>VWZS01006021.1:0-493298 GCA_013397075.1 Rhabdornis inornatus
CTTTCTTTCAAGATCCAAAATCACAGCAATAAGACAACCTGCTGCTCACATAGGAGTGTCAGCAGGGAGAAGGACAGCAAATTGGAGCATTACAAATAACCATAATTCCCCCCTATATTGCTGCTTTACTCTACATGAGATCATAAAAGGAAAAGTAGCTGCAGACTAGGTTCCTAGAAAAAGCCAAGAAGAGTCGTAAAAGGAACACCATGAGAAATTGTAAAATAAGGCTAATCTGGAATATTGTAGTCTCTGTTAATCTAATTCATCCTGCCCTTTCAATTAAACCCTACCAAAATAACACTGGAGGCAAACTAATTGGAGTTACACGTAACATAGAATAATAGCAAAAAACCAAAACCAGTAGGGACACCAGTCTACAGAATTTCACCAAAGAAATGGTGAAATTGTCTCAGGTTATATAGCAAAGTTCTTTCCTATTTTATTTTGTACTTATGTTCAACTACATGCGTGGTAAAATGTACATGAAGACCAAAATTTTTAAAGTAAATCCCAAGAATAGTAAAACAGCATCTCCAGGCGATATTTTTTCTCCAGCTGTAAAACATGTGACACAAAATATTTGGTCCAAATACTATCCACGAGTAATAATTTATGTATTTTTTGCTAGACTTTAACTTCAGAGACTGGTGAGAAGGAAACCAATAACTCATGAGGTTATCTCTGAACAAGCAGAGACAGGACTCATTAATGTGACAGAATGCCTCATTTTTGACTCTTAGTTTTGGTGGTATGAGCACAGGTGATTCACAGGATGCCCATATGCACAAGCATTTCCATATCAGAGAACTAAATTACACTATGTCTAACCATAAGGTACCTTTGAATAATTGAAAATAATCTAAAAATTCAGAAGTCTGGTCTTCTAGAATTCCTGGAAGGAACAAGTATTTTTATGGTGTAATTACTGGGTTGTGTGGTTGGGGTTTTTGTATGTATGTGTATTCTCCCTTTTTATTTGTGGTTTTGTTTATTTAAACCCTAAAATTGTGTGCCTCATGTCTACTCTTTACTGGGACACTCTCTAAATGGTGAGTAACACTAAATGACATTTCTTTTTTTTAAAGGACTACCGGCAAGTTCATTGCGCCACAAATCCTCATTGCACCATGGTCCTCACGTGGGAATTTAGAATTTTTTGCCTCAAATCCCAGGGGAAAAAAATATTATTTTTAGCTCTATAATGATGGAGATGCTCCTTTCAACATAGAAAATCTGGTCATGAAGGCCGCATCATTAGGGAAGAGACAGAAATGCAGTTTACTTCACAGGTCAAATAAACTTACTTGAATTCTATAGTATAGGAATATCAAAAAGTAAGTAAAGTAACCACCAAGCTAAATTATACAGGTCATTTACTTTTATGAAAGCAAGAGTAAAAATCAATGCTGTAAACAGTAATACTTACTGATGCTGTTTAAGATGTAAGAATAAAAGTTACCAGAGGATGCTTTTTACTGTAGTGTAGAGTTCTTCCTACCCATTCCATTCAAATGCCTCATACAAAACATTCAAAAGAAACTGATACTGACAGAGACACATTGCTATGCAATAGACCAAACTCAAAGGACAACTATATAAGCAAAAGCAGCACGATCATCATCCATGTAACCAGCACACAAACTAGAGTGTGTAGAACTATGGCAAAACCAGTAGCATTAAACCACAATCATTTCTAAGTGGTTGATTGCCCCTGTGTTTGAAAATTATTCTACTTCTCTGGGTTGCTTCACACATTTTGGTCTGTGTCAGGCAGTAATCTGATCATTAGAGGCCTCCTCTTCAATTACTCCAAATTATCTCCAACCTCTAATCAGCTATCAAATACAATATTCTCTCAACAGAAATTTTTCTTCCCTACCCCACTACTGACGTAAAAATAGCTACCTTCTCTTGCACTTTTCTCTCTAAACATCCTCACTTTCTACTGAGCCATCAAAATACTCCTAGTTTTGTTACTAATTTAAGATCTAGAATATCTGTTTTTTGATCAGCTTTCAGCTTGTATTCATCTTTCTCATGCCTGTGATCACCTGTCCCACTTCAGTCCTTTTGCAAAACGAGGGAGAGGAGGGCATTCACTTGTTGGGAGGGCACTTTTTTTCTTGTTGCTGGTCCCTTCCCAAATGCCTGCCTATCTCTTCTACACTTTTAGAAGACTTTCTCCGCTCTCACAGACAGAAATCAGTTACTGCTCCTTTATTGTAAGGGCTATCTAGCTGTTCAAACCAAACTACACACACAAACTCAATCCTCATTTGCCTTGACTAACACCTTTCTCTCAGTAGTCTCCCCATTCTACCATTAGAAATTATGCCCTGGCAACTCCTTGCAGTAAATCATCCAGCAAAGGTCAGACAGCCTCGCTGACAGCAATGCTGTCAGCTATTGCAGTAATGGAAATGTAAAATTCCCCCTGTACAGCTGTGTTCTAACAGGCTTAATATGTAGTAGCATATAAGGCTTTCTACTGGGTAAAAAGGAAAAGAAATTCATATGAATGAATGAAATGCACATTAATTTATATGAAACAAGCAAATAATTGATTTATTCACAAAAAGCTGAGAAGTCTATTGATTTATCATTTAAACTATGCATAAGCAATGCAGCTCTCTATGCTAGAGTGTGAGGCACTAAGTATTCATAGTCATGCAGCCATACTAAACTATTAAGCAGAACAGTACTTACAAAATATTTGCCTAGACTCTTTGTGAAAGAATACTGCATCCTTAGATACATGAAGGCTTCTAATCCCAGCTGAAGCTTTTATCCATGTTTCCTTTCACTTAATACTCCTCCCCAGGTGTGTCAAGCCATCAACCTTCATTAAGTCCCCCTCAGTACATGATTCTTTAATTAGCTTTACCAATATTAATCCAGAAAGAGATAATTAGAAAACCAGAAAGATATCTGCACTTCTTGTAAACAAACTCATCATCTGCTTATCAAATGTATTTTGTATTATTTCTCTAATGTAGAATGTATATGCCTCAGGGCAAGGACACAGCTCCCAATATTTTTTGCACATCATGTTTATACATAGGTCCTTCCTTCACTCCATTCTCTGCCATTTCATTATGCTGCCAGTTGAAAGATTTTTTTTTTATTCATTCAAAACAAAGGAGTGTATGTGATACAAACTTTTTCCAGTAAAAACGGAAACTGGAAGTTTTCTGCAGTTTTCTATTAATCATACAAAAACATGCATCAGAAAATCCAAAAATAATCAAATCCAAAAACCAGACCAGATTCTGATGATTGCTCTGAAAGACATTTGCTACTTTTATTAATAGTATTTGATTTGCACTCTGAACATTTTGCCCATTATGTTTGCCTTGGCAAAACACCTTTTACTCCTACAGGATACAATGCCTACAATTTCTGTCAATGTTTTCATAGATTTTTTTATTCATAGCCTAATGATTTAATTTTGAACATTTGATATAATTATTTTAATTTGTTAGTGTTATGAGTAAAAAAGAAAACATGATTCTTAAATAAGCTAAATGTGGCAGCCTGAGGTTTATTATAAAGCAAAATAGACCCAGCTGTTTAGTTCTTGTAAAAAGTAAGTATATACAGCTCTGAATTCCTCATAAAATGTGACATTTGGTCTCCCTTGCACCACAAATACCAGGCTCTTTCACCTATTCTGGTATATGTATCTGTTTTAATTTGTTTCTGGTATTGTTCTGAAGGGAATTACCAAATTCTGTTGGTAAAACTGCCCTTACTATAGGTAAGACCAGTGTGGTTCCAAGGAGAAACACCCTGATTTACACTTCACTTAAATACTTAGCTTTTGTGCCCTCAGTGTAACAGAAATTCATGCTGGATTTGTCAAACAGGAATCTTTTTAATACATCCATGGCATCTTTGAGCATAAAAATAGTAATTCTCAGGCTAATTAATTTCTGATAAAACTCCATTAACTTCAGAAGAATTATTGCAATGATTTTTTATATATTTGAATTAAAATAAGTGGAACAGAATTTAGGAATATTCTCCATTTATTAGGAATATTCTCCATATTCTCCATGAGAGAGAAACAAACAAAACATAATTACAACCGAAAGGGATACTGTAATGGTGGACATTTAAGGTGGACAACATTAGAAGAACTCCTCTTTTCCAAAGCAACTTTAATGCTTCCTAATTTTCCTATGATCATTTCTGAAAATACTGTTTTACTGAGTAATCCAACTTTCATGGCTCTTGAAGAAGCTGAAATAAATACCAGTAAGAAATAATGAGTTTACTTGAAAACCAACTCCTTATTCACAGTATCTTATTTTTGGTTGTTCATTCCCACTGTTGCAGCATCCCTAGCTGCTTCCCTAGATTTCCCAATGGGCACCTTATTCACTGGGAGTTCTCTCTTTCCTGGCTTTTGCTTGTGGGGAAAACAGGCAATTGTCCTTAGAGAGTAAGTGAAGGATCTGGGTGGCAGCAACTGGTCACAGATCTAAGTTGGAGAATATCTGATGGCAGAAATGGTTGCATCTTAATTCCCATAGCAGGTGATCTTTATCAGGTGTTCTTTGAAACAATTTTTCCAAGTCCTTTAAAGCTCTTCTCTTTGTGCAAGCTACCCTCTTTACAAGTTTCTATATTTGCTAGCTTTTAAGTTTCTCTTTCCTAAATAATAAGGAATTGATGATGGCCACCAAGGTAAATGTAGAAAGGTAAAGAGCAGCTGGTGTAGAGGATGTGAATTAGAGTGCACTGGTTAATTTGAGCCTCCTCTTAACTCCCTATCCAGTATGCTTTCATTACCATAAGGAGCAAAATCTAATAAGCAGACACCTTTATTTAAGCTTAACCTGACCAATGTAAATTGTTTTTATTAGGAAGCAGAGAAGTTTTCTGGACATACTGTTCTAGAAACATTCAATCAAAAAAATGATTATAATAATATGTTACGTTGGATTTCATTCCTGCCATTAGTGTTCAAATATGCAGATTTCTTAAGGGATGGATAGTCTTATTTCCACTTAGTTCTGCTTGTAAGCAATGAATCCAGTGGCTCAAGTCAGAAGACACGGCTTGCAAAGGAACTGGGAAACCAGAGATTTTCAGCTAAACAGTGTAGTTGTATTTAAAAGCCCAACTGAGTGGGGTGAACACTTTATCAAAATTTCACAGATGTGTCTGTGAGTAAGATTTTGCCGAAAGGGGAGTGTAGCTGAACAGTATTTGTTTACTGTGTGTTTCTCAACCATATAGATTACTCAAAGGAAAATACACATAAACCGCAAAGTGTCTAAAATTAATGCCTGCACTGCAAGTGCAGCATTGTAAATTGGATTGACTATAAAATAAATAATGATGACAGCTATTTTTACTAAGTATGATTTATGCCACTGTTCATCATATGGCATTACAAAAAAATGCACAATTAGAGATCCAAGCAGCAGCTCTACTCATTTCAGCTGTCTGCCAAATGTTATGTTATGCTATCATTTTAATTTAATAATTCTGAAGCAAGAGAGGAAGATGCTCAACTTGGTTTTTATCAATGTGGAAATCTAAGGCTAAGGAGAAAGCCTTTTTTTCCAAATCAGTCCCTACATTTTGTTGTCTTTCAGCATTAAGCAGCAAATACTTGGCCTGAATTCTATATATCTATTTCCAGCTGAAGGAGTTCTAAGTAAGGAGCTTCTCTCTGCACAAGCATGGACATGAATTTGAAGAATATCTATAGGGAGCACAGAGAAAAATTACTTTTTCTAGTTTTTAGGTCTCTATTATCCCTTTAGTGTCTCTTTTTGCAGGAATGTTTGCATAGACAGCCTTCCACATACACATGTCACTACACCTTGCTCTTTTTATGCAACGTACAAAGGATCATTCAGAAGCATATAGTACTCATAATTGTAGCATTATGCAAAAAGTCCCAAGAAAAGTTCGTTATGAGTTATAGATCTAACTCAATACCCTACCAAAGAGCAAGGACCTGACTGTTTGGATTTGTTTTCCATTTAAACAAGCTCATTTTTTCATATTGGTTTCAATACGCAGATAATACTCTAAATGGACATCTCATAAAATATTCACCTTAATAAAATCTAAAGTCTTATTATTTATTATATGGATTGTTACATTTAATGACAACTAATATTTTATACCTTCTCATGAACCTTTTGCCCTGGCTCCATTCCTTCAATATGCTCTGATTCAGCAGACCCTTCCCCAGCTGCCATTTTCCTTTGAATGTGTGCATTTTGTTCACGCAAAGCTACAATCTGCAAAAGAAAGAAAATAAGTGGTAAATATATACAATAAACCAGAAAAATACTGAGCAGGCAATTTTAAAAATCTCTTAAGAATTCAATCCTACATTGGCCATATGTAGTATTTGCAAAATTAGGTCATTATATGCAGAGAGGTTAAAAACCCAAACATACTAATGATATCTTAAGGCCATTAAGAATACAAAGGAACAAATGACATGATAGTCAACACTGTCTTGTCTTCTATCCTGATTTTGTGGTAGGACACTTTTTTTTAGCTTGAAAGATGAAGCAGCAGCTAGCCACTGATTTTTTTAACACTGTGAGAACAAGACTTACTCTTTTATATGGAATTCAATGAATGCCAAACTTGTGCTATAAGGAAACAGTACCAAGAGGCTATGAATCAAACCCAAGTGATGTAAAACAGAGTGCTAGTTTCTGTCAGCCTCCCATCTGTTACTAACAGCAACACACATTTTACATGGTTCTTGCTAAGAAAAGCATGTAAATTAACACCCTCTACTATTCATTGACTGTTTCAGCACATATACAAACAGGCTTTGTTGTATTTAAAATGTTGCTTATTTATTGGTAATGCTACTAAAATTCCCATGCAGCTACTGGAAAATAAGCTTCTTTCTCTCTGACTTTGTGGCTAACTCTCAGGCAATACACAGCCTAGAAAGATTTAGGTCCTAATTTTTCTTTACATTGTTTACTATGATAAGCTGGAAGATCTGGCTTATATGAACAATTTATTTTGTTAAATTGCACAGTTAGAGATCTCTGTATTTTTCTGCTTTTATGAGCACATACAGTAAATTATTTACCTGATGAATAACATTATGTATTAAACACAGTAGAACACTGGTAGGATGCATAGAGGCCATTTTTTGAAAGCTGGTGTAAGTTTTAAGGCTTCTGTCACCGTATTTTATCTGCATAGGTCCTGAGTCAGAAACACCCTAAAACACTGTCCTGTCCTAGAACACAAAAGCATGGGGTAGGAGGAATAATTTTAGGTAGTACTACCTGGTAAGAGTGTGCAGTAGCCAAGATTTTGTGGAAAATTTATTAAATGAAATTTAGTTCTAATTGACATTAATATAAATTTATTTTGATGCGAATAATTTAAATTTTAAGCTTTTCTTTTCAAATGTGCTTAAGTTATATTTAAGTGCTTATTTTAATGACCATTTGAATCACTCTGACAAACATTTGAGATGTAGGAGCGCCACTTTAAACAATTCTTCCTTAACATAAATGTTGAAAATTGCTGTAATATGAGACTCTGATGAGCAGGCTGATCTACTGCTCATTAAAATTTTCAAGTTACAGCCCCTATAGAAGTCATATACTCCCACTGATTTCAGTGCCAAGACCAAGACCTGAAGGCAACATTTAATCCAAGCAATTATAGGAAACTACAAGAGTAGGAATTAAAACAGTCTGAGACAATCTGCATCTTTGGGGATTGTACAAATACTGAACTGAACTTAAAAACATTTTGCTTAAATAAAGGAATTACACCTGTCTCAAGTAACAGAAAAAGGACTGGTATAATCTCATTAGCATAATCTTGCTTTTTACATGATCAGTAATTTAATATTTGTATTAGCTTTGTGATTAGCTTTTGTTGAAAATATTTGTGAATAGCTTCACTCACTTCTTTTACTTTATGGTTCAAATAGCTCTCAAACCAAAACTACTGAAATTATGGCTTCCACCAAACAAAATTAACCATCAATTAGATCTAAAAGATACTTTCAGGTAGACTAAGCGAGACACTTCAACACACATATTATAAAATTCTGATTGATGTAGAGCAACTACACGTAACATAACAAAAAGTAAAATCATAGGATATATTAATTGACAGGCAACAATATATTTGTATTTTTGATATGATAATATTTTGTTGATCCATTAAAAACCAGACATCACTATGCCTTCATTTTGAATTATAACCTTATCTACACAAATCCTTAACAGCCCTTTAGCTGAATAAATACTCTTTAAACACTAGTGCAAAACATTATCATTTAATCATGTATTCAAAAGAGTTTAGTTTTTCTTAGCCTCTACAGGTCTTCAGGTACCAGCACTTCCCAAGTAAGTAAATAAATAAGAAAAAAATCAATTGTCCCTTTTAGATTACAGGCAAATAAAATAATGCAATATTGAGTATAATTATTTGGAGGGAGTTTCTTGATTTTTTTAATGTTTGGGAACAATCACTTTGCCAAAAATCCATCATTGTTAAACATAACGGTTTTGATAATTGTATTACTGTAATGAATACAGAGCAAATATATACAGGAACAACAAAGAGTTTGAAGTCTGGCACATTGCAGAAGTTTCAGCTCTTGGGTAGTCATCAGATAACAGATCTAAACTGTGAAGAACCACACAGCTAAATTGTTTTCATACTTGTTCTATTCTTGATTTAATGAATATGTTAAAGCAGAATTAGTGCTCCTAAGGAAGCATGGAAATTCTTCAGTGTCTTAACAAGTATTTTTGCTTTTTACTTTGTTGAAGCAAAAGTTTTTAATTCCTATCATACTCCATTTTATTACTTACTTTTTTCTGATTTATCTTTCAATAATGTGCAAATTTTTTGCAAATGTCTCATTTAATCACTGAACCATTTGTGTAACTTTTTAAACAGGTTGCCAAAACATGGAAGAAGGTTTGATGATCTGGGTGAAGACACAGATGACAAAACTTTTCCTAGGTAGACTGCAAAACCTCTTAAATTCTAATGATCATTACAACAGCAGACAGCAATAATAGCAGAGATCTAGGTAAGCAAATGATTGCACAAAGTTTGTAATATTTTTAAAATATTAAAAGTTTGTAATATTATTTTTGAGAAATGCCTATCTTTTCTACTGATGTTTTTATGTTCATGATACCCAGCTTAAAATATCTACAAAAAAAAATGTCCACAGACAGCTTTCCAAGTACCTTCATACTAGCTAACCTCTAATGCTAAATTCCTAATGGTTTCCATGCTATGCTCTTTGTTTTGGAAAGTAAAAGGTAATATTCTTGAGGCTGGCATCATAGCTGCTGAAAACAAATAAAAATACACCTCCCCCACCCTTAGACAGATTAATAGAAAATAAATGTGGATAAATATCATTATTCTATTTAGGATTGTTGTATCCAAAACTGGACAATCAACCTAAACACTGAAGTCCAAACTGTACCTTCTAAAACATGATCAAATACATCACTTTTTTGTTCCTATCAGCTTCTGCTTTTGGATCTCAAATTATTATATTCCATTTCTACAATCACAGACATTATTTTCCTATTTGGCACACTTGATCTGGACCACAGAAATGCCTTTCAACATGACTCTAAACAATAGTAAAATTTCAAGTCTCTCCATAGCTGAGTCTAAAGAAAGTCTAAATTTGGCTCTCTGCTTTCTTTGCCAAGCTCATTCAGCAGAACTGAAAAGTTTTTTGGTGGTTTTTTTTGTTTTGTTTTTTTAATTAAAAAAATGAAGCAATCATTGTCAATTTAAGAACAAAACGTGGAGTATTACTTTTCTAGTTGGACCTTTCTAACTTTTGTAGCTTAAGTCCATAAAAATATCCCCTCATATAAAAAAAAATTCATTCAGCTTGTTCTCTTCTCCCAGGCATATTGATCTTCAACATTCTTCTCACTTTTGCAGGGCAGTTTTATGACTCACAAGGCTCATCAAAACCTTTAAAGAATTTCCCCTGATTTTGATTCTATCTTCCAGATGTCAAAGGTACCTCAAAACAAATGGCACAATTTCAAAAGCCCTACTCTGTCATAATTCTGAACATAACCTTACACAACTTCTGCCTTTCTGTCTCAACTAATCAATAATTTCAAAGCCCAGCTTTTTAAATTTAAAATTTTGGTTAATACCTCCACTATACTACCCACATAAATTCCCTCTAAATTAGCAGAATTTGTGTCTATCTTCTACAGACACTGTTGAATCATGTTTTTTTTTTATGAAGTTAGAATTCAGCAATTCGGACTCAAAATTTCAACTGGTCTCCATTTCCATAAACGGCCAAATCTACATATCATGCCTATATACTTAATAGCTTGAATCCAGGTGTTAAGGGAATGTTGATTTCAAATATTAAAATACAGCATAGAACGGAAGATGAATAAATAAGCCACTACTGATCTGAAGAAGTACCTGATAGAGCCATACCCATCAGTCATGGTGGTGAAAAGGACAACGTAATTAGAAAATTTCATAATGAATCAAGATAACATGAGATTATAAATCAGCGAGTCATGGCATAAATTCCTTCTATTTAAGAAGGGGAACAGCCTGATTACTAACCTTAGTAACTAACTAACACAAAGATATAAAAATAAAAGAAATAAAAGAGTCACACAATAGTTGAAAAATTACAATACTGTGAGGGATAACTAAAAAGGAAAGGACAAAGCGGCAAAATATGAAAAATATGAACTGGGTTTATTAGATAAAATGAAAATATACTGGAACACACAAGCTATACATGATGATGCAGTGGATAGTAGATAAAAAGGAATCTCCATATAGATTACCTTAGTTTTGAAATGCTTTGGTTTTTCCATTCAGCAATGCAGGTTCTGAGCTTTACAACCAGGTATGTTTAATAGGGCAAATACAGAATCTGGGCTCTATTTTCCTATAGCTATTTAGGCTCTATTTCTCCTATAGCTAGGAGTTAATATAGCTAGGGAACATACACCATTGTAATCAACATTAGCTTTATTTCAAGGGAACAAAATAAAAGAAAAATGTATTTTCAGACTGAAACATTGGGGAGGCAGGGAATGAAATCATCAGCACTAACAATGCAGTTTAGGCTCACTTTGGGGGAAGAAAAAACATTTTTAATTTTTTTTAAACTTAGCACTTTCCCTTCTCCCCCATTAAACGATGTAAACCAAAAAGAACCGAGTAGGGATTTTTTAACAAATTTCAGTTTTAAACTAAAGACTGACAACCTCTCAGCTAGGTTTATTTTCAATTTGCCTGGAATTTTGGAATTTTAGTGTATTTTATTGTTATTAAGGGGTGAGCTTTCTAGAAACTTTACACAGTTGAGTCCTTTAAAACCTGTCCTGACGTATCAAGAAAAATACTACTTTATTAAAATAAAAAACTGTGGGAGTTATGAGTAATACATATTTTCAACATATTTACATAATGAATTCTTCTTTTTTGAGATTGCTGACCTTTTTATTAATATTGTTGTTTAGCTTTCATTGTTATGGAGAAACACTAATTATGGTGAAATGATCCCCATGAGGGAGCCTTGGAGATCAGACAACAGTAGAAAGTCAGACAGCAATGGAAACAAATCTTGTATGTTTGTGGGTAGGTAGCACACCAAGCTCTAGCCCTCCGTTACACACCTTTTATAGTTAAAGTCTTTACCTCCTATGCTTCAAATTCTGTCAAAGAAAGCTAAAACCTCTTGCTTCTGCAACTTCTTGCATGTCTTGTTTTATTCTTACCATCCTGATGCTGTAGCAGTGCTCTCTGCAATCCTGCTTGTACAGTGGATAGCACTTCAGACCTGATTTTCATGTTTTTGAAGTGCACAGAATGAATGACAACATGCAAAAATTACCAGAAATGCTCTGAATCTAAAGCACATTGCTAATTTTAAACGGGAAACATGAAAATACTAACCCCGTGGTCCTTCACTGTTGATGGTCTGTGCTTGTGACAACTATTGACAAGGTCCCAGCTCTCAGTGTTTTATGGACACGCCTGTGGAGGTCACTTGTGCTGGTGCCAAGGGCGCTGTGGTCCAGGGGCACTGCACAGCTGTGGCACTCCGCTGGCTGCAGCAGGGACTGACCGACCCCAGGACCTCCCGCCGCCCATCTGCACCACCACTGAGCCCTGACTGCATCTGAGCTCCAAACGCCTGCACCAGCAGGCAACTGTGGACTTTGAAAGTACTGATACACTAACATTTCAGGCTGGTAGTAAGGCAGGAGGGTTTATTAGTCTCCTTTGTTTCATTATGAATTCTGGACCAAATTCCTGTGTAAATACCTGTCTTGTGTTATTACACATACCCTAGAGCACGCACCATTTATTTCTGTAGCAGAACTTAGAAAAAACAGGAGCAATTTAAAGCAATGGTGCAGGTGCTATTGTGAAGAAGAGTATCTGTCACGATTTTTCACAGATTACTAGGTGCATTTCAGGGTACATTTTCTGCAGAAACCCTTATCGAAGTAAACAAAAATGTACTACTTTTAATTTGTCACAAAATTTGCATGAAATACAACACAGTGAAAGAACTTTCTTTTACAGAGACTAGCACAATAGGAAAATAGTAACAAATACCAATTACATGGTTGAATTATATTGTGTATTTGACACCTGCTGACTAATTTCTCTTGCTTTTCATTTTTTTCCTTACCAAACTCAACAAAATAGCAGCAAAACTACTGTTCTTTCATTACTCTAACAAAGACTAGTATTCAAAATCTCTGGAGTTCATTGGTAGGGTCTGATTTCCAGCTTGTCAGAGCTGAGTATGGATTTGGCAAAGACATTATAATGTTCATTCTTTTCAACAATATACAAGTTATTAAATTGTATATATATTGTGCATGTATATATTTAGTATTTATGATCATATACACACAGATATTTGTACCTCTAGGGCTTTATGTTATTGGTCTTAGTAGATAAAGCATTTAATTGAAAACAACCCCTGTTTAACATATATAATTCAGTTTGAAAAATACTGCTCAGTTTGATAAAAGAGTGTTTAGCTATTTGCATTGCAAATCTGTTTTCCTCTTTTGGTTACACCAATATATGTCCCTATGAGTAAAAACACTCTGCCCCAAATGAAATTTTGTATTCTTTCTCTGCATATTGTCACCTAGAGATTTGAGATTGTTTAGATTTATTTTGACTGGACACGTCTGTTATGAAAACCACTATTCTGCATATATATTCAGTTTTATCACATTTTCCTATACAGTGTATCTGTATTAAAATCACCATCTCTGCTACTGATTGTAGAAAACATGAAAATATACAACAGATAGATAGGATATGAGAAATATCCAGAAAGGAAATGAACCTCATCCTAGAACTACGATTGATGTACCACTACCATGATGTGCATTTACAAACTGAAGAAATCCCAACCTAAATTTCAATCCCACTCTGTTGAAATTTTATCTCAGTACAGTGAGTAACAGTCTGTTAAATGTACCCATTTAATTCTAGTCAAGATCTCAATACTTTTCAGTAACATTCTTACTGTAGTAATTTTTTCCCCAGGTTTCTCCAGTGAAGATCAATGATATGGGCTTCACTGATGCAAATTTTATCTATTTTTTAATTACAAAGGACATTCCTAGTACATGGAACTTCTAAAATAATGTTTTTATCCTAGGATTATTGCAGAATGGAATCTAATATGACAGCCTTTTCTAATGTAGTGGAATGATACATATGGCTTCTTTTTTTTTCCCCTTCTTTTTGTATGTAACCACATATTCTACATGATTGAAGGTGTCCAAACCACACTCTCCAGGTGCCACGTTAAGCATGCAGGTTCATTTTCTATAGATTGAACCAAATCAAATTCTCTGCAGCTCCTCTTGTAATAATTTCACCTATACACTGATGGTCCCCATTAGTATTAATGAAGATTATTTACTATTCACAAATGCTGACATTTCCTAATGAAACCCAAAATATTTTTGACATTTTTGAATTCTGAGTAAAATTAGTTCTATATTTATTTCTATTACAGGCACATGATGGCTTGTTGTTTGTAACTCTTGCTAGTTAATTGAATTATGAATTTGCAGAATACTCTTAGAGCTGTACGTGCACTGTAGGGTTGAGGTGATCCAATAGGAAAACACAAATAATACATTTTCTGGTTCATAGGTTAATGGGAATATTGATTAATAAATATGAACCTAGTGAAGCTTAATTTTATTTATTGACCCATGTCATAAATTTAAATATTTCATACAAATGCATCATGTAAGGCCTATCCATACATTAAAAATTATTATGCAGAGTAATAAGCATAAGAGATACTATGATCTTGTTATACTATTTAAAATCTGGTTTGAGAGTTAGTAGATGATCTTAATAAATCACCTAATATTTAACAAATTTACAGAAACGTGAATAATCATTCCAAAGCACATTGAGCAAATGTTAAAAGAATACATTATTCCAGCAGATTAAAAACAGAGGATAATGGGTATATGGTTTGCATTTTTCACCAAGATGGATCTGCAAAAAGATAATTAATGTTAAAGAATCATTTTCTCTTGCAGTCCTATATTGCAAGTCCAATTCTTGCAATGAAACTATCTTTATCTGCTTGAATGTCTCATTTGACAAATGTCAAATGACAAATGTTAAATGACCCCAAAGCTGACAGATACAGATAGAGAAGCAGCTATGTTCTCAAACCTGAATTCACACCTCTAGTACAGGATAAAATGGCATCCATTTCAAAGTGTATGATTCCCAAAATAACAGATCAAAGAGAAATGATATATTCTTTCTGATGTCTCATGAAGGGCACTCTGTGAATACTGTGAGCAAATTAAACATTAGACATCAAAATGTTCAAGGATATACTTTTTACACATAATAGTGACTTCTACAATGAATGTCAGCTAAGCAAAGCTTTACCTATATGCTATGTTCTTTACTTTAGGAATTTGATATGTTTAAAGTAAGGCATTTGTTAATGAGACCTTATGAAATCAGGTCTGGTGAGAGTTGCATTCCATTGATTTGTTAAGCTCCCTAAACAGATTGCCAAACAGATGACATTAAATCCAACCTGAAATTATCCTGGTGTCTAATCTCATGCTGACTATGAACAGTCCTAAACTAACCACATACAAGTAACCTTCCAATTTCATTAATCTCCTGGAGTTTTCAGGTGTGTTGGCAAACGATTGTGAAATATGCTCAACCACACATCTGGCTTGTGTGATTTCTGTTCTCCCAGCCTGTATTTCTTTGGCTGCTATGCCATTTCCTCTTTCTCCCTCTTTTCTGCTTTGGGCAAGGAATGTGTGGTAAATTAGAAATCCACAAAGTCTGTGCTGGAAACTCAGAGCTTTCCTATTTTGTAATTCCCTGAAATAAAGTAGAGGAGATCTATTTATCAATCTCTGAGGCATCTTCTTCAGCTTCACAGAGCTCTGTCATATATTGATATATTTTTTTGCTGTTGTGCAGAAATGTCAGGCGTGCTCTGTGATCCCTCTTTACTGATTAATATAAAACACTGTACGGACCCCCAAAATAGCTCAAATAACCTCATAAGATCCAGAAAACTGTCCATACATGCTGATTTATTGCAGAGTGGTTGTGTTATTTGATGATGAATACTGTGTCCTACAGTAATTTAGCTGCAGGACCTCATGGAGAGCACTGTCACTTCCTTCCTGCCTGCAGCCCCAGCCTCTCTTCCATTAGGAAACCAGGCATGAGGGGACATGTACCCAGTATTTAACTCCCAAGCATGGAGTTACAACACAGTGAGTGTGATAGGATTCACAGGATACCAGGATTTGTGCAGGGTCCCAGAACAACAATCGTGTGACAGCATGTGCACTTGAATAGATGCCACTACAGCCATCAGCTGTCAAAAATTTTTACAATTTAGTCAAGTCTATCTGTCAATATTTATGAACCAATTAACTACTGGATTGCATCCTACTTTTTCTGCTGTACTTTTTCTAACCAATCATCCCAGCTGAACTAATCTCTATGCTTTCAGGAGCAAGAATATTCAAAGAGTATCAGGTGAGCCTGAGTCCTATAAGGCAGCTTACAGCGGTCACTGAGCTCCTGTGGTAGTAAAAAGAGTAACTGCTGCTCACCAAATCTATTGCACAGGTCACTGTGCTACCTGGGCTTTACAGTAATGCTGTCCAGTCAGCAGCTATATGAGCAATGGACACCATGAGACAAATTTATACTGTTATATGCTATGGAGCAGGAACCGTGTTTCAGTATTTTTTTTCCCCACAAAATGGCATCCCGCTCCTTTACTGGAGCTCTGTTGGGAGCATTGTAATGCAGTAATAATCACAGTAAAAATGTGCAATAAAAGCACTTCAGTATGAAAGTCAAGACATAATATATTACTACTAAATAAACTACTATATATTTATATTTCTGCAGCAATCTAAATTGCAATTAAGATTTGGCCACCGTTTTTAATGCATAGAAAAAAACAATCTCCCCAAGGTAAAGGTCTGAAGACTTAGGCTACAAGTATTAAAAGAATGAGAACATAACATTTAAACAGAAGAGTAGTATGAGTATTTGTAATAGAATTTGTAGTTAGATTTCTTATTTTTATTATGGTAGTAGCACCTAATTTGTTTTCACAATGGGCAATCTATAAAACAAATGCTTTTAAAGCACAGACACAGAAACACACACACAAAAGAATATACTGGAATAGATTAAATGTTCATTTTGATGAACATGCTAATTTTATGGAAAGTTTGTTCTTCAAGGTCTAAAGGAAACTGGGAATTTTTAATCTCCACTCATCATTTATTCAGTAAAACAAGGCATTAAATCACCCAAGTTTCTAATCATGGGGGACCAAGGTTTCATTAAATCAAGTATTTCTGTCAGACATGAAAATGAAGTAGATTTGAAGAGATTTGCAAAAAATATTTCAAACATTGATCTCACTTCTCTTTTAATGTATATTTAAACAATTGCTTCATAGCTGCACAGTAGGTTTTGGGAGAAGAGTAAAGGATGAGGAAGTAGCAAGTCACAGTTTGATATTGCTTTTTTTTACCATTTGCCATGCTCCCTTAAGCATTATTTCACTAAACATAAATTTTTCTTTTCCTTTAATGCAAGTAACAGCTTACAATAGTTTAAGAGCAAAATATGCATGCTCTTACTGATACACAGAGATGTGTCATAGCAAAAAAATGAGGCTGCAAACAATCTCAGGGTATTTTAAAAATAAATATAGCAGAACAAAACTCTACTCTTCAATGATAAATCTGTGACACTGGGATTTACTCTAGTCACAAATCTTTATATTAAAAAAATCCCATAAAGAATTTTTCAAGTAAATAAAATGAAGAAGAACTAATTAGCCATGATACAACGTTCTGAGAAAAAAAAAATCAAAATTGCAGTGGAGACTCTTAGTAGCCTGAATTTTTCATCTCATTGCAAGTATGAATGTATTCAGCTGCTTCAGAGTTCTGTATGAATGTATTTAGCTGCTTCAGAGTTTTATTCCCTTAACAGGAGTAAAACTCTGAAGCAGCTGAATACATTCATACTTGGGATCTTAGAATATTTAGAAAGTATAACCAGAAATAACAATTGTCTTTATGATATAATATTCAAAATAATATAAAAATACATAGAAGGAAATATATACAAGCTAGCAAACATTAAATATCAAACATTTTATCAAAACTATTAATCACACTGTCTTTGTGAAGGAATAAAAACTTTTGGCCTTCAGCTACGTATTTCCTTAAGTGCTCCATGAACACGTGAGTGCAGGCCACCAATCCTTTCTTACAAATTGGTGTCTTCTAAAGAACACACAGGAAGCATTCAACTTAGACAAAACACAGTGCAAAATGAGAACATGACATTGGTATTTTACAGTTTGTTACAGGTGGCCACATGCTAAATGGAGGGGAAAGAACACAGAATTTCAGGATGTCTTTTGAAACACCCTAAGACATTTGGGCAACAACACATTTCTGCTCTGAAGAAGAAGCAAAGAAGACCAAAGCTGGTGAACGTATTTAATAAATAATTTCTGCATTGCGCACACGATACTTTAGTAGGCACATAAATAGGCTTAAGTCACTAAGATTTTTGTACAGAAATACTAATATCTGCAACATCATTATCTGCTCTCATGGTAGAAAATGTATGTTCTTTTAGTAGCCA
Organism: Rhabdornis inornatus; assembly: GCA_013397075.1. NCBI lineage: Eukaryota > Metazoa > Chordata > Aves > Passeriformes > Rhabdornithidae > Rhabdornis > Rhabdornis inornatus. The sequence goes on from VWZS01006021.1 coordinate 18,235, forward strand.
AAATCTGAAGAATTTTCTCTGTGACAGAAGTTTATGGAAGTTGTACTGAGAAGCCACTCTTGAAAATGCAGTAGTGATGTTCACCTCAAATATGTCAATACAAATTATTGCTCTTCAGTTACTATCTGGAAAATGCATTGAATTTTATACCTATTCTGCTGTGTATTTTAGTGAAATACAAAATTAGTGAAAAAAGTGATGGCAATGCAAAATCAATCCTGCTACTCTCAATATTCACATAGGATTTTGGTGTTTTTTATTTTTTTTCTCTGAGAACTCAGAATTAATTAAGGACATAAAATGAAATAGTTATGGCAACTTCACTGGCTATTTCTTGTGCTTAGTTATTTTTCACTTTGTAAAAAACATTAGGCAGTGAAGGCTGTAGTGCTGCAGTATTAATTTTCCACCTCTTCAATTGCCATACTACACATACTAATTCAAATGTGTAGAGAAATAAATTAATGCTGTAAAGTGTGTAGTATAAGAAATAATCACCAAAATAGTCATCGTTTTGCATCATTGCCACATTTAAAACTTAGCAGCAACAATAACTTTCTGCAGAGGTAACCCTTAATTAGATGGCTAAGGTTAAAGGCAGATTAAAAAGCGATTTTATATAGCATTTAAAATTACATTTCAAGTTAAGATAGTTTTAATTATACACAACTTTGCAGAAGAGATATATATTGCTACATCTACACAGACATTTAAACTAAAGTTCAGACCACAAAGAATCTCTCTTCAGTGTCAGACCTCTACAAATCCATAGCTTATAAAGAAACTAAAAGAAAGTTAACATGTAGGAGCGAGTTCAGAAAGCAGTAACTTGCAGTTATATTCTGAGAAAATATGGTGAAAGGAGATACTATAGAGGAAGGGTGTTTCATATTCTTTGCAAAAAAATGTATGCCTCAAGTCACCAGAAACAGATATAAGTCATCTGCCTGGCCTTCAGAAAAAAAAAAAAGATCCCTGAATTCCACACAGTTTCATCCAAAGTTTTGATATACATAATTTCTGAATCCTGAATTTATGAAATTTTGTGTAAATTATATGTTCAAGAAATGCATATCTATTTTTCCCAGCAAACTCTTCCTTTTACAACACTTTTACTCCAATAATCACTTTGAACTGTATTTACACAGAAAGCCTAAGGCCACCAAGAAACCCCTGTAAAAAAATGCCTTAACCTAACAGGAAATGAAAAAGCTAGGCATAAAAATATGTTTTCATGTGCAACCACGGGTAAAAAAACACATGCCACATTTAGCTAAGACTTCACTTTGAAATGCATATATTTATTAACTACTACAGAATATTTCATTAGCATTAACTACTACAGAATATTTCATTTCATTAGATACCATAGTCATGTCTGCAGCATCCCTCTTGATTAGAGCCAAAACTGTCCTCAGCTGTAAGAATTTTACTGTGAACTTGATTTGCCCTGAACAGCAGAAGTTTGGCAATTAACACGGTATTTAGAGAAGTTCTTTGCTGAATAAGTGGATACATTTCTGCTGTCCCTGGTATGGAACATAAAGAATCTGAAATTTCAAACCATCCTCTCTTTTCATTCATTAGGGTACCCTAACCCATTGTCAGGAAGATACCCACTGCCTGAACAGGAGATGTATGCAGTTATATGAAGCAGTGATCTACGATCCAAAACTCCTGCAAGTTCTCTGAGAGCTCCAGCAGTTAAATATAGCCTCAAAGTCAGGTAAACTTTGCAGAAGCAATTGTAACAATGAGGCTTTAAAATGAAGCCTGAGTGTTTTAAAATATAATCTATGTGTCAGTTGACAGAGGCAATATAATGTAATTTGGCATTTGGAAATAGCATTGGCAATTGGAACAAATGCTGAGGAAAAGCATATGGTAGTACAGTGTATACAGTCAAATCAGTAGTTTCTGTAATTTAATATTCTGCAGTCCCAATGTTTTCTGGGTTCCTAAAGACTATCTTTAGGGTAATAAATGTAAGTAGAACTATATTTTCATGCCACAGTTTCTACTAATGAGGAAAGATGGAAAAGCCAGCATATTAACCGGAAACAAAGTAGGATTTTGGAATGCCACTTATCATATGATTCTTATTAACACAGAAAGATGTTGCAAGGCATGGATAATTGTTTAAAATCAACAGGAGAAAATTTATGTGCAAATTAAGCACAACCATTTAAAAAAAGAGAATTACAGTATTTTATTAACTATGTATAAAGCTTGATTTTACAAAAAAGCCTTGGAAAAAAGCTTTAAATGTTGTTTGGTTTGGTTTTTTTTTATGATTTGCTGAAGGCTCTGGGAAACAGGGAGATCTGTTAATGGAGGTTGCAACAGTTGTCATTTAACACTGTACATTGCTGCAGAAATGGACTTAAAAGTGTCACTACGGGCCATGATCTATAATTTACGTACTCTTGAGCTGTGGAAGCTGTTAGCACTTGGGTTCCTGGGAATATATGGCACTCATGACTAACCTTGGTGTGTTGTTTGCATGTGTGTAGTTTAGCATACTTTTAACAAAGACTCACATTTGTAATGGTAATAGGAGTATTTCTAAAGCCGCAGAACAAAAGTAGTTATCTTGTCACTATTTTCAACATTAAAGTTAATTCCCATTAAGATAATGAATGACAAAACTGTGAAGAAAAATTCACTTCTCTTGCCAATTAGACTCATTCTTCTCAAATTAGTGTGTAAAAAGGAGGCTAGTTAGCAGATCGTTATTCAACTTTGCAAATATTCATACACTCACTGAAAACTATCACATTTCCCTTGAAAAATATTCACAGAAGAATACTTTTATACCACTGAGCTTTGTTATTGGATGTCCCACTTGCAGCTTGTCTAATTGCTAACTGCAAATTATAACCCTCAGCAATAAAACTATTTGGAGAGACCATAGGTTACATGGAAGAAGATGAGAACCAGCATAATTTTAAAAGCACCTAAGGGGTAAGCAAATGTAGCTCTGCTTTACAGTAATTTTAATTAAAAACAGGAGGTAAATTTCTCAAAATTATCTTCTCATCTACTCAAAAGTATCTTTTAATTATTTTGTCTACAACAGACATAATGAACAGGACATCTCCTAGTCGTGAACTAGTAATGTCTTTGAGTGTTAAGCAGAAATTAAAAAGAAAATGCAGGATGAACATGGAATTTTATTACTGCAGTTATCTTGCCTCTGTCTGCACAAAACTCACTAACAGCAATTCAGTTTGCTGCTATGTACAATGGCCCCTTCCACAACGACTAATCAGCTGCAGCAAAATAAAATATGTAGTCAAATAACCTTTTCCCCTAGGAAAACATATATTTAAAGAATTTTTAATCCACTCTTTAATAAAATATAAGCTCATAAGATGAAAACCCTTCTCTATTACCCTTGTGTAACTACATGTAAACATTAGCTACACAAGCTGAGTTCCCCCAACAGGTTCCAAATGTCCACCCCAACTGCTCTGGAGTTTAGAGTTCAAGGTGTGTTACTATTGCCTATCCAATGTTATGTGCTTTGCAAGACTGTTAGCAACTAGAGCTGAAATCATCTTTGCCAGTAACAGATGATTTAACTCCCTTTGTTATGTATGTAATATGCCACAAAGACTATTAAATGAGAGCTTAGTTACCACCTAATGATGGAAAACTACAGTCGTTCTCTCCCAGTTTTGGTTTTTTTTAAATATAAGAATATTTCCAATAAGTACTCTCGAGTGTCTGCAGTTTCTCACTGTTGCTGTGTCAGAGCCACAGCCACAAACTTTCAAGGAGAGGAAATATCTTAACATACACATTTCTGCTACTTTTTATCTGATACTTATCATATATGTAAATGTAATTTGTTAAATCAGGGAACCAATTTACTGTCATTATTTTATGTTTGGATATAGTCCTGAATATAGTACACTCTTAGAATAAGTATGAGAAAATGTATATGAAAGAAAATACTAATTCTCCTGGGAGAACAGACACCAAGACAGGACTACAGAAATCACTGAAACCCATATATTCAATTCCCCAAGAAACTCAGCCCATTTATTTTCATATATAGTACAATAAAATTTTGAAGTGTTTTATTGCCTGTGTATTCACTGTGGAATTTAGAATAAAACTAGACTTAAAAACTGCAGTGCTCTAATTAATTTTGTCTTACTCAAATAACTAATAGTGTGAAAATTATCTGAACTCTTGTTCAAATGCAAAACTGAAAACAATCCACTTGTTCTCTTCCACATCTCCTCCCATTTCACTCTTTTTTCATTACTATTTAATTGAATTTCAGCTTTAACAGTCTCTCAGAGGAAACTTGAATAACAATATTCAGATTGTGTTAATGGTCATGTTATACTTGATTGATTCAGTGTCCTTTTAAATGTCTTCAGTGTCGTGTAGACACAAACATTGTTCAACATTTCTAAGGATTTGGGGCAAGAAAAGCTATGGAAATCCTCTTTCAATTCAATTTTATTGTGCATGCTTTTATTCCTTACTGTCAAAAAAGTTTCACTAAATTTTTAAGATTCCAAATAGCAAGGCAATTCTCTAAAGACCTGGTCCTATGCCCAGTGAAGTGAACTTGGATTTAATTGGATGATGAGCAGGAGGGATTGGAGGAGTGCGATGCATCTCAGTTGGCTTGACTGACCAAAAGGACTGCTTGCTATTTAATTAACACTAGTCCAAATAACAGAATATACAACATAGTATAACTATATTATTTGAACACAACTTTTCTGATCCTTCTGAAAGGAGAATCTTATTTTTTAACAGATGAAGTTCAGTTACTTCAGAAAGCAAAGGGACAAATCATATTAATAGTTTTATAGTTTACCATACTTATAAAAAAGAAGTACTAACATATTAATTGAAGATCCTGTTTTTAAGAAGTAAATTTAAGAAAGTACCTTTTCCAGTTTAAATTAGTTAAAAATTCTTTAGTAGTTTCTACTTTATATTATCACATATTATTCTGAATTATGGGTATTCCACTTTTCAAGAATTGTTTGGTAGCTTTTTAGGTTGTCTATGGTTTTTTCAGTTTCTGTCTTAACCCTGAATAAAATAACACCAGGAAATGGCCATAACCCCAAATAGTTTTAATCCAACTTGCTTATCTGGCTTATTTTTAGCAATGTTAAAAGCACATGTTAGGTGGGTTCAGAACATGAGGGGAATGGTAAAGTCACCAGTAGATTCCATTTTTTATATTATCTGGCCTCAAAATCACCTCTCTAGGGTGTAAACTTTCTTTCTATATGTGTGTAGCTGTTCAATACAAACAAAAGAGAACATTCTGCAAAAAGGAAAAAATATCTCTTGTCCAAGCTGGCAATAATTACATGGCACCACAGTACACCATGATACACTGCAGTTAAAAGGGAAGAGACAAACCTACATTTCCAAGTCATCCATAATCCTTCCTCCATCAATGTTAACATTTATATAATGAGTATATGTACATGTGTGTGTGTTTTACTTAATTTTACAGTAAAATGGAAATTCAGGTTATTGAATTATTTATAGTATCTGACATATTTCTAGGTTCATTCCTTTTTCAAGTCCAATAAGAAATTTGGGAATCTGTCACTAGCTCTTGGATTTTGGATTGCTCACAAGGGAAGAGAAGGAGGGAATACATCAGTAAACAGAAGGTTGTATTAATCTCACAACCACCTTAAACAAGCCTCACTGAGAAGCTTACTCACAATGTAATTTTTCTTTAATTTTGTTTAATTTTGGTTTTGTTTGTTTGTTTGTTTCATTGGGGTTTTTTCTAACAGTTTTGAAGAAAGTGACAGGGAACACATGGGACAGAATATTAGAGAAATTTAATCTCAAAAGGGGAGAAAGTGTTTTATGTTACCTCCTGGTTAGCAGCAGCTAGTTCTTCTTCCAGTGCAGAGACTCTTTCTAAAGAAACCCTCAGTCGTTCCCTTACCTAGAAGAAAAATCAAAATATGTGCAGTAACGTAATTTCTATTAGTCTTTAAAGATTATATAATCTGCCATATGCTCTACTGTATGCCCTGTCACTCCATTTGCAGGCATGTGTGTTGCACCCTTTCATGAGACATACTGTGTAGTAAACATTTAAACCTAACTATAAGAAACTTAACCCATTAAAATAGGTGTCAAACTTTAAATGCCACACTGCTGTTCCACAGTCTGCCTGTAATTTTATAGAATACACAGTGAATTAAAATATTTTAAGACCACATTAGGCATAAAAATAAAACTTTCACAAACATCTTTTACAAAGGATAAAGAAAAAAACATTTGCAGATGTTTTAAGTTCACTCCATGGAAGATAACTAATCTGTTTATAGTAACTGAATGCAATAAATTCATTGAAAAATAACTTGTAGCACTGCCTTCAGGCCCATATACTAGAGATCTTTTGTATCATCATGCATTTGTTTCAGTTTTATAAAAAGTCATAAACAATGTGTAGTCTCATAAGCAGAAAATTACTCTGTGTTTGCACCAGTTTCAAAAATAACCTACTCTGTTCCAAGGATGATTATGAACTCTATTATTATTATTATTACTAGTATTTTAATTATTGCTAAGTATTTATTATTAATAGTTAATACTAAATGTGTCTGAAGGCACAATCACAGCTATTTTGAATGCTCTGGCTCATTGTCAGCTCGTGCAGCTCATGTAACCTAAGCCAACAACGTTGCTGCAGTCTCCCAGTACAACCAAAGGAAAATCAGACCTGAAGTGACCTCCAGTGCTATGTGGGATTCTCTCTTCTGACTGTTAAGGGACCCTTTGATTATCCTAATCTACAGAACTTCATTAGGCACCTCACAATAAATGAATTTATAACCTAGCTAATCAGTCAACACTCAAGGTATATTTCTTTACATGTTCCAGCTACACCGCAGCAATGCTGTTCCAGCTGCTGATCCACAGACGTTTAAGGCTATTAGCAATGTTTGTAGGGTAAGGTAGCATACTCTTTTAGACCAAAAGATGTAGCTGGAAAACAAAGCAAAACAAAATCAGTCTTTCATTTACAAAGGAACATGAAGCATTTTCATTGTTTTCACATCCTTGACAAATACAGGAGACCCTAAAATAGCTGTGTATGTCCTAATGCTTTCATATTTTTTCCAGTGATAGCTCTTAGTCTAATAAATATTACCTTTCCTTACATGCTTCACATTCATTTACTACTGATAGAAATGAGATTTTGCAAACAGATTCACTATATCCCAAGAATAGATTAGAATTTAGTAGATGAAAATTAGTTAGCAAAAGTATAACACAGCACGTTCGCTTGACGTTAAAACTAAGTAAATATAAAGATGAAATACATATTCAGGAAATGAACACTTAAAAATGAAACTATTCTCCCCTTTCTAACAAATGCAAATACAGTTTTAATGCAGTACTTTGAGGCTTTTGTTCCTCTTTACATGGTTTATTTAAAACAACAGTGAGGGGTGTAGACCTGTCTCCAAGAGGCCTCATTTCAACTTCTCTAACCACAATGGGAGCTGGTATACAACAACTTCTTTACAAAAATCTCAGATTAGACACAAAAAAAAATGGAAAAATTACAGTCATGTTTCTGTCTTCAATCCCTTTGGCTGTAAGTGCTGCCTTGGGACATGATGATTGAGAGAAAATTCACAAGCAGGAAGTTGTTAAAAATCAAAATGAAATACAATAAGTTGGCAACTTTCCTTGAATTTTTTTCTGAAACCTCCATGTATTCAAGCCCAAGCGTTGTATAAAGGAGAATGTATTTTTAAAAATACATTGTAATATGTCTAACACTGACATTCAATTTGAATGGTGCTAGAATATGCAAACCAACTAGGCCACATTACTGAGATATCACAGCTCTACAAGGAACTGGAATCAGAAGAATTATCCTAAAACTTTACACACTTTAGCACTGTAGAACTGAATCCTAGTGGGTTTTATACAGCCATTTTAGAGCTTGTAAATAACACTCCCTCTAAACAACAGACAACTCTGGAGACACAATTTTTACATGGCACTTCAGCAAAACTAGGTAGAGAATTAATGTTTCTGTTCTGACTATCAAGCTATTATATTCAAATACATTTCTTCTTGTTCTTGGCCTATTGTCAGTGACAACATTTAACATTACCAGTGTGAGACAGAGCAACAGTTGGAAGTTGTTTCCTTTGTGCTGCCTTGCCTTACTTTGCCTTCCTCCCACATACATAGTTAGTACACTGCATTTTTTTATAATGACTTAACCAAAATTGTAGTCTGATGGCTCTTATTTGTTCTCTGAATCTAACAGTTGCTAAAGTAACTGAAAGCAACTCTGCCTTGGCACAGAAAATTTATTTTTTCCTTTCGTCTGACCAGTGAACAACAAATTCAGATTCACATTTTCCATAGTGACATTGGAAAGGTTGAAGAAAATAATTCTTCATTTTCAAACATAAATAACAGCTGTTAAAGTAGAGGGAAGTCTTTGATTCTATTAGTAAAAAAATAAAGAGTTACATCAACACTCTGATCTGAAGGAGAAATTTGTTCTGGTTTACAACCCAGAAGCTTCAACTTTATTTCTCATTTTACACTTCTTTCTCAAACACACAAATGTATTGCAAAGGATTTTTTATTGGATTCCCTCTTCAAATTCATGTTTACAGCAAAAAAAATCCCAAACAAAACCATCCTCATTTCTGAGATATGCAGGAAAGGCTGCTGTTCTGGGTCACTATCTTATTAAAGAAAAAGGAACTGGAACAAATGCAAACTATATTTATCTGACAATTTTTGTTTGGGTTTTTTTTCATATGATGAATGCCAGTTAGTGATTGGCATATTATACTGTTTTCTATTTTCTGGAAGTGACAGTGAGTAACTATAGTTAATAAGAATTATTAACTACAGTGAGATCATGTGCATCACTTCAGAAGTTACTCTGCCTAAATTTCATATGACTCTTCAATGTATTTCGATTTTCTTGGGCACATGATAGAGCTTTACTAAAAAAGGTTTCAGAAAGTAAGACTAATCAGATGTCAGTTATCTAACAGAAATGCTATCATAAACGTTTTTAAAGGACAAATACCTGGAGAATAGAAGGCTCTAGGGAGCACTTACAGCACCTTCCAGTTTCTGAAGGGGCTTACAAGAGAGCTGGAGAGACACTTTTTACAAGGGCAGGTGTTGCAACTCAGTACCCTGAATGTATTGGAAATGGTAAATCCCTCACCCCTGGAATGTCATGTAGTTTGACCCTTCTCCCCCCTGGTCTGCTTAGCTGTCAATGATCCAATTTCTCCCCGCCCCCTTCCCAGACCCTAGAAAAGACCTCTGTGCCCTGACCTCGCTTTCTTTCCGCTCCTGGGACCCCACAAGGAATAAACCTCGGATTCTCCTCAGGGGGGGAAGAGCCTCTTTTGGATATCTTTTATTCTGTCCATGCGGGGGATACAGGCTTTCTCTTAGTATCTGAGCTAGTCGGGGGCTAGGGGAGAGTCTCTATTCCACCCGCAGGCAGGTAGTGACAGGATGAGGTGGAAGGGATTTAAACTGTAAGAGGACAGATTTAAATTAGTTATTAGGAAGACATTTTTTGCTGTGAAGGTGGTGAGACACTGGCACAGGTTGCCCAGAGCAGCTGTGGATGCCCCATCCCTGGAAGTGTTCAAGGCCAGTTTGGATGGGGCCTAGAGCAACATGGTCCAGTGAACGGTGTCCCTAACACAGCAGGGGGTTCAAACTGGATGATTTTTAATTATTTCTTTCAACCAAAGCCATTTTGTGATTTTATGATTGTAGTATCACAGACACAGCAGGAAAGAGTTGCTCTCTCCATGTTAGAGGGCGTATCTAACATATGCCCAGATGACTGGGTATTCTTCTGGCTTTTAAATGCAACCACATTATCTTTAAATGTAACATAGTCAATGTCATGTTAGCACTGCTGTCAGTGCAAAATATCACCCATCTTTCTCTGTCTCCTAGCAACTGCTTCCCACTTTTTTTGCTTGCTGTCAAATTCTTTCTTCAATCTCTTCAGATCTGCAGCCCATAAGGAACTTTTAAGAAAACACTTGCATGCTAGAATTGAATCACTTTTTTTCATTTATTCTATTGAATAAAAGTTCTCCTAGTTACCTGCTAATGAATAAAAGAATAGTGACAATGCTGACACAAATGTTTGCAGGAATATTAAGTATATTTTTCTGCCATTAATTAATCTCAAGAGAACCAGTAGGTTTTTGATTCTTAGCTAAGACAGTAACATCTGATAGCTGCTTTCCCCTGTGAAGATCAACTGGACACTTTTCTTACAACACTGACCGAAAAACTGAGTTTGGAGAACTTGCTTCTTTCTTCTTTCCAAATGCACATTTTAAAAGTTGAACCAAAAGTTTAAATCAGTATAGGAAAAATGTCTACAGGACAACAAACATGTTCAAATAGATATTAGAAGTCAAATATAACCATAGAATGGCACAAGTAACATAATAATTTTTCTACCTTTTGTTCTTCCTGAATTGCTTATAAGGACTATGTATTTCCTGACTTACTCAGTGTCTATTCTAACCATGAAGTTAACGTGAGCTTCTATTTTTATTCAGCTCTTAAGATTTACAGGAAACATTGTCTTCACTTGCTCTTTTATAAACAATTCCATGTATATTCATATATAATATCGCAAAATATTTCGTAATGCTGTCTTACACTGGTTCCACAACTTTTCATTGCATGGAAAAAACCCCACAAAGGTATGAGCTACTTAGGAGCAGTAAGAGAAGAGACCTGTAGCATTAGGAAGGACAGGGTGAATAACTGAAGGGAGGTTTCCACTCTATGAATACTGCTGCAAATTTCACCTGACTTACAGTAGCAAAGGCTGTAAGAAATGTTAAGTCAGAATTTCACATTGGTCCTAGCCCAAATCACTCCTAAGTTCTAGTGTTTAAAACTTCACATTTTTTTAACAATGCTCATTGTTTGTGAGATATAACCTAACCTTACACTTAGGTAAAACAGTAACTGAATTTAACTTCTCACACGACGAAAATTTAAAATTGCTAACAAAACTGCCCATGTGCTTTGGTTTTCTATTTCTAAGAATAGTAGCATAATTACATATACAAATTTTTTTTGAAAATGTGCATAGATTCTGTAAAATTAAATTTCTAAATAAATAAATAAATAAATAAATAAATAATAATAATAATAATAAATACAGTTAGTGTGGTATGAATTTCATTTGCTGTGACACAACTTACCCAAGGAAACACTGAGTTTTTTCTGAGGGACACATATAATGGTAAAGATCTCTAAACTAAATTAACTCTGTCATTATCCCCATGCCCTAAAATGAAAATTCTCACAAAATACATTAAAACTGCAAAAAAAGTCTCTGAAGACTTTTGTTTGGCACTACTAAGATCTCATACAGATAATGGGGTAAGACTAAATCATACTCTTACCACTTCCTTCTTACTAGGAAGTATCTACTGGGTTCAGCCAAACAGGACTGGCTCTCTCATAAGGGAAACTCATGACAACCTTTCATTCTCTAGGATTGTGGCATGTGGATAACAAGAAGGATCCTGAAGGAGCTGCCAGACTCTGAAAAAACTGCAATGACAGCCAAGTTTTCTCAGAACAATGCAATCACAACTGTGATCTCCCTGTGGTGATCTATCTTTTGGACAAAAGGCAAAGGCAAAACCCAGACTTCATGTAATAGGTAGAAAGTCAATAGACTTCGAAATAAAGTATCACTCCTGATTCTTTTTATACTTCAGCAGGCCTGCCTAGAAATTGATATATTTTATTTTTCACTTTCCAATCTGTTAGTAGGTTTCATTGCATTTTCTTATAGTAATGAAGATGGTTTTGTAGTTCTTGTACTGTGCACGTAGCAATCCTTCCATGATCAGTCAAGTTTTGTGGCAGAGCTTGTTACAACACATCAAGATGTTTTAGTGTAGGAAGTGAAAACATGAAAGAAAATTTGCATTTAGGAAGAATTTTAAGATTTTCTTAATATTTTTGTAAGTTTAAAGGGCAAAGCTTCTAATGAAAATATTTTGTTATCCTCTTCCATGAATGCAACAACTACATTAATAGTTCCAGTGTCAACATTTTTTGTGAAGAAAAAAAATTAAAGAAAAATTTGCATTATTCATTTGCAAAAGATCATGATACATTTCCAGTGCACTTTTGACAGTTTTTATTACTCTTTATCCATTAACCTACTTCAGCTTTGTGTGCATTTTCTGATGGGGCACTGTTTATTGTGCTGTGGTATCAGTGCATTGTAAGTCATGTTTTTGCCTTATTTTTACAGTGAGGTTCTGCCTGCTGGCCTCCCGTCTCTGAGCACAGCAGCAGAGTCTGTGTGAGTGATGTATTACCCACGATACAGGAAGACAAGACATACAGAAGTCAAAGTCAGTAGATTGACTCCATCCATGGATGCCAGGAGACTTGATTACTTTGTCATACTAAGGCTTTTTTCAACTTTGGAAGTAGCAGAAGTCAGGGAGATTCCTGATGAGTGGAAAATTCACAAATGTTTTGTCCTTCCTCATGAAATACTGGAGTTATCCTGGCAAGATCTAGGAAAGTAGAAGATGTCTAGTGTAGGGAAAGCTATAAAGCAAATCTTCCAGGAAGCATTTTCAGGCACATAAAGGACAGGATGGTGACTGGGGAGAGCCAGTACGGCCTTGTCAAAACCAAATGACATCTGGCCAGCCTTACTGCCTTGCATGAGGAGAGGACTGGCTCCATGGATGAGGGGAGAACAATGAATGTTTTTTGTCTTTACTGAATTTTTCTGCAAGATCTTCCATTTATCTCTAGAGAAACTGGTGAGATGTGAATTAGTGAAATAGATTCCGTGGTGCATCAAAAATGGACAGGACTGCAAGGTTCAGAGGTTTGTGATCAGTGACACAAAATCTGTGTGGCATCCCATTGCCACAAAATGTGTAACCCTAGGGAATGAGACAGGCTTCGGGAAGAGAAAGCACTTTTGCAGAAAAGACTTAGTGGTGAAAAAGGCCAGTACACAGTTTGGCCAGTGGGTTGGAGGAAATTATTATTTCCCCCCAGAATTTTGAGGCAGCATTTGTTTTCGGGCTTCCTGGTAGAAGAAAGATATCGGCAGATTTCAATGAGGGCCCACCAAGTTGGCCACGGGCTGGAGCACACAGCATATGAGACAGGCTGAGAGAGCTGGATCTGGTCAAAGTGAAGAAGGAAAGTTCATGGGAGATCTAATTGCTGTCTACAACCAGCTAAACAGAAGATGTGGAGGAAATAAAGCCAGATTCTTCTTGCAGATGCAGGAAGGGAAGACCTTGCAGGACAAGAGTGAACCAATGCAACACTCAACAACAGAAACTCCAGATAGGTATTATGGGGACAAATTACAGTGAGGGTGGTGAAACACCAGAATAGGTTTTCTGCCTAGAAATATTCAGAAGTTATTGGACAGGACCCTAAGCAACCTGAAACAGTTGGCCCTGCTTTGAGCAGGAGGTTGGGCCAGATGTCTCCCAGGAGCTCCAACCCGCATTGCTCTACTAGTCCCTAAAAATCTTCAATGCATTTTTATAGCTGGATTGATACCTTATTTCTGAAGAGTCTGAAACAAATCTAACTTACATAATTTTTCTGTCACCATGCAGAATATATGACTCACATGCCATAAAAAAAAATTTTAGCACATTTGGGTGCATTTTATTATTTTTAAATAAAAATCACCATAATGCTGACAATTTGTGAAAGCATTATATGATCAAGTAGCTGGGCGATATATGCAGTATCCTTGATCCAGTCCTTCCAGAGACACTGTAACAAAACCAGGTATTTTTATATGGGTTTATAACTTGAAAATAATGTGTGCTGGGTTTATAACAAATTATTTTAAAATAAGCTATAAAACTGTTTACTGGACTTATCTCAGAATGTTTAATAGTAAAAATATGATTTATTGCAACAAAATGAGAAAGGCTCCACATATCGGTAAACAGCATGTTGGAAAAGTAATTTTGACCAACTAATTATAAAATTTGTTTTATAATGGAACGAATCTTCTGTAAATATGATTGCAGATGGTTGACTTTTGTATCCTGATAATTGTCATTACCACTGTGACAGGAATCAACTAGATACATAAGATGTCTACCCGTGTCATTCCAAAAATTTTTAACATGCTGAATACTGATTTTAACCTGTTACATTTAAAATAATACAGGAATAGAATTTTCAACAATATAAGTAAATTTTTTAAATAATGCAAGTCAAAATATTACATGTAGCTTCAATCTAATTCGGTACAATAGTTTTCAAAATCGGATGTAAAATAAACTGCATAGTACCGAAACACTAAACCATTCACAAAAGAAAATGTGTAAGAGGTACACAACTGTTGAACAATCAGAATCTATTTCAAGTTTAGTTCTTACTATTTCTCATACTTATCCAACACAATGTCAAAAAGTATAAAAGCTGGAGAGTTCCCTACCCTAGTTTTACTGATACTTAAAGTGCTGGATAAAAGATCAAAGCTCAGAGCATAAACCCCATCAGTCCTCAAAAGATCTTTTTAATAATACAGGATTTTTTAAGTCTTAATGACATCCAACAGCTCATTACAGTGGCTAGAAGTCGTTATATTTCCTTTCCTAGATTTTCTTTAAAGATGTTTTCATGATATCTGAGTACAACGTAAAACCCAAAAGATATACCAAAACACATAAGAAGTTTTTATTTGGTCTAAGTTCCTTAAATTTATTAAACTCTGAACCTGATAGTTAACCTAGTATGACTCACAAACCACAGTGTCTCATCCTTTCAGTACCAATGATATATATATATTGCTATATATCTACAGCTACCTTCATTAAGTCAGCTTTCTGAGTATATTTCTGAAAGTTAAAGTTAAATTTGTTACTTTGAGACCATTAAACTGGTCCTGTACAATACAGCTCATCTGTGCAGTCAGTGGTTTCAGATGCTGTGCTGTACAGTGTCAGCCCTGCTTAGCCAGCCATCTCAAACAGAGAAGGAACTCAGCAGCAGCAATGAGCAAATCAGCCAAAACAGACCCCATAAAAAACGAGGTTCTTTGCTCATGAGCCTGTTTCTCACATGCTCCCTGCATGTGTAGTTTTGAGGCACTTACTAATTCAGATACATCACCTTCTGAGCACATTGTTTCTAGACTTGAACTAGACTTATGAATTAATGTACACAGTACTCAAGGTGATAACTCATAGTTGTACAAAGTTTCATTCACTTGGAATGTAGTCTTTCCAGCACAGGATACACGAGGAATACAGTGGAAAGACCCTCTTCATTAGCATGACTTGATGCAATTACCATTGTTTTTTACCTTGATTCTGCAGGCCCTTCATCACTTCTGATCATGAAAAATGTATTATTTACTATAAGTTATGCTACCTGTAAAGGGAACACTGTCCTTATGTAGCAAAGGCTGAAAAGTTCTCTGAAGTTTAGGAGGTTTTCCTCCTAAAAATATCTAAGAGCCAAATTCCCTTATGGAGTTAGAAACATCTCATTCTCTCTCTCTCTGTGTATCTCAAATTTTAAAATTTGAGATATACATTTTCATGGTCATAACTTAAAAGCACATTTTACACTCAATAAATTCCACAGGGTCATCTCTATTTAGTCCTAAATAGGAGAAGCATGTCTGGTAGGGGTGAGATTTGCTTAATTTGAAAAGTCATTTCTATTGTCTACAAAAGATAGCTAAAGTGACCTCAAGGGCATTACAGCTGTTGGCCATACATTCTTAGCATCCAGATTTCTCTGGATACCTGTAAATACTCTAAGTACAGGGCTTATTCCAAGGAGTAAACAAACAATACTGTTGCTCTGCTGCATCATAAAGCACAATTAGGCAAGTTAAAGAATGTATTTTGTAAGCTTTTTTTCCCCCATACTGTACCTTTTCATCCAAAGCCTTGTGGTGCTCAAACAGAGATTTCAGAGCTTTGAGGACCTCAACTTCACTGGAAACTCCTGAGGGAGACTGTGCTTGCCGTTTCACCACTGTCATCCTCAGGGACCTTTCGTGTCTTGAGACAAGGCACTCCAAATGCTCCAGTAACAGCTATTGGATTTGAAATAAAAAGGTATTAATTTCTGTGCCCCTTAATGCCACAGAAATTCTAACTACAAAGTGCACGATACTAAACAGCAATTTTCTTGGCAACCTCATTGTAGGAGAGATTGCTGGAACTATTAGCAATATTTCATGTTTCTAAATGAGATGGAATAAATGGAAAAAGAAAATCTACTCATGACTTAATTTAAAATTCTTCTATGAAAAGCAACAACAACAAACCATTAATCATAGGGTCACCATTTTACTAAATTAATTACATATTTTCATACCATTTGTGAGAGTAATTGATGAGTATTGACAGCCAAATAAGCAAAGACAGTCTAAAGAATCATGTAAAAATATTAAATAAGTTTACAATTAATTCAGCCTAACTGTAATATATTTTCAATTTATCTTGAAAGCAACTGAACAAAATATGTAGGAGTGAACAGTATATTTTACTAGATTTTTAAGACTATTCATTAGAACTGCCACAGCTAATGGTGTTCGTCACTAGCACATGCTCTAAAATATGCATTGTCTCTGTTGTATTAAAAGCACAACAAAAACCAGAGAAGTCCATAAATATCTGTAAGATAGACAGTAAATAACATATTTTAAAAGCATATTATATTTAGTTTTCATTACTACTCTGAGGTTAAAGGAAAAATTAATATGGTATGTTGATGGTGTGTAGAAAATTCCTTATTTGCCCATATTTTCATAGGGCTACCATTGCTATTTTTAGTGCCTGAACATTAGAGACTTGGTTAGCTGTAAGACAAATCAGGGTAGCTAAATTCATGAATCAGAATGCATGTTAAATGTACTGTAATTACAACAAACAATTATATCTAAGTCATTGAACTGGAAATCTGAAAGTTACATGGACAATTGTTTAAAATTTCTCCTTTTATGTGGTTCTTAATATAGCAACTATTATTAAATACATATATTTTTATTTTTACACTAATTACTAGACATAGAAGAGCAAAAGCAGAAGGCAATTACATTACAGATGTAGTATGTTGATAATAAGTCAGATTAAGAATGATTATGGTTTGGTGCCATCTTTGCTTCAAACATGGTTCTCATGTCTGGATTTACACCTGGTTATTATGTTGCAGTAACTATATTCTTCACAAAAAACAGTGAATGAATATGTGAACAATGCTAATACAATGAGAGTTATAATGACTCCCTGCAGTTCAAGAAAGGAGGGTCTCCATATCATCTCAGAATCCAAGTCGTGGCCTGTATTTCTCAAAAACAAACGAACAAGAAATTCACAAGCTTTCTCATCCCTGAAGGGCTAAGAGCACATATAGGTGGATTTTTAATTATTTGAGGCAGTCCAAAGTAGCACACAAATTTGGAGAGACCTCTTAATGATAGAGCCATCAAGAATTCAATATGGGGCTGTGACAAGTTTGCAAATTAAATGAGATCAGAATATTTTCCAAATATTTACAGAGTATTTCTATTCATAGTAGTACTTAAATAAACAAGTAATTGCTCTCATAAAGAGAATTGAATTGGTGAATTTTGGTCTAAATTCTTGTATCATCATGGTTTTTCTAGGTCATCTAGTTTATCTGGGAGAGAGCTAGAGAAAAGTAAGTCAATAGCTGATTTTTAATTCTTCAACCTACACTCTGCCCTGTCTCTTAAAAGAGTCTGTGAGGATGCAACAATTCCTCCTCTGTGCAGCCTAACTCTGCCCCACTACATAGCCCTGGGGTAGCCAGAATTTGACTCTAATCCATGCTGTGCACTTAGATTTCCCCACAGTCATTCCCACCTCCTGGCTGATTCTATTAAAGCCTGGCTCATCCTGATCAGTTCTCTTTATGCAGATATTTTTCAATGCATCATAGCTATGTCTGGATCAGTCTAAATCCAGCCAAGAGGCTACAGATTTCTGAAGAAACTGGGGAAAAAGGGAAAACATTGATCTACAGTTGAATTTTTAGTATGGCCATTCCTTCCATATGTCTGTAGCTGTCTAATACTCAAACTGACACTGACTAAACTAGTCCAGAATAACAAAATCTTGGCAACCTTTTTGGCCTAACTCTGAGCAAATTTATCATATTTGATGTCCTACTACCCTAAATGAATTATCTCCCAGACAAACTCTGTGATGATAAGGGCCTTCTGAGAACCTGTATGCAAGACTCAGTCGGAAAGGAAAATGGGAAAATCTGGTTTAGAAGAGGAGTGATGGTGACATGGAAATCTTGACATGGAAAAAGAATTACGCATAACCTATAGCAGAGAGGTAAATAAGGAACACACAAAAAAACTCCTAACATACATCCAGAACCTCATTTTGAACTGGTGCAGACAGACAATCCCAACAGGGAATGTGAAGTCAGCATGGACAGAAGATGAGAAACTTGCTAAGCAAAGGCAGAAAAGAGATCAAAGAGGGTGGTGAAGAGATAAAACAAGTTAAACAAGGTTTTCAAGTAGAAGACAGCAGAGTGGTGGGAACTCAGAATTTTTAATGGGGTGATTGTGGAGGAGTTTGCTATTTGAGATGAACAATACAGCACTCTAGCCTTTTGCAGAGCTACAGATAACATATTTAGGTTACGTTACTGCCATGTTAGAAACATGCATAACACTAAATCAATGACGATCACCCATTTAACATACACAAAAGCTAAGTTTGTTTTTAGCTTAAAACTACCATTTCAGAGGAGAAAAAGACATATTCCAATGTCTGCATACATTTCATAGATGTTGCATAAATAAAGTGCAAAATGCTGCGTTGCCTAATTTACTCTATACTGATTGTCACAGCTGTGTCAAAAGACCGATGGAGAACTAAAACAGTGCTTGTGAACATTTCGTACTTTTTCTTTCTGTTCTTATTTACTCAAGCATTTGCAGTCACTCATTCTTCTGGAAACTACCTCTGAACACTGGAATTTTCCTTACCATCAGCTCTAGGAATGCTCAAAAAGCCATGCTAACATAGGTTTCTCATTTGTAAAAACTTCTTCTTTTTATTTTCAACAAAAATAGTCTCTAATTCTTCACAAATTCTGTGAGCACTGCAATCAGCAAAACCAGCTGAGCAGGGAATACTATATACGAGGTCTCTTAGCGAAACATTACTCCCATTTCTGCTCAAAGGGAAAAAACCTAAGGGGTAGGACATCTGTGACTGGGAACCTGATAGCAAATCATTGCCCCCTGCCCTGGTGAAATGGTAGACTCACAGAATAACGGAATTGTTTAGGCTGGAAAGATCATCAAGCCCAAACATTAACCTAGCACTACCAAGTCCTCCACTAAACAAAGTACCCAAGTGCCACATCAACACATCTTTTAAATACCTCTAGGGATGGCAACCCTACCATTTCCTTGGGCAGCCTGCTCCAAATGCTGTATCCAACCACCAAGATAATCTTCTTGATGAAGAAATTTTCCCTAATGCCCAACCCAAACTTCTCCTGGTGTAACTTGAGGCCATTTCCTCTTGTACTATCACTTGTTACCTGGGAGAAGGGGCTGACCCCACCAGACCTACAGCTGCAGAGTGTGATAAGGTCTCCCCTGAGCCTCCTTTTCTCCAGGCTAAACACCCCTCAGCTGCTCCTTGCAAGACTTGTGCTTCAGACCTTTTACCAGTCTTTTTGCCCCACTTTGGACATGTAACAATAGCTGCTGTTTTATTCAACTTTCCCCCAGCCACAATTATATCAAAAAAAGGGGTAATAGATCTTCCCTGCTTCCCTGGGAAGTGCAAATGTCAACAACACTGACATTATGAAGCGTCTCAGGGCAACAATAATGGGGGAAGGGAGTATAAACATAAAAGATTGACATTGAAGATGATGGTGTGTCAACCAATGTTTAACATCTGAAGGAAATCGCAATAAATTGTGGGCATGCTGAGGACTTTCCTCCACATGAGTAGTTCAAGAATTAATATTCCAAATAGTTGTGAGAAAGTCACAAGATTTCACATTGAAATAACATTGTACCAATAATGGTAATTAATTTAAACTGCAAAACAATTGTTAGAAACAGCTTTAGGGATTTCAGTAAGTTGCAATTAAACTCTGGCATTAATAGTGATCATGGGCTGCTGAGCATTTTCTGCTCCCTCACGCTGTCAAGCTGTTACAGTTGTCAAGCACTCAGAGGGACAGGCAGCTTGCAGAGAAAAGAAGATGAAGATCAACAGCAGCAGGTAGGACAGAATCACCCACGCATCATTGCTATGCTTTTCCTACTGGAAAGCATAAGCTTGACAATGAATTATGAAATAATCTGACAAGTGAGTTTTATGCTGGGCAAATTTTAGGATGCTCAAGATGCTCTGCTGATTATTGTCTCTTACGTAAATAGGATTGTTTCTGGAACTCTGGACTACTTTTTATAAGCATAAAAATATATAAAAATAATAATGATATTTTTTAAATGAATGTACAATCTTTCTAAAGATGTTAATTAAAACACCTAAAGTGTTAATTAGAACTAAATGAAGGTGAAAGGAGAAAATTTTTAGAATACACCCAGCTTCCTGTATTTCTCAAATTACTTACAAAGCAATTATGGAAGTGATTGGTTTCTGTGAAACAAAAATGTATGGCTAGATTTAATGGTATAAGCTACATTGGCATAGATTATCACCTAATCTGCTCTACTACACCATACCGTCATGACTACATGAACACTGATTTACATACAGAAAATGAAAGAAGTTAAAATACCTATTTTAAGGAATGATGGCTCAACAAGTTGAAATTAGTGTGACTCAGCAGAGTTTGCTATTACAAGACCTGGATTTTAATCAATAAAAAATATTTTATCTTAACTTTCAGTATTTTCAAAAAACTTGTTTGTAGAAAAAGTTAACAGCAGGATAATAAATGGAGAAATTAAGGAATCAGCACATGGTAATGGAGAGAAAAGGAGAGTCATAAATAATGAAATACAGGGAAAAACATAAAAGACTTTTCTGAACTGAGACAGAGCTAGCTTAAGGTATTCCTTAGAGGAATGAGGTAACCCACTAAGAAGACAATTAGCTTCTGAGGTTCAGCTTAGAATTTCTCACCAGCACACAAAAAATGGAATTTTTCTTTCAGTCTATATATAGAATTTACATTGTTCAGTAAATCTCCATCTCTGGTGTGAGCAGACAAGACAAGTAAAATAAGCTGACATGGGGTTGAAGACTACCTCCAAAATCAGTCACAAAATCAGTGATTTTTTTTCAGCATTGTTCCACAGTAATGGCAACCACTTTTCACCTGTGATGAGGTGGTGTGACCTCCAACAGCTACACTGGTAAATTAACAGTGAAAATCTTTCTCTGAAAAAGTAAAGTTACAGCCCAACTATTGCAGTGTGTCCCATGTCTGCCCTTCTGAACAGAAACCAAAAGGCAAGCAACCTAAAATCTTAATGAAATCACACGTACATGAAGGCTGTGAAATAAAATGTAACAATTGGATAATTGGATAAAAGCAATAGGAAGAAAAGGTGTTTTATAAGAATAATGAATAGAAATATCATAGCTATTACCTACACAGATTACCTAAAAACCACATAGTTATATAAAAACATATAGTTATTGAATAACTATATATTACATTTACTATCTGTTGTTACACTACTTTCTGACAGAAGTTTTTCTTTTTCTGAAAAAGAGACACATGAATCTACAAGACAGTTAATAATATTGAGGCAATGATATATACTGTTACTTATATTATTGAATTACTGTTTTGCCATTTGCAGAACTTTAGGAGATAGATATACTTATTTTCATGTGTACAGTGCTTTTTGACTGCAAGAACTCCTCAAGTTTAAAAACCAAATAGAGTACCTGATTAATTTTCAGCACCTATGAAATTGATTTAATTAAAAGGATCTATGAGAAAGTGAGCAAAAATAGGTAAAACCATACTTTGAATTTGAATCATAAAATGTAGGTTAAGTTCTGATCTATAGGTATAATGAAACTGCAGTGCATAACTGAAAATGTTTCATAAACCGTTCAATAAGGAATGGAGACAATAAAATATGAATAAAATTAGATACAACTCAGCCTTGTTCATTTCAATAAATGCTTAATCTCCTAAAGCATGAAGCAAAAGAGAGTTAATGACACTCGCTCTGTTGCTGCTGTTTCATTATTGAACACAGGTATAATTTTTTTGTTTGTAAACTGCTAGAACTAAAATATTTCAGACCAATTTGAGTAAAAAATTTGTACTTTATTCAAAAAGCACATTTATGTTTCTGGTCCTTTTTTGTTGTTGTAGGGAAAAATCCACAATCAGATTAATCCATAGCAGTACTGTAACATTTTTTTCAGCTACCAAATCAACCCCCAAATTTTATTCATAATAGTATTCTGATCTAATAAATTAATCCTATGCATTTTTTTCTACTTTTAAAGAATACAGAGACAAAAAAAATCATTTTAATTTAAACAGCCAAAGTAGTGTTATTTTATAATTTCCATTAAATAACATGCTAGATCACACTGACTTATCTTCCAGCTTCAGAAAAGATGCCATCTTTCTACAAGCTATAGGTGATCATTCTATCTAGAGAATATCCAGAGAAATAACTGTAAGGGTTTCTATTAAGATATTTTTGTCTCTGTTTTCAAAGTCCCATACAATGATTTTCCAGAGCGAACCTGTTTGTCTTCCAGTCAGCAAGGCCACACAATCAGTGCTCCCACACTTTCTACTTTGCCTTGTGTATTGATAGATTAAGTTTCCAGTTATGTTCTTGACATGGAAATATTTCAACTGTAATATGTCAGAAAAAGTTGATTATCATAGGGAGCAAAAATGCACATTCAACAGCAAATGCTTAAGAATGCTGCTAGAAGGATTGAGTAGAAACTTGATTAAATATTGAGGTAAAGTTTAATTTCTGGTATTTTGGCTGAGATCTGAAGTGTATATGTCCTAGAAAACGTAATTCCATCATGGTCTCTCTCTAATACATTACCATCAAGGTCTACTGCTAAAGCTTGGCATAGAGTGGGAAATCAGGATGTGAAATCAGTTTTGTGTTTTGTTTGTTTATGTGATGAGCAAAAACTGTGTGAGGCTGTTGCCAGAAAATAAAGAAACACATCGGTGTGGGTCTAGATTAAATAAAATCCTGCCACTTAGGCATAACTGAAAATGTAAAGGTGACCTGGAAGGCTGGTGTGTACTCAGGACCTGACAGAATTGCCACTTTCCTTCCTTTCTGCTGGTATTCTGTTTGAAGCAAACAGAACAGGACAAATCGAACAATATCTTTTTTGCTGTTATGCCAAGGAGATAAAAGGTTGGATTAAAAAATTCAGAAGCTGAAATTTGTAACTAAGCATCTTCATTTAAAAGCAGCAGGAAATGCTACTTGGGACAAAGTGTTTGTCCTGAGTAGTTCCACTATGTGTGGTTATGCATGAGTGTGTCCTGGGGGGTCAGATGAGCCTCGTTAATGGAATAGCCAAGCTAGGGCTGGCTTAAGTGTGAACATTAGAGGGATGCACAAAAGATAAATTAGTTGGACTAACTTTATATATGAGAAAAGACATTTAATTTTCTCACTGTGAAAGTGTATCAGTGGTCCTCCAAATATTATTATTTTATTAGAATCCTTGCTAAATTAACAGAAAAATTTTGGAGCAATTTTTGTTTAAATGAAAAAATATTAATATTGTTTTGCATTAATAACACCATAAATCTCAGTTTGCAAAAGCACATCTTTATAGGCAATGCCTTCCCAATGAATGCTGCTGGAAATCTCATCACTAGCACATCACCGAGACTGTGTGTTGAAAACAACAGCTTTGCACCTAAAATGCTCATCTTTCCCTCTCAAAAGAGTATCCCTATAAAATACAGCATGACTATTACAGCCAGCTCTGGGATATATTGTAGTATATGGTAGCTTAAAGCCTGACAAGAACAGAAATATGATGGGGTAATAACTTATTAATGAAAATGCTAGAGGTCGGGGTAAGGCATGTCTGAATTTTTTCTCTCTCCTCCATTAATATTTGGACTCTATCTTCCCCTTGCTTGCTGTAACATCTCCTGCATTCCCTATTTTTTTTTCATAGCCTAAACATTTTGATCTCTAGCTTCATCCTCATTTTGAAAACACACTGTTAGTATTTACTAATTTTAACTGCAAGGACTTGCAAGGATTATAACACTGTAACTCCCATTTTTTGATATTAGTTCTCTTGGAAAACCTCTTGGCAATTTTTCTTTTACATAGTACAAGAAACATAGGAATGGATGATCTTTAAGCTTCTTGCTCTGCACAGAAACTGCCTATGACAGTCTGACTTGGGAGATGACTTGCAGTTGAGTCATCTTCCTTTTCTCTTACAGTTTTTTGGCAAGTGACTATCTTTGGCTACTAAGCTCTCTTGGAATTTTTGCTAGTCTGCATTGCTTATATCAGACCCACACTAGGTATTGGTGCACTGCAGTTTTAACACACTAAAGCTGGTGTTCACTGGACTTTGGAGTGAAATAGATAAAGCATTTTTAAATTAAATACTAAAATAATACACATGTAGGAGTTACTGATAATTTAAGCAGCTATAGAAAGTCTTCAGACTTTTCTTCAGCTGACATGATTTGCTAAACCTGGAAAATGCAGTGCAATTCCTACATGTTTCTCAAAAATAATTAGTTAATTAATAGAAGAAAAAGTAGCTCTCACCTATACCTCCCATAAAATTTTCCAAACCCATCACCTCCAAGAGCTTTGTACTAAATGTGGTCATCTCTTGAATTTTCAGGAAAGCATAGAGGTAGATGGGTCAGCTTTGCCTCTTTGTAGGCATCTGTTTCATCTGTCCTCCCTTGAATTTCTGAACTCTATGGCACTCTGGTGCTATAGATGGGAAGAAGAAAGCATGGAGAAAGGGCCTCTCTCAGGTATTTTAGCATATATATTGTTAGATTCTCTTCAAAATGCAAATTAGCTGACAAAGAAGAGATGTTAGCTGAGCATCCAAAGTGCTATTATTTTATTAAGAAGAGGAAAATGGGTAAAGTTACACAGATCACAGAAGAACAAAATACGGATATGAGAAATATCCTTGGTGTTCAACCTCTAAGATCTATTTTGTATGTTCACTACCAGCCTGACTCCCACCTGACACTACTCCATCTCTTTTCTCACACCTTTCCAGGAACACCAAAAAGTCTCCTCTGCTATTCTCTTGTGTTACTAGATCAATTCTGCTTTGCCCAGACACATTTATGTGCAAATTATTTTATTCTGAAAACAATTCTGTCCATCATTTGAGAATTTTCAGAAGGTGCTGTATCATATATTCTTATTCCCAGATAGCATAGTACCTTTTGATGGAAGCAGAACATGATAAATTTCAGGATTGAATCTTGTCCCCACTCAGCTATATGACAAATGACATTTACTTCAAGGGTCACAAGGCTACATGTAGATTAAACAACAGGCTGCCCGTGGTATGTGTGGCAGCCTTCCTCTCATCCTTATTCAGATCAAATCCAAGGCACAAGGCAAAACTGGTTGTCTGTTGTAACCTTGCCTTTTGCCTTGATAAGAGATCAGGGTATGTGCAGGCTACTCAGGCCTGGAAGGTTGCATGAGTCCCTTGCTTTAAAAGACATTTAAACTGAATGACCTTACCATGTTACATACTAAATCTCTGGTAATTGTAGTTTGCAATATATCTGGCTAATACACTAATTTCCTTCAGGACTGTAGCATGGTAGATAAGTCCTGCTACTTAGAATCTCCTTCACTCATGAAAATGCTGGATTTTTGTCTTCTTATTCCTAGAAATTAAGATCTAGTTTATACATAAGTTTACACACACATGATATCCAGAAAAGGTCTGCTGTGGACTTACTCTTGTGTTGTTTCTTTCAGCTTTTAGTTCTGAAATCTCTTCCTCTTTTTCAAGCAGCTGTTCCCTGCATGCATTTAATTCTTTTGTCAGTGCAGCAAATTCCTGTAGAATAAAATTATATATGAAGTTACTCAAGATGTAAGCATTAGGATGATCAAATTCATGTGCATTCTAGAGTCTGAACATTTAAGTAATATTTAGAAATCATCAACACAAACTAAAATAGCATAAGTAAGCTTCTGCATCTACCAAAATCATTTCAAGTCTAGACTTAGCTAATAAAAGGTAACTACTGATTTAAGTTTAGAAACAAAAGAAGATTCAAAAGGATAGCAACATCTCCCATACATAAGCTATCAGAACCACACCAAAAGAAGAACAGAACTGGCCAATTTCATAGCAACAGAGACACCACATTTCACACATAAGGAAATTCAACTCAACATACCCACTGAGGAGCATTCTTGCCACTCCATAAGGCAGCCTTTGCAATATGGCATGTGAGAATAAAGTTAAGGTATTCACTAATCAAAATCTACCTAATATCAGATTAACATAAGTAATATATGAGTTGTTAAAAACATACTCTACTTGATATTGAAATTAACCATTTAAATGTATTCAGTCATTACAGTGAAAGGCTGTGATGACTTAGAACAATACTTTTTAGTTGGAATGAATTTCCTATGAATTAACAAGATAAAATGAAACTGAATTTTAAGCTGTTCCTCATGTTAAGTTTTATGCACGCAACTAATAGGTATTCTGAAAAACATCTTTTAGTTGTCAAAACTTCTATTAAAATGTCTTGAATGTACCCCTTCAGCAATACACACAAATTTTTGTCTATATAAAGGGCCATCATAGTTGTTATTAATTTCAATAAGGAAAAGATTTCACTCCATATGTGTTTATTTTGACAGGCATAAGATATACTAAGCTGTAGTGGTTAATTTTATCCTTTATAGCAAAAAGATGCTACATATTTCACGAATACAGTAAGGTAAAGGATGAAAAGCCTTTAAGATTTGTGATCATGCTTTGAGAAAAAAAAGTCTTGAACAGCATTGCTATTTAACAAAGATGTATACATATTTTTAAATACTAAGTTAATTTTGATTTGACCAGAACAGTCAGTGCATAAGAGCCCACCAGCCCACAAGCAAGCAGTTGAACTGCACTCCAAGAGAAAGAGAAAGCAGTTCAAGAAAAAAACACGTCCAGGTGGTTTATCTTCTCAGCCAGTAGGATGCAGCTGAGACTAAATCTACTTATTTAAGACAAAAGTTTGTGATGATCTCAAAAGGGCTTGGTTAGCTGCTTCTCCTCAAGCTGCAGAAAGCAGATTTTATCTGAAATAAATAGGTGTTCAACAGAACTTTGGTGAGTATTCCTAGTCCCATTCTGTTTTAGTCAAGTCTTTAAACAGTTAACAGTATATCGTATTATATATTTAAAATAATTCAAATAAATTTTAAGTGATATTCTGAAACATGTAACTAAGGGTGCTTTTTTTTTTCATTTTTCAGCAGCTGGAACTGGAAGCACAGTAGATCTCCAAGCAAATCGCATGGTAAGAAAGAGTGTTGTTCTGATATCCTCAATGGATTTTGTTTTAGACACTAGCTATTGATCACACGAACCATATAATTACGCTTTGTGTCCTATCTCCTAATCAGAACTTGCTTTTTACATCCTAGTGGTTAGGTACATTTAAGACTACACAGTATACTTCGATAGTAAAACCCTTAGCTTAGCTTTGAAAGTGAGATTGATATTGTAACACTCCTCCCTTGCTTTTCAAAAGTATCATTAAACCTTCTGCCTGTAGGTTTTAAACTAGGATTCAGAAACTACCAGTCCAGCAGTGTTATTCTGGTCAGATTTAAAAAAAAAAAATCTCCTGTCCTTAAGGTTATAGGTAATGTTACACACTGAATGAAAAGTCATAGTTAATAGAAAGCTAATGATCTCAACTCACATTGAGTCAGAATTTTGAAGCACAAAACCACACACAAACACATATTTCTCTACAGCCCTAGAGGGTGGAGCCCTTGTTACTAATTTACATACACATGGATTAGTGTCTATAATACTTTCAGAGTCTCATAGAATAAACTTTCAGTGTCATCTATGGAGTATGTTGTTGTTGTTTATGCTTTCTCATTTCTTGGTATTGTTTCAGCTGGAATTAAAATAGACATTTTGGCATACGCTTGGGCTTCCGGATGGGTGACAGGTGGTGGAAAGGATAACAAATGTCATCTGGTGACTTACAGTTCGGGTTCTGAATTACAGTAAGGCAAACCAGTCTGGTAATGTGCATTTGCTGCTTTCCTTGCAAATAAAAAAAGTTATGTTTATCAAATTGCACATCTTCGTGGTGCTAAGGCAAGCCTGCTTCCAGTACAATCCCTAATGCTTTGGTCAATACAGTCTAAAATAACAAAGGAATGAAGTTCCTACTAGTTTGCTGAGCAGCTTGGAGTTTATTCTTAGGGTAATTTTGTCTGGTCATCAGTGTAAGTTCTCCCTTGCTTTTAAGCAAATCATTACTCAAAATTCTGCTCCCAGAAAGTCCCATATCCAATGTAATGTTGTTTCAGCCTCCAAATATCTTCAGTTTATATTTAAAACATCTGTTAGCATCTACCTTAGCTGAGCTATCTGTGTCCAGTGTTTTAGACTTTGTTACTTGAGTGGCCAACACTGTCCTTCAAGCCTTTTAACTATTCAGTTGTTGCTGCTGCTCTCTGAAATTTCTCTGTGCTTTTGACACACCTGCAGTGCAAGCACTTACAACAAGCAGTCACCTCTTCATATGTCTGCAGCTCAAATGTCCAGCTTCATCTGAAGTACTAGAGACTGCTCATTAATGAAGAGCTTGGAATTCTCCGAGCTGAATGACGACAGAAAGAGGGCTTTATTCCTTGTGTTTATATCTTAAGCCTTTTACAGGGAAAGTCTCCAAAATGGAGTTTTCCCTAGAGCTTTACAAATTATTATTTCTGTCACACCTGTTTTCATAAATTAATAACTAGGATAACACCTCATAACTTGCAAATAATACTTCCAAAACTATATGTAAAACTTATTTTAAAAATAACCTATTTATCCAAGATATCCCTGCAGCCAATGCTCCAGGAAACATTTTTTTCCCACAGGTTCAATGCTAAGCAAAGCATGTTTTTGTTTTAACGTAACACCCAGTTATGTAATAAATGATGTGATGATAATGACCTCTGCTCATGCAATTCCCCCATATATATATATACAGGGATCAAGGGAATACTGTCATCTGGAATTACTGTTTGCAGCAGAAATCTTGCATGGTCAGAGACCACGACAGTCAGTCATACTTTGGGAGCCCTGAAGATAATATCTGTTGCATAACTAATAGGAGCTGACAGGCACAACTGCACTCTTAAAGCTCATATAGAAGTTGTATGGCAGTAAAGCTAATTAAAAACTGAAGTGAATTGAAACTCTATGAAAATCATTCAGTTCATTGCACTGGTTTTATACTACAGCATGATCAAGATGTTTGCAATTTTTTTCAAGATAAATTATCTGAGAAAGAGCATTGTTTTCCCCATCTGAATAAACATAATTTCAGAGCCTGTCTTAACTGCTGCTTGTCTTTTTCTCTTAACACTTGGCCTATGAAATTAAGTCTTGAAAACCAATTCAACAGACATTTTTAGCCACTAAAAGGACCAGTAGGAGTTACCAATAAACAAAATTCAAGGACTTCCCCGGTGAAGCAGCTGAAATACAGTTGGAGCAGAGGCTGGAGGGTGCCTGAGTGGGATGCCGTTGGGACAGGAAGGCTGGCAGCAGGACTGGGCAGGGGAGGCATACCGCAGCTCTCTTACCATTAAATTTCTGCCTCTAGCGGCTGGCTCAAGAAATGCTTTCATTGTTTGTTCCCAGGAAAGGCCTGCAAGGTTTATTTTTTATGAATAAATACACATAAAACATCCACAGCTAGTCTCCAAGTTGAAGGTATGCCACAGAAATTATGAGATCTTGTATCTCTGATGCTCAGTTGTTCAGAATATGATCCAGTCCAAATTGAGATGAAATGAAAACCCTGTCTCTCAGGATCCCCAAAAAAATACTGAAATAAATTAGAAATTTTGTGACAGTAATAACAAAAACTAAATTAAAAGCACATAGAATTCAGTTTTGGAGACACTGAGGAGATTCAACTTAAAACCTCCTCCTTTCGTTTTTCCGTCATTGAACCACAGTTCATTTCAGGAATGAGTGAGCGAAATAGTCTCTGCATGGAAAATGAATGGTAGGGGTTTATAATTTCTATTTTACATTCAATACAAGCTATGTCAACCAATTTGCTTTCCTACAAATTTAGATTTAATTCATTTAACACAGCAAATCACTATCTACTACAATTCCCTCAGAGTTTGAACCTTTTATATATTAAGTTTTCATCCAATCCATTTGTGTGTGGAGGGGAGGAAAAAAAAAGGTATCTTCTTTTTTTCTTATAATTCTGTCACTGGAAATGTTCTTGGAAATTCTCCATACCTTTTAAATGGCCAAAGATTTATTTCAGCAATTTTGGCAGAACACAGACTTCATCCTTGCTGACTTATTATCAGAACAAAATGCAAAGTAATTCTAATATAATTCACTATTTATCCTTTTGCTACAGAGAAGTCAAAATAAATATTCCTTGATTCTAAACTAGGTTGAATGTAGGATTTTCCCCCTCCCTGGCAGTGTTCAAGGCCAGGCTGGATGGGGCTTACAGAAACCTGCTCTAGTGAAAGGTGTCCTGCCCAAGGTGGGGGGGTTGGAACTAAATGATCTTTAAGGTCCCTTCCAATTCAAGTTATTCAATGATTCCACGTTTCTATGATTTAAACCTGTGGGTTTGGTTGTCTAAAATGTTCATTGTTACATTACTGCTCAAAATGAGAGTTCATTTGCACACAAGTTTTAGGTTGAACATGTACCCTGAAATACTGTATTATAACAGGCCCTGGGTAAGAAAAATGAAAATCTGGATCTCAGGACTAAAATTTTGATCTCTTCATACATAAAAGCAAAACTTTTGAAACTGTAGAGTAGTCTCTGATAAGTCTCTTAAAAGTATCAGAGTAGTTTGCACTATGATATTGGTGTAGAGTGTTTTCTGTACTTCTCCACGAAGAAATGTAAGCAAAGTTGATTTACTCTCTGTTTTCCACATTTTTCAGGTACTGGAATTTATTTTTTACCACCCCTTCAAAAAAATTGCAACAATATGATGTGGGTTGACCACGTCATGTTGAACTACTTTGGCTTCAGTATGAACTGAGTGTTGCTTTGACTCAGACCATGCTTAGGGATATAATAGATAGATAGGGAATAATTCTTCTCTATAGACAGTGATTCTTCCAGTGGTTCTTACAGAGATATTAATTGTGTTTCAAAGTATCAAGGATTTACCAGCACTGGTTTGAGTTGCTTAGTGGTCTGCAAGACATCTAAAATCTGGGAAGTAGGCTTAAGTGTCACAACCTGAGCATTCCATTAATTGACAAAGGAAGATGAGGAGTTGCACCAGAGGAAGTATAGACTGGATATTGAGAAACAAGCTAACCAGGGAAGTGGTGGAATCAACGCCACTGGAAGCGTTCAAAAATATGTGAACGTAGCACTTAGGGACATGATTTAGTGGTGGACCTGGCAGTGCTGGGTTAACAATTGGACTCAACGACTTTAGAGTCTTTTCCAACCACTATTCGATTATTCTAAGACGACAGCAAGATTTCTGTTATGTAAGAGAGGGAACTGCATGTCCAGGTGTCAGCGAAGGTAGAGTTAATTTCTTCCCAGTAGCTGTTACAGTGCTGTGTTTGGGATTTGGAATAAGAATGGTGTTGATAACACGCTGACATTTTGATTTTCATCTAAATTGTGTTAATCCTAAATCAAGGACCCATTTTTTTTCCTTTTCTCAATCTCTGCCATACCAGGATGTATACCAAAGAAACTGAGGAGGAGCACAGCTGGGACAGGTGACCTGAACTGACCAAACAGACACCACAGAATGTCATGCCAAGCATGTAAACTGTGGGGAGTCGCTGAAAGGGTGGCTGATCTGGGTTCAGGAAGGGGAGTTTGGCATTCGTCAACTTGTGGTTAGCACCTGCATTGTGCATCACTTGTTTTTTCCCCATTCTTCTTCTTCTTCTTCTTCTTCTTCTTCTTCTTCTTCTTCTTCTTCTTCTTCTTCTTCTTCTTCTTCTTCTTCTTCTTTTTCTTCTTCTCCTGTTCATATTCTTATTCACCATTATTATTGTATTTTACTTTATTTTCACTTATTAAACTGTTCTTGTTCAACAAACAAATTTTACTTCAATTCTCCCCCCCATTCCACCAGGGTGGGGGATGACAGAGGGGAGGTTGAGCGAGTGGCTCTGTGGTGTTTTATCTCCATCTGGGCTGAGAACCATGACATTCAGTAACTCAAGACGCCATTTTTAACCTCTTTTTTTTTTTTTTTTTTTGGGCAGTGACTGAAGTTTTGAAATGTGTAGCCATGTACCCACACAGAAGCACACAGTCAATGCTCTTGGAAGAAAGAAAAAACATTTTAGAGGCTCCGAGCCCATGTAAATATCTACAAGAATTAATAATTCCAATGCATTCACTGAACACAAAATTTGACAAATGCAGAACTTTTAATAGCTTTCCATCAAGAAGAATTCCTTTCTTAAATAGTCAGTTGAATCTACATCAGATTTTGAACTAAGTCTTGCAAATATTTACTTATTCAACCATCCGCTTCTGGGTAGAAGAGATCATCTCAATCTAGTTGTCTATCTGTGCATGGTCTGCTTCTGTGAATGAGTAATTTACTATGATGACTCTGTTCCCAGAGTAAGAGAGATATAAATGCTTTTTTAAATTTTTTTTTTCAAATACCCTTTCAGTACCTGAAAAAATAAGGACACACAAAAAGCCCGAAAAACTTGCTTCTATATAAGAACCCAAAATAATAATAGAGAACTGAGGATTATGCTAGATAAAATTTATGTATATGATACAGATAATTCAAACTTATTGAATGGGTATGGATATAAATATTTTGGTGTAGCTTTGTGACCTATGTAACCTGAATTTTATAGAAATGTCACCTAAATTCACCAGTTGTATTGTGTTACTTTCATGATTTTTTAGAACAAGAGTACCACAGTATTCAAAATTATATTTCAAAATTCAGTCAGAAAGAAGCTTTAGATGCATCTGTTTACATATTAGTTGATGTGACAGCCATTCTAGACAATGGGAAATTCAATGATAATGGGAAGAATGGAAGAATCATAAATCACTGTCAGGATTTATGATGTAATCTGCCTAATTTTGCTAGCACACACTTGCCATATAAAGATAAATTCCACCAGATTTTTGAAGTCAAAGAGAATCTCCACAACAACATGAGTATTATGGCAATGGCTCAGTTTCTGGAAATGATTTTCTGACACAGGATTACTTCAGGAAGAAATCTGACACTACAGACAGAAGATACATGCCATGGTAGTTTTCACTCAAATCTAAGGCAATAATAATATGAATATAATTCATATGGTTTTAGCAATACAACCACAAACAGTGATCCATACACAATTCTCTAATCAGTACCACACAGCCAAACACAAATCTCTTTCCCAAATTAGCTTCAAAAATTGTCATGTAGAAATGTAAATTTCCTGCGACATCAGCTAAAAAGTGCCCAGTTGGCATTCCTGGCTTCTTCACAGTTAAATTATTTTTAATGGAAAACTGCAAAATAAAGTATGAGATCTGTTGGCTTATAAATATTTTCTCACTTCCCCTATTTAAATACTTTACATTTGGTGCTCTGTATTATCTGTTTTGTACTGATCTCTAAAATTTATGCTTTCTGAAGAATAATGTCTACCCAGCAGATATTGGTCTGCTAAAACACAGTAACAATAAAACAGAAGAAAAAGCAGGAAAAAAGGCATAATATAATTAACAACAGATTTTTCTTCTTTTTTACTGGAATCTCTTGTGTTCTGTGAGACACTTCAGATTATGATAAAAGATGTGAGTTGGCAAAAGCTTGAAAAAACTGCCCCAAGCACAAGATAGCAGATGACAGAAATTCTATGTTATTTATTTGTAATTCCTAGTATCAGGCTATAAAGCTTGAGGCTTCAAAGGACTTGACAGCCTCTACCCCTTAAAAAATCAGGTATTTTAATAGTTATAAAAAGATAGCTATTTAATACTTTTTAATATTTTTATTATAATGTAGCCAATCCAATTATACCAAATGAATAATTCTCTCATATTTATGAACAACAATGAACTTAAAGTATTTTTTCTTTCCCCGTAAAAAAGGCAGATTGAAAATTTAAAGGTCTCCTGTCTTGCAGATCATGCAAACCAGACTGGCTTGATTTGGAACAGATATCACAGTGAATGACAGTAACACACCCTGTTACTTCCAAATAACACTAATTGTGTCTTTAGTGCTCTGCTCCTGACTGATGAGAACACTGAGGCACAGAGGGTCTATAAGGAAATTAAACATCTGTCAGACTAGTACTGGAAAGGGATGGGATAAAACATCACTCCTATAAACATCTGTAAACATAATAAAGCTGAATTTGTAATTCAGGTGTATGACTTTTAAAAAGCTCATCATCTTATATACAGTGTAGGATGAAACTGCAGACTGGCCTACAATGTGTGTTCAGAATGTTTTACTACACACACAGAACTGTTTTTTGTAGAAGTATTACTCATGTGCAACATGATGGCAGCACACTTTCCAGAAGGGGGACGAAAGTGTCATTAGTTGTGACTGTAGGGATTTTTTCCTTAAATCATACTACTGTAGTATGGAAGAGAGTCAGCTATATAATAAGGCGAATTATATAATCAACTTTTTTCCATGTAATAATTAAGGCCTTTGTTTTACAGATATCTATATTCAACTTTTCTCAAAGTACATA
Organism: Rhabdornis inornatus; assembly: GCA_013397075.1. Classification (NCBI taxonomy): domain Eukaryota; kingdom Metazoa; phylum Chordata; class Aves; order Passeriformes; family Rhabdornithidae; genus Rhabdornis; species Rhabdornis inornatus. The sequence continues at coordinate 53,252 of VWZS01006021.1, forward strand.
ACTGATTTGCAGATATAGCTATGTTGCAAACTACAGCATATCATCATTTTCAAGCGATGTCCTTTAGCATAAAATATATTTATACCAATATGCCTTGATTGATTAAATATTGTACTGCATAAAAACTGATGACCATCTACTCCTCCACAGTTGCAAAAATTTTCATCTATCAAGAAATAAAAAGAGGAAAATGTGATCTAAAATAACAGACTGACTAATTTAAAAAATAATTTTATGGAAAATGGGATTAATTTAATTCAGATTAATCAGTTATATATTTTTCCATATATTTAATTATTAAAGATGTGAAATGGTCACAGAGCAGTAGAATAAGCACAAAATAAATTGCTGCATTGAAATACAAGACTACAACCTCCCACTGCCAGCACAGTCTGATTTTATGCTTTATGCTTACTTACCATCCTACTTTGTTTTTTTTTCCCTCCCAAATTTAAAATAAACACAAAGTATAAAAAGAATAAGCCTGGACAATATGCAAATTATTGAAGTGCTTTACAGACTGTACAATGGCTGCAGCACATCAATGCACACATACAACCCTTATTATAAGGCAGATTGAGGTCAGCACATGGCCCTAAGAAATAACCTAAAATAAATACTGACAGAGAGGATATATGAAGGGTGACTATAAGAAGCAACACATACTTACCAGTAAACAGAATAGGTCTTTTATTATAATGTTGGATAAGGAATGTGTAGCTTTTTTTGGTGCCAATTCCAGATTCCTAGTCTAGTTGTTTTTCAGCATCCCTGACTCACTTTCCAAACTCTCTAGTTTCCTGGCTTCAATTTGCTTCTCCCCAGAGCAACTTGTTGTTTTCTTCCAGGCAAACTTGACAAAATACAGCATGACCTTTTCTTCTCTCTCATTTTGTGTAACTGTCCTGACACTTGTCTCCTTCTCTGCTTTCTCAGCGTTGTCTCTGGGTAAATTTTATCCATGATCACACATTCAGTTATTATTAATAGGTCAACAAGTCCCCTGTTCTGATTTAGAACCCAACCTTCCTTCCACAGGAAAATCATACTTTTTATCCTTTCAGAATTTGTACCAAATAATTAGCATTAAATAGTTTAATACTTTAAATTTATTTAATTTTTTTCCCCCCAGAATTTTATTGTTTTCCAGTTTCCAATTTTTTCATGAATTTACTCAGTGTAAAACTACAGGAAAAGAGGAGGGTGAAGGAAATTAAAACATGCTTAATTCTATTATTTTGAATAATTTCCTAACTTAAGAATATTAATCATACTAGATTCTAACAACAAAAAAATCAAGTCAAAAAAATTGAGCTTTTCTTTTTTTTTTCTTTCCAGAGAAAGATTTTTACAGAATCTACTTATTGACTTTTCCCACCAACTGATCTTTTTGTATAAACTATATTTGATCTTTTCCTGGCAAAAGTAATTGCTAATGGATCCTTGAGGATGCAAATAATAGATGTTCGATATCCAAGCCAGTCACCCAAGAGCAGAGAAAGTGAATAAATGTACTTTTAGGATGTGATTGATCTATCACATATATCTTTTATGTCAATTTATATCTTTTAGGGTGGAAGGAACTGCACTTTTGAATTCCCTTATTTTTTTTCCACCTGTAGGGTTTCTATAAAGACAATTGGGAATGCTACCTCTTCTGCACTGTAGATGGCTGCTTCTGGTCTGACCTGTCCCAGCAGAACTAAAGCTTCACTGTGAGAAGTAAATAAAACTTCCAAATAAAACTGGCCATCAGGGATCACTTCAAAACTGGTAACCCTGGGGGAAATAGGCAATAATCTTGCCATCCTCCTTGCCTCTCAAAAAAAAAAAAGTAGAAAATAAAAAGTACAAATTGGTAGCAATTATTCCATTCTTCTAGGTGCTAGTGTTTAACTGGAGCTTTATGGGGGTTTGGTTCTTAGGGAAGACAACAAAACAAGTGTCCTGAGGCACAGCAAGGTTAAACTGCTGCCAAAGCAGTTCAGTGCAGTGTTAGGAAAACCCTCTGTAAGAATAATTAAGCAACAAGCCTGGCCATGTAGGAATGGTGTGGTGACAGACTTTCACTGACAATTGAGGCCAATGTCTGTAAGGGCTTATGGTCTTGTTTCAATGGACAAAGGCGAGATAAATGACATTTGGAAGATATCTCCATTTTTTGAGTCCATGACAATGAATCTGTATATATGGTTTCACAGCTGTGAGTTCCACATTATTTGCAGATCCTTTAACTTAGATGACTACAGTGTATATATACTGTGATGGTACTGCATTTACATACAGTACTTTCTTGATGTGTGTGCTGGAGATAATTTAAGCCATGGATTTCACTAATCTGCTTTCTGTTGGATAATTGAAAATATGTGACTTTTTCTTCATATGTTGACATGCTCTCTTTCCAATTAGTCCAGTTAAGAGTTAGCTAATATTCACAAATTACAATTATGTATCTCATTAAGGAATCACAGTTTTGCTTGGGATATACACTGAACCTTGTTTCATGTACTGAAAATTTTAACAGCAATCTTTCATTTTGTCTATACTATTGCAATAAAATTTTAAAACTTCAGTGGTGAAAACAAGATAATTAGTCACAGATGTTCTTCATCAAGAAATATGACGAATTGGTAATTACTGACATAGACTATGTCCTGAGGAAAAATATACAATGTAGTTACATATGCCAAGAAAACCAAATTAAGGAATGGTGTATTCTGTATTAGAAATTGCATAAGCAACAAAGATCTTATTTACCTCTGTCCCTTTATTGGAAATAAAGGAATAATAAAACATCTTAAAATTATGTTAACATTCAGACACTGGCATCTATTTTTTTAAGACTACAAGGTAGTTGATATAAAACTTCTTGAGGTTTTTCAATTCTTGCTCTGCTCTCCCGTTCTCCCCCTCCTGTTTCTGTCTCTCTCACTTACATTTACTGTTTAACAAAATCTGAATTATTGACTTTGGCACATGATCTTGTTTGCACTTTAATTTGAGCAGAGGTATCTCTTAATAACCAGATCATAACAAAGCAATAGTTCAACACATAAAATACTGCTAATCAAGAGCTCCATAGGACTCCAGTGATAGTGTTCAATAAATTGGACATTTACATCAAAGTACAGTCTCGTTAGCAATACGTTCTTTAGGTGCCCACTAGACAGGCAGGTTGTCCAGAGGCAGATTCTGCTCAGAGCCCAGGCAATTCATGCATTTTCATCCACATCTTGTATTTAGTCCTCCAGGCATTGACAGTGCCTGTGCAATGCACGACAGCATGACTTCCAGAAGAACAGTACCCCAAAAGCGGGACGTGGTCCATGACTTGTATGATGGGTTATGAGATATGTATGGTGAGTTATCTGTTCTGATGACAAATGCCTGCACATCCATGAGTTTTGTTTCATGATTTGCCAGATCTACCCATGTAGGTATATGATCACCTCACATAAACATTACACAACATACGAACTACAAGTAAGTTTTGTTCATTTTTCAAATAATTTAGATGACTCCACCTAACACTATCCATGTTTCACCATAAAAAGGAAAACTCAGAAATTGACAAGCACAGAGATTTATTTATTTTTTAAAGTTCTATTTAAAATATTTACTACAAGATCGTGCCAGAGGAAGCTTTGCTACCTAATCTTCACACACATACTTCAGAAACAGTTAGGCTTGTTTGAAGTGTGACTGTCACTTTGAAAACTAAATCATATTTGCTGATCCAGGTCTAGTGCTCTAAACAAAAGTTACACTTCAAACAACTCTAGCTGCCTTTGAGGTGCTGCAGATCTCCTGTTTCCCTTTGAAGTTCATTATCCTACCACATTACTATCAATGCTACATCTGTCCTCTTTTACTGCATTGTTTCTGCTGATTACAAAATAAACACACATGATAATGTTCAGGACAACTTTAAGTACTTCTGCTCACGAAAGCTCTGTTTAGGATCCCAGCTACCACCACAAGATATGATGGAGTCATATTAAGGGGATAGAATATAAAAATGATCTTTCTAAGGTAGTATGTTAGTGAAATACATGCACAATCACAAATGCACACCTACAGACTATTAAATACTCTCACCAGATATGTTTAAATCTCATAGAAAGCTAGACTTAGACTATAATAGTAACATAAATTCTGCAGAAAATGATATGTCACTAGTTCTCCATATTCCAGGGAATGTATATCCTTTTCCACTAGTGAAAAAAAAACAGTGGGACTTAGTTAAGTGCAGTGAAGAAAACTTCTAATTACAGCAATCATGCTATATTTCACAAACTTTGATTTAGAGACATAATCCTCTCAGTCTGAAGCCCTAAGACCTGTGCCATCACAAAAAGAAAGTTGTCTAGAATGTATTTAGCATAGAGCCAAAATACGTGGGATAGACCTGTTTCAGGCAGACACCTAGCTTAGTACATGTAAATTTACATTGTTTGACGAGGGCTGTGACAAGGATAAATGAAAGAATCCCAGGAATATGAAACAAAGTAGTCTCTGGAGAAGGCTCCAGAGAGTCTTGTTACCACCCTTGTGTGGATCCCAGCTGCCCATAAAACACTGTCTCAGTTGCAGCCACGCACCCACAGCTGAGCCCAGCCTCAGCTCTCTCACAAGTACCACAGCTACCTCACAGCTCGTCTGTAAACTGTCTGTGGGTAATCTGGCAGGAAAAACCGTTCCCTGGGTGCTAAACCAGTTTGGAAAGGCAATGAATGTCTCCATAAACTTGGGCAGAGCACCCTGTAGTCTCTTGACCTGCTTGATGAACTGGAAATCTGACTTGGTGCGCCAAAAGGCTCGCTGCCTGCGCTAAATTTAGCATGTAACCATCATATTACTAAAAATCCTAAAGATATTTATGTCGGTGGTCATCTATTTTAGCACTACTGGCATGCAAGAAAATCAGTTCACATTACAGAACTGAAGATAACCTTGCAGCACCTCTTTTCCTTCTCATCTTTTCTGAATCAATTGGTTTTCAATATTCTGTAAAGCTGTGTCTTATCTAAAATTTCCATTTCCAGCCTTTATTATTTAAGATTTTATTAACAGTGTTATGAGAAAGTAATTTTTAGTTAAAGGGAAATATATATGTTCTATTGCCCTAAGAAAGCAATGTATTCTAGGTACTTTAGGTACTTAAATTCTTTAAATTTTTGAGTTATTTTTCAGCTGCATTTAGTGTCCAAAAAAAAAAAAAAAAAGGAAAGAAAGAAAAAAAAAGATGAAAAAAATAATTAAAATGCAGTGACAGCATTTCAGTGTTCATTACCCCCTTAGACCTTTATGAGAAAAACCCCCTCCTCTCCCCAAACTCCTAACAAACAAAACCCCAAAGCATTGCAATCATATCAAAACAATTTCTCAGCTCAAAAAACTCCCATTTTCTCAGGCATGAGAAATGAATGAGGAAATTTTGCAAATACAGAGGGCATAAAAAAAGCTATCAATTTTTATACTTTATATAAACAGACAAGCAAGCCCACAACTTTAGAAATAAAATACTTGAGAACATCCTTGCCCTCTGATTATGTTGAGTTTTGCATAAAGTTTTATTTTCTCTTTTGCCTCAGGGTGCTATTCTTGATAACTTGATTTTCATTTTTTCTACAAATTATGTAGAGATTTAAAAAAAATTGTCTGTTAATGCATAGCTTATGTAAAACTGTATGAACATATGTGCATGCAATATTTACTAGATCTTCAGATAATATTATGCCTCATAATTACACGTATTCTAATTCTTAAATAAAAATTAAAAGTTAATTAATTTTATTTTAAATTATTCTCTGAAGACCTTCTCTGCAATAACTGAATAGTATTTCATGAATATCTTTACAAAACATTTAAAAACAAATCTTTGTTTTGGTTATCAGAGAGCTAATGAAGTAATGGAGAGAACCATTCATATGACTGATGCCTTCTTCTCCCTTACTCTGTGTAGTATCATAAGCATAATTTTGCTTGATCTGTTGATGAAATTTCCATGTTAGGACTTCTGTATTCCAGAAGACTTGGCCAAAGCCATGAATTTTAGAAATTTCATCTTTATTATCTGAATGTGTTTAACTGGACTAGTTAAGGAAAAAGGGACAAATGCACATACAAATCGCTTAACATGTTTTTGTTCATCCAAGAATATTTGCTGTCATTTGCAATATTGCTGATTCTGTGTGATCGATCAACAAACTTCTACCATGAAATAAAGCTCAGAGAAGACAGACAAGGATGATAAACCCATGAAGCTTAAAAAAGAATTCTGGAAGTAGCCACAAGTATATAGGAATTTACCTCAACACCAAGGGGACCAGTGGGTGGCCTTTATTGCAGATAAATGGCTGTGTAAGTTAAGGGTCAACTTGTTGTGTACATTGATTTCTCTAAAATAACAGAATGCCTTATTTTCCTGAGCCAGACAGATCACCATGGGGAAACTGTATATATGGCTCAACCCAACAATTATAAATACTGAGCAAATAGCAAAAGTGGCTTTGAAGAGGGCCAACAGGTTTAAGCTGACTTCAACCTATGCATTCCCTTCTAGTAACCAGAAATGCCCAGTGCAATGACTTCAGATGTCTCTTTCAAAAGTCAGTCAGGCTTAGAAGTCCACTAGTAAACTTTTTTTGAAGGGAAAAGAACTAAACTATGAAAACTTGACACAGAAAGTTGGTGCTTTCATGTAGTTTTAAAATATTAATAAACACAAATATATCATCCCATGCCTACAGAGCTTTGGAAAGTTTTGCCATCAGAAGTACAATACTTGGAAACACTTTCTCATTGAGAATGAAACATACTGAGCACTGTCTTTGGCTGATCCAAGTGAAAACAATAAAATTTCCCTTTCAGTTCTTACACTATAAGACTTCATGTAATGAAAAAAAATTATTTTGTTTTAAGTAATTTTTATACATTTGCACTATAAACCCTACCTCAAGGCCTAGTATTTCATCCTACTATGTAAAAACATAAAAAGATGTTTTCTTTCCAAAGGAAGTTACAAACTAAGTATAAAAAAAGGAGCAGTAAATTGAGAGGGACAAGGCAGAGACAACATGACAACATGACAGATAATTGGCTTCAGCTACATAATGCATAATCAATTTTCCTGGTAAATCAACTGGAATGGGAAAAGACAGACATCACAGCCACCTGGGTTGACAAACAAATAGCAATCCCTGTGGAGAGCTGAATGATACACTTTCACACAGCAGCATCTAGAGTTTGCTGGGTCTGTATTCCGTGGTGTGTGCACTCTCCTTTAGTGCTTTGATTACTGCCCACCTCCTTTACAGAGTTTTGGACCATCAAGGGCCATGCTCATCTTTATGTCAAAATAATATCGTGACTATAAACACAGGAAATGCATTCCTCCTTTTTCTGAGTAACAGAAAGGTATTCTTTCCAGCAAAATGAAGTAGCTCTGAAAAGTGCATTGAACTGCAAGCAGGACAGCAAGCAAACGAAATAATGGTAGAGATATGAACAGTAACTGAAACCGATGGGAATAAAACTAAAGTAAAACAGTAGCAATCGGCCATTCCCAAGTTACAGCAGGAGCTGTAGTGGCAGAATAAAAAAAATACTCTGCAGATGGCTGTTGTATCATCAGGTTGATATTTAAGACTCAAGATGTCTGCAGGGGCTTCCAGTCCCTGACTCCCTCTCTATGCTAGGAATCCCCATGTTTTTTGCCATAGCATTGCCCCTTACCTTACCTTTCTTGTCCTGATCTTGGGCAAATGCTTCTGCTCAGGCCAAATAAGTTCATTTATACAATCAGAACACTTCATCCACTCTGTTTACAGCTGGAGAGTGCATGGTAACATGAGCTGTGACAGGGATAGTATAAAGAAGACCCCATCCTTAGTTTCCTCTCTAGAATGAAGAATGAAAGCACAGTTTGCTAGAGGCCAGCTCTCCATAAAAATGTAATTTTCCATAGAACTCTATATAAACTTTTTCTGTTCCTCAGACATACTAATAAATGAATAACCACAAAAATATCACAAGATTTGTCATGTGGGAATAGAATATTTTAAGGCGAGGCCACGAAGAGGAGAGAATCCCATGCCTTCAGGGATACCTTTCGGAGTATTTTGGACTAGCTAAAAAACACAAATACAGTTCACACATCCACAGTTACTAAAAAGGAATTATGCCACAAGATAGTTCCTGAAAACCTGTCTCCTTACCCCTTAAGGCATATTTTCTTTGCAGAAGTAACTAAATCTATTGAATGATGAAACCACCCCCAGGTGTATGTCACCTGGACAGCTGGTCCTGGAGTCGGATTTAAATGAGATCTTCAAACTCTACCACTGTAACAGCTTGGCCTTGTCCTCAAAGGGATGTCAGAGCAGCAAAATTAACAGGGATGCTACTCTACTTTTGTGCAGGAGGTCATGAGACCAGACTGACAGACTGCCACACAGATCAACCTTAAATCTCAATTCAGAAATACTAAACAGATTCTGACCTCTTATTCCTAATTTTACCTTTCATCTGCTTTTAGCAATTTCATTTGGATTTGGGTTCTGAGTTAAAACAGATGTGTGAGAAAAGAAAAATGAGAAAAGATTACCAGGTGACTGCACAGACTTGTGACAGACTTTCCAGCTACAGCTAAGTAATTTATAACAAACTTATTCTTTTGAACAACTAGGCAGGTAATTCACATATTGATCAACTGTATCTAATAGCAAAAAAAAAGATATTGAAAAACTGCATCTTCTCAAATATAGTTATCAATCAAAATTGATTCTTTTCCAAGACAAATACTGATGTTTACCTAATATTTTAAAATAAATTGAGTTGAAGTGGTTAGTTCTCTATCTATCTTGATTTGCTCTAAGAGAAATATCAAAGACATTATTTATGGAACAAACCAAAATGCATTATGAAATTGGAGGGTATTTTTAGAAGAAGACTATTTTCAAGGTTACAGTTCCTAATAAAGCTTTGGTAATGATATTTTCTAGAAAAAAAGTCAAAAGTCCATCTGAAACTAAATAGAAATGTAAAACTCCTTTTGCATGACTGCAAGAAGAATTAGACCGGTGTAAGCTTAAGCTAATAACATTTGATTAATTTTCTAATTATTTTGCTCTATCAAAATAGTGGGTCAAAGAGACTCAGGGCTAAATTTTCATCTGATGAAAATGACCAAAATATATTAAGATCAATACTAAATTACTTACATGATTCAACAGAAAAATTAGACCATTTTAGAGCAACTTCTCTCACTTTTGAAACCCAGTAAGACTTTTTGGCACTGCAACCAAGCTATTTTTATTTCTTTGATAATTTCGCAAAGTGGAAACAGTTCTGCTTCTATGCGTATAATCTTGTCACATTTTTGCTTCCCTTCCCCCTCCCCCTAGCAGAGATCATGCCCTTCAAGGGGAAGCACAGAATGATCTCATGACAAGAAGATATCAAGGACTTATAAGAGGAAACCAGCCTCCCAGCACATGCTCTACATCTAAATCTAAGTTGGTATCCACACTTTGAAGTATCTTAACTAATTCAGTTCTTCAAAATTGATTTATCTGTTCCTCAAGCGCAGTATTAGCTGCATACATAAACCACGGCAAAATTAAAAACTTGGTTTTGATCCTAACTTGAAGACTGTGGTCATGGAGAGGGCAGAAGAGATGAAATAAGGCTATTTCTTCAAAGATACTTTTCCAATTAGTATTTTAAAATGGAGACACTAATAAGTTTATGTAAAATTTCTTATGATTTCTTACTACCCGGTTTTCAGAATTACATTAATTCTACTCTGAAATCAGAAATTTAGAGAGAGGCAGACTAATCCTGAGAAGTTTTAAAAACTAAGTTCTGAAAAGGATTATTTTTCCATTTGAATAGAATGTGCAATATGTCAAATTGCAAAAATAATAAAGCCAAGAAGTGGCTGAATATCTATCAAAATGAAGAAGTCATGGTAGCAAAAATTATGCATTATTTGTCTCAGGAATAATCTATTCATATAGAAAAGTATCTACTTAAGAAAGTTTAGCAGATCACAGGATGCCTTGCTACAGGTATCTTCACTAGCTTTCTTTCTGCTTACTTGTCCCAAAACACGTTTCTTTTTTTTTCCTTTCTGTTTCACTATTAAATATTTGTCTTATTTCAAATCATCTGCCTCTTCACATTTCTCTCTTACCCTATAATTATGCCTTTTCCTACATAATATACAAGACACGGAACATGAAATAAGAAGCCAGTTGATGGTAATAATTTGATATTGTTTGGTGTATAAAATGTGTAATCTGGAGGACAGAGCTATCTAAATAAAAAAATAAATATTTTATGTAATAAATACAACAATGAGGTGTAAGAAAGATCAGACAAAAATAACTGATGGATTAACATTCCTGAAGTTGTATGCTTGTTTTTTATTTGTTTTTTTTTTTCTTTTTTCCTTTTGGGCTTGTTTTATTTACTTTTATTAAAAGGCATCTACAACTTAATCAGAAAAGAAGATAGTTGTAAAATTCATCGTATCGGTACCTACATAACTTTTACTAGGCTTACGACACATGAATGAAATAACAATGGTGCAATTCAAAGGTCAGGAGAAATTCTACAGAATCAGGGGAAAATCTACAAAAGGATCATATTTCCATTTCTGGTTTTTAGTAAACATAAACTACTTCATGTTGTAGAAACATGAAAATATAAATGTACCGTTGGAGGGAGAGTTTCTCTTAATTTCTTTTAATGGGTTGTCATTAATTCTCAAAGAAAATAATGTACGTATAATCTATGTTGTATTTTAGATATACTGCCTAGACTTCTCATGGTATAGACTTTTTCCCTGGCATTTCCTTTGGGAAACTGAAATTGAGTTTAATCCTTTCCTTAATATTATATTTTATCATTATTGTATAAAGCATTTGTGCATTTCCAAGCCAGTCACTCCCTTGAGGCACCAAGGAAACTCAGGACACAATCTTTGGTGCAGGCTTTTTCCTCTGGTCTGTCACTTGCAATATCAGTATGCTTTCCAATTACTTCTACCTCCAGTCTGCTGTAAGCATAAAACAAGTGCTTAAGTAATACTGACCTTTGAAATAATTCCTTTTCTTTCTCGGGGCATGTTTGCTTCTCCTTCTAGAAGACAACTATTAACAATTTAATAAACCAGAACGATTGGCTGGGGAAACAATTACAACAAAATTTCCATCTCACCTCTCAAAATGTAATATATTGCTATATGTAATTACAGTAAAAAGGCTATATTACAAGAGTGTAAGAGTGTTATTTAAGTACCAGGATTACTGTCTAGAAGCTGAGCTCTTATCAAGTTGAGCGGTGGAACTAGCAGTTAGAGCCTTTCTCTTAAAATATTTAATTAAGTGCAATATACAGCTTGTTGTGACATTGATTATTTCACTGACTTGGAACTTATTCGTAAGTCTAAGGAGTTCACAAGTATATTTGGTAATACAACCTCTATAAATTCCCAAAGTGTAATGAATAATTTTCTCATCAACATGTTAGATATGCCTGATATACAGCATTAAATCTGGGCTGAACAGAGATCTAGAAGTAGAAATGTCCTGACCACATGACAAGTGCCACCTGTTACACCATCATTCCGAGTTTCATCTGCTGGAACTCAAGATACATTAGGAGGGGGCACGTCTCTCCACTTTAAGCCTCTCTGAGACATCTTTCCAATAAAACTTTGCATTTCCATGAAAATATCTGCTTTTTTCAGTTTGGAGAACTGTGCCATTGAAACTTCCTTCTCCACTCTTCTCCTCCATCTCGGATCATGTTCCTCCCTCACAGCCACCAACCCCTGTTCCCACTGGTCTCTGATCCCCCACCTGCTTCCACACTCCATGCTTATCGAATCACAGTTATTTTCCCCCTTCCAGTGCATGGCTGCCCTTTTCAGTATAATTGTTTGTTTATTCTGGTCCAGGAACTTTTTCCCTGGGAGAGCTTCCTCCTCTGCCTCCCCTTGGTTCCAGCAACAGCATCACAGCAGCAAGAAAGGTTCCAGCTTCACTAAGCAAAAGCTGTACACCATAAACATTGCATATTTCTAACCACAGAAATAATCTGAATCTGAGCTGATTTATTTTTCACATGTCCTGGGATGGATTTTTATTCTTTAAAAAGAATTTGCCAACTGTCTTTTGCCAAATTATTTATTTCCCTGCCATTAAGAGCTGATAGCTCTTCTGTATCCCTTTCCTGTGAGACAAATGCAACTTACAGGTGAGTAGTAAAGAAAAGTATCTAGAAGCATCATTGTTATCTAGAAAACTATTTCCTTTATATTAGATCTCTGCCATGAAAAGATTTTGTCCCACCTGTTTTCTGGTGAAAGGGTAAGATTTTTCTCAGCAATAATCCAAACGAAAAATGTTACCAAACCAATGAAAACTTGCTCTTCTCCACAAAGCATAGTTCTTTCCATATCTTGATCTTCCTTCTGTAGCTGTATGGAGTTACAGCCTGTGGCTGTATGTTCCCTGCATAAACTGTGCCTCAGAAGTAGGGAAGAAAGCAAAACAAACTAACTAAAAAAAAAAAGAAAACCAATGGATTTCTAGGGGAGTTCTAGAAGAAAACATAAGATGAAAAAATAAAATTAAAAAGGTATGGACTAACTTAGATATCATCTGAGAATTGCTTATTGGAAATCCTTGCAAATGCTGCTACAATTCCGAACTCCTGATTTCCATTTTGCAATTTTCAGTCTCTCAAATCATTGGGCCTGTGTCAGGCCAAATGCCATGGGAAAGTGTTGGAATGCTTGCAAAGCTATGCCAGGACACGATGCTGTGCCTGTAAGAGCATTACCAGGAGCGTGCTGCCACATCCTTGAGGATGAGGGCTCCCCACTGTCACCAAGGCATACACTTGCCAGTGATCCATCCCCTCAGTTGCAAAGCATTGCTGCTCTCTCTTTCTGCCTCCTGACGTAACACACTTGGCACAGTTGGCCCAGCAGCAGATCTGCCAGTTCCTTGCCTGCCATGAGATCTGAAGCAGAGGCAGAAATGCTGGGCTGCACAGCGAGATTTGCTGGCCCTGTGGCAGGGAAGTGAGAGGTGAGGGCCAAAGATTAGTGTCATGCTGAAAATACAGAGCTGCACTGCCACTGTCACTGAGAAGAAATTGAAATTGTTTTTCTTTTTGCAAGTTTATTTGTGAATGAAGTAACTCCTGAAGACTTTAAACTATGGATTTGGTGAAAAGCTTGAGAAAAGAAACCTCCCTGCAATTTTTTTTTTCCTTCCACGGACATGAGTAAGACATCTATGTGTCAAGAGGGTCTGAGGCCAGAAAGCATCAGGTGATCACATGAAATGGGTTTCTAGCTTCAAGTGGGAGGTCACTATTTGGTAAATCCCTGATTCCTATCAATGAGTTGAAGTAGCTGAGCTGAAAGCTCAAAGTGCTTTCATAACAGTCTGAGAAAAGTTGGAGGCCTGTAATTATGTTTTGACTTTGACTTTTTTCTTCCTGTCTGTAGCAGTTCTGGAGTACTTTTTCCTCTTGATCTCAGTTCCCAATATAGAAAACAAATGTATCTCTGCTTCAGAATAAAAGCATTTGGCTTCAATTTAAGGAAAAGACATGCTCAGCTTATTCAAATGAACAAATTTATGAAAAAAAGCAGGATTTAATCTTTGATTAAAAAAAAAGTGAAAGTACAGTTTTATTTTCATATAGGAGGAAAATAAATATGCTGATATTTTAAGGAATCTGTATATTACCAAAGCTTTCAGCCTCTGCCCCCTCCTTACTGTAATAACACTCTCAAAAAACCTTTTGAAATAGCTTAAAGAACTAAGATTGATGATGGATGAAAACCAGCAATTTTACATGATGCTGCATATCTGCTGAATTTGACAAAATATGAACAAATTGCTGTTTTCCTACAGAGCTCCTGTATAAAATGTCTATAGATATGCCTCTACATCTTGGGTAAAGCCATAAAAAATAATAAAAAATTGATGTTAAAATTTTAAGCTCATTAAGCTTAGTAATTAATAAAATTGTCTACCCAATAAACCAGTCTGAATCACATATACTGGAATTTAAAAGACTTGGAATTTCAGAGTACTTAAACTCTAAAATTTCTGACTGGCTCAAAAAATTTCTGAAGGTATGTATCTGTTTAGACAAAACAAATGTGGTTTTTCCATGAAAGAGGAGTGTTGCAGCTGATGGTTCAAGAACAAAATGCATTGTGTTTGCACTTGATTAAAATTAAATAATTTTCTTTTCAATTATATGCAGTTAGGTGTTTTCATTTACTATATAGCTCAATTTTGTTTTACAAAAACACAGATTAAAATTCTGTCTTGAATGAAGAAATACAGCATGTTTAATATCTGTCACCATTTTCTTCTGTATTTTTCTGTTTACATTTTTACAGTAAAGAAAAGAAATATTAGTGCTGCAATTTTGCAGAAGCTGGGGGTCAGACAGCCACAGCAACTGGATCTGCATACAAAGCATCCTGTCTTTGTCTGTGCACTGCTTCCTGTCATCATGTAATGGCATTGAGACATTGCAGTGTGACAGACTGTCCTAAGTGACTCTACATCTGTCAGTAAAGTTCACTCAGCCATTTTTTAATGTGTGTGTACTTTAAGCTTACATCTTCTGATATTCTTATCAAGAAATGGTGCTTATAAAGTATACAGCAATTGGAGTGGAGTGGTTTTTTTAAAGACCAATCTATTCAGAAGCACAGATAGACAGACAGACAGACAGATAGATAGATAGACAGATGGAATGATGAAATCATTAGTTGGGATATCTTGTATGAAAGACAGCAAACCTAGCAGTTAATATCCTACTAAACAATACAGAGGAGAATAATCTGCAAAGCATTTTATTACTGTATATAATATCCATTTCTTCCCTCAGCTTCTGCTGCATGAAAAATTGATTATAATGAAAAATATAAAACAGAGTTTATGAGGGAATAAAGGTAAATTGAAGTCTATAATTATGAAGGTGTAAACTTCACAGAGCAACAGCACAGAGATTAGAACTTTTAATATGTGGGAACCTGTCCATAAAGTTGTACCTTGAAAACCACCATAATACCTGAATTCTCAATTTTGAATATATAGCAGTTTCTTCCTGAGCTTCAGCTTTATTGCAAACCTTGCAGTGTGTTTCCATTAAGGAAAATGGCATACTACACATCCTTTATAGCTAAAAGCCTGCTTACATTTGTTATTAATAACATTAAGAAATGTTATCAGGCTTAAGAAAGTCTTTTATAATATTTTAGCATATTTGTCTCATGAACAATCTATTCTATGTTTTCTTTATGGTTTTAACATTTCAAACACTTCTTCTAGGTGAGTAGTTCTAGAAATATATTCTGGGTCTGAGATGAAGAGCCAGAAAAGCCAAACCAAATGCACTGTGTCTTTTTATCTAAGCAACTGAGGTTTATAATTAATTACAACTTATTATTAATGCCATGTAATTAAAATGTTGAAGCAGTGCAATATATACTGATTGAAAAATTTATGGTTTCGAGGCTATCCTCTATAGTTGTCCCTTTTATAATAGGCAGAAATACAAAGTTGTGCAATTCACAGTAATTACCAGAAATATTTCAGAATAATGTAGCCCAATAATTGAAAATTTACCATGCATTCAAACAATTTCAGCTGCAGATTTGACAGACTTAATGTCCACCATTAAAACTATGGCTCACACAAGTAATTGGGAGGTTGGCATTGAATGGAATAAAAGAAATTATTGACTTAATTTTGTACTTGTAAAGTAGAACTGACTTGCCTTCCTGTCCTCCTTGCAAGATGCTGGGTGAAAGACTGAGCACAGATTTCCACTTTTTGCTTTTGCTGAAGTGCATTTGGATGACATGCAGATGTTAATAGGGATTATATTTATCTCTTATATAAAAAAGCAAGATTATTTTATAACTAACAGACATTTTGGTCATTATTAATTATAAGTTCAAAAATCACAAAATGTTTTGGGATGGAAAGAGCCTTAAAGATCGTCTAGTTCCAGCCCCTGCCAGAGGCAGGGCTATCTTCCACTAGACCAAGTTGCTCAAAGAAAACTAAAAGATCACAAAGGATTTTGAAATAATAGTATGGACTTCTATAACTAAATTGGAAATAGTGCATTTTTCCATGCTCAACATTTCTGCCATGCTATTGTCTTTCTATATTACTAGATATTGTCTGTCTACATCACCAGCTTCCATTACAAGTGATACAATTTGCAAACTGGAAAACTAAAATTGCACTGGAGAAGTTAAAGTTGTGTTGAAAATCCAGAAGAGATTGGAGATTAATCATACACTATATATTGAGGAAGGGTTTTTCCTTTGCACAGAAGCAATTCTGAAAATTGAATCAAACACTACGAGTCATAGCCAAGAATTTATAATATTGATCTATTCCAGGAATTTATGCAGAAATCCACAATGATTCAGACAGTCAGATGAAGTATCGGCTAAGAATGTAGTGTAAAGGATTTCTCTGTGTTCCCTTAAGAGCACAAACTTTCCAGAAAAAAGACTGGTTTGAGATTATTTTCTCAGACAGGGAGGACAAATTCACTTCTTATCAATATTAAATCACATCATTTTCTCTTTTAGATATTAGTTACTTCAACTAGGTTGTTCTTGTTCTTTGATTATTTGCTATGTCTTCAAAGAACTTAAGGGGATGGAAGTGTTTATTCAGAATTCCATCTGCCAGTTTCACTATAAATATTATAATCCTTAGTTGAAAAATAAATTAGTAAACACATTACATGATAAGAAATAGCTTCTATAAAATTCAGAACCACAGTCTTTTGTCAAGAGTACATCCCAATTTTCCTTACTGTTTTCCCATCAGTGTATGAGAGTTCAATTTTGGCCCAACAACTTTCCATTATCTAAATAGTTTTGGTCTAAAAAGACAAATGACGTATTATACTACAAGTGAATAATTCTTTTCTTAACCAGATGCATCACTAATTCTACCTTTCATAAGCAGTAATAACTCCTCCCTCCTTCTATTTTAAGTTATGGCATACATTTGCCTAAGCAAGAAAAATGAAATTACCTTCCTTCCACATTTATTATTACACATCTTCATATCAAAACGCAATTTAGGACAAGGTTAAATAGAATAAATATAGCCTCTCATTGCTTTCCTCATTTTGCCTATTGCTGTTCTAGTGATTTCAACTGACAGGAGCATTGGAGCTGGCTGGGAAGCAAGGTAAATGCAGAAGAAACTATGAATATATTATGTTCATCTTTATTTTTGGGAATTTTGATAGGCTGAGACCTCACTTGTAGTACAATATTCATTGACCCTGAAATGCATAATGTGAAGTAATCTCAAGATGCACAAGCTTCTGTGGGCAACAAAATATGAAATTCACATAAGGAGGTTTCACGTTTACTTTACGCAAAAAGCCAAGATATTGTGAACATACATTAGGGCAGGATATGGTCCTTTGAATGTTATTCTCAATGCTCGTACCAGCAGCAACCGTCATCTGCAAAAGGGGGCAACAGAGATTCTGCTGAATGGAACAAAATCTTGTACAGTACTACAACATATTTCAATTACACCATGCTAACAGAGGAATGTGATCATTCAAACAAGCTTATCTAAGACAGCACTGATGTGGCTCAACTGAAATTCACATAAAGAAATTGGAAGTATTGTTACATCTCCTGGCTCATGAAGTACTGAGAACAACCAAATAGTAGCTCACTTTGGTGTTCTGCACTGTGCTCACAAAAGTGGTCCCTGAAACAATGTCAAACAGTTGGATAACTATGGAGAAATAATCCCAGCTCCATGGCTGACTTTTACCTGAGGTACCTCTACATAAAGCAAGAATTTTACCTGTTTGTGAGGTTTGAAGAAAGCAGGAACTTCTCCCCCATATTCAAACATCTTATGGAAAAACATCAAAATAAATAAGCCTATTAAATAATTAGGTATAATTTACCTATTAAATTGATAATTTTTTCATGCTCAGACTTCCTTCTTTCACCAAACAATCATTAGAGTATAAAAATAGTAGGAAAGAAGCTATGTGCATCTAAAACATCTGGAAGTCCCTTCAGCTTCTGAAAAATGTATTTTAACATTGAATGCTATTTTTCCTCCTTTTTATCACTTTATAATTTATTTCTGCAGAGCCCAATAAATAACATTTTTCTTTAGACAGACCTTGACTAGTAGGCAGTCTGATCAGGAGGTATTTCTTCAGATTTCAAAATTTACTTCAGGAGAAATTAACAGCAGACATTTTCAAAAGTTCTAGATGTAAAAAACCCAGCAGTTCTAGGCTAAACCTTTAAACAATTTCTTTCCACTGCTGAGAGCCCATGTAACAATACATACAATGTTCATGCTAATTATAGTTGAGCTTAATCATTTCTCAAAGTAAATACTGACCTAAGCTTTACTTCTGTGACTATTTACTAACTCAATAGAGTAAACCTGGTATTTAAAGCAGGCAGAAATACAGTAATTTTGGATTCAAGCATTTTTAACATATGGAAAACGCAATTTATTGCAAGATGTGTTTTACAGTGAATTTAGTACTACAATTAGAGGAAGTTAATCCTGACTGTATATTACAGCTTACTTTTGCAGTAAATAAAAATGTACACATTATCAATATATTTAACAACAGCCACAGGCACGTATCCATGTCCATCTATCTTCAAATCACGTTTGCAATGATCCTCACAGTATTTGATTTATATATTGATATATTTGATTTTATATTTGATTTATAACAGTTTCTAAATACTTGAAATACTTTTAAAATTTCAGCCTTTTAAAGGAGAATTAAGAAGCCATATCAAAAAATTAAATCTTGAATTTTAGGCAAAACTCCCTGTATGCGGACAAGTTCTTAACTTGTTTCTGTCAGATTTCCCTTCTTTAGATTTACAGTCATAAATATTTTAAAACATTTTTATAATGCTATTCTCTTTACCTAAAAGATACTTCACTTCATACAGAGCAGCCACTTCTGAAAAGATAATTTCCATGCAAAGCGACTTCATCTTAATTCATGTATCATGTTCAGATGTATTTATAGCACCACTGTTGCTTCAGAATATTTTAAGGAAAACACAGTACATATTATATCAGCATGGCACTGTTTTAAATAAACAATACTTCAGCACAAGCAAACAACACATTATAAATTTTACCCATTCAGTCTCGTGCATCTTTATTTAATCATGGTTCAATGGTTCATAAAGTACATCTCAGTGTGTATATGCATACATATATACATATATATATATACACATATATACACACACACACACAAAATTACTAAAAAGTGTTGAAACAGATGCATCTGGATTAATGTGTAAATAATTTGCAAATTTTTGCACATTTTTATTTCCATATGTCTGATATATTATTTTTTCTGATAATTTTGCACTTATGTTTAAAAAGGTAGATCTACTGTACACTTTTGACTGCTGCATCTGAGCTCGGTTAACTAATTTATTTTTGCTGTTCATCACTGTTAACAGCAATATTCTCTGAGTAACTTCATTATAACTTTTCAAATTATCTTGTAAACAATTTTCCCCCCTCTTTCCCCTTGTAAAACTGTGACGAAAGACTGAGTGACAAAATGTATAAAATTAATTCTGTTGAATTCATTTCTAGCAGCTGATGGGTTTAAAGTCCAGTATCTTGCCTCTTCAGGCCTACTATGGGAAACAACATAGTTGGAAATGAGTGATCCCTGATACTTCAATGCTGTAAGGCTATTTCCTTACAGCCCTAGTAATTTCCTATCCAACTGGACTTTCAATATCCAAAGTGTCAAGTGTAAGAAAAGTGAAAGAAAAATATTCCATTAAAAGTATAACATTTTTGCATTAATTCTAAAATTGTTTTTCTTCAAACAACGTATGTTGAGGCAAATGCATCACATTGTCATGAAGATCTTACTGGCAATCATTTGAGGTACAAAAATCTACGAAAGAGTTATGCGTTATAAGTAGGGCAGCAATTCCCATTCATGCACGTTGACAAAACATTCATTCCATTCAGGAATGCATCTAATGTATAGCATCAACTTAGTATTTCGTACCTTAGTAACTACAACATACTAGAATTAATATTAATGACACTTTCTATTACAGCTTGGGCTTTCTCCTTTGGAAAATGTTTAACAGAGGGGAAAATTAAAGTTTATCAGAGGAGAAATCAGGGTTAACAGGGAGACAAAATTCTGAAAACGAATCTCTAGAACATGCATATATTCTTGCTTCGGATGAGCTCTTCGGCTCCTTGCTGTAAACTGCAAGAGGGGGGACAGATTCCCCCCTCAAGCTGTATCCTACTGATCGACTCAGAAATGTTTCTATCCCCCTTTTCCTCTTTCTTTTGGATTTCCACATAGAAGAGCCTTGTGTGAGGCTGTGACACATCTGAAAATCTTTTCAGAAAATGCATCATCTATGAAATGCCCTCTAGGTGCATACACAGCCATGTTACACCTCCTGAGTTCCCAAATAATGGCACACATATGCAGCAAACTGGCCTGCCTTTCACAAACAGATGGAAATAGTGACAAAGGATATATGACACTATAGTTTCAAGTTGCTCTGGAAGCAATAATATTAAATGAAGTTTTACCTAATTCTCTAAGATTAACCTATGAGAAGTAGGTGAAAATTCATTAATTCCAACACTGATATTCCTAACCTTACAACATGAAGCAATCACATTTTTAACTAGTTAGTTACACTGGGCTTACAAGGGATCTTGCTATCCAGGTTACAGGAAAAAGAATATATTTTCCTAAGCACCAGCATCATTATAATCCAAACCTTCTTAGCAAGTCCCCAGTCAAAGCTCTGGTAAAGCAGGAAATCCTGCCCTCAGTGATGATACGAGCAGTACAGCCCTAATTTCAAGGCTACATCCAAGATAAAGACAGGGAATACATAAGAAAGTCAGATTTTATAACTGGTATCGAAAGCTGCTGAAAAATTCAAAGATACTCACTGAGTAAACTTAATTTGTTACTATATTGAATAAAACAGGACAGAATCTTTCCCAGTTCTTTTTGGTTCTATAACATAGACTTCTGACAAGTGGAACTTACTTACTTACTAGAAAATAATGATAATCCTGTTCTCAGAAATAAAAAACACCTCTCCTTCAGAGCAATATTTGTACATATGTATGCACACACACTATGCATAAATAAATATTATATGTTTGATGATGATAGTCTCCAGGGAAAAACAAGTCAAAAGAGGTAACAAAAACCACCTATAAGCCATTTATATCAACATAGCTCTCTGGTATTTATGTTGACCTGTACACACTTTGTCCATGGGAGCACTCTGACTGAACTACAGGGAACGTCCTATCACTGCACAGTGAAATCTACATGCAAAAATTGGCAAGATCTATTCCTTAAAATCTAATATGTAGAAAGACAGACCTTGCAGTCTGTATAGTAGACTTGCCACAATATTGTTACATGACAGAACAAGGTAAGCTAATACCTCATTAAGTGAGCATTTTAAAGAGAAAATAAGATTCATATATATTTATTTACCCGTATCAATCTAACTGAACTTTCTCATTATTCTTTGATTAATCCCTTTAAAAATATTTCACTAAAATCACCACAGTTAAAATAAAATCTTACATTTATACTATAAAATATTTACACTATTCTTGTAGGACATGCTTATTACAATTAATAAAGATTCAAAACAGTGATCACAGAGGCAGAGTTTGAATTCATATATCCATTAAACATCTCAAGATCATGCCTTTGTGGTGTACCAAGGAATAGAAATAATTCAGGTATCTATTCCATCATTAAAAATTTACTTAATAAAAAGACTCTAAAAAGGAACTGTCTGTATAGTTCTTATTTAAAAAAGAAAAACATTGTCTTGCCTTTCCTTCCTAAGTGTCAGAATTTCCTTCTTAAAGTCTTTTCAGACTAGAAGTTAGTTTTTTTTTTACTACAAGTGCAGAAAACAAAGGACATGCCCATTTCACAGAAGCACAGAACCATGAAGGTTAAAAGACACCTTCAAGATCATCTAGTCTGGCCATCAATAACTCATCACCACCATAATCACCCCTAAGCCATATCCCCAAACATCCAGACACCTCTTCGTGAGTGCTTCTGGAGGCAGTGACTCCGCCACCTTCATGGGCAACTTATTCCACTACCTAACCTCCTTCACTGAAAAAAATTCTTCTAACAGCTAATCTGAACCTCCTCAGGAATGGCAATTTAAAGGCATTTCCTCTCATCCTTTCACTTGAGAAATCTTGAGGCAGAAGAGTTGGATCCCCACCTGGCTATAACCTCACTTCAGATAGTTGTAGAGAGAGGTAAGTTACTCCCTGAGCCTCCTTTTATCTGAGCTAAACAGCTACAGCTGCCTCATTGGAATTGTGCTTCAGACTCTTTGGCAGCTTTGTTGTCCTTCTTTGAAAATGCTCCAGCACCCCAATGTCCTTTTTGAAATCCCATATTGTGTAAAAATATGAAACTATATGAACATTGCACAAATTTGGAATACAATACACTTTTTTTTTTGTTACCCTGGACAGTGTTATAGTGATTGGTTTTCAAACTAGGTCTGTGGAAATCACATACTGACTACACTTTTGTTCTGTCTAATGAAGCATGAACTGTCTGAAATTTATGTTCCATGTTCAATTCCAAGTCATTTTATTGATGACTGGCATGGAAAAGTGGAAGGAAGAAAGGAAGGCAGGCAGGAATGCAGACAGGAAGGAAGGGGTAAAGTGAATGAAAGAGAAAAATAAAAGAAAAATAAACTAACAACCAAAGACACCTATAGTGTTTTCCTGCTCTATTTTCTCTGAAATCCTGCTCCTATAATCAACCAGCTCCCAGACCTGTCCACAGCCTACAGTACTAATTCCTCTTCTCCAGACTGTAAGGAAGGAAGGAAGAGACAGAAGTTCACACACATGTACATATTGCCCTGCAAAAACGTACAGTTTAGAAAGGTGTGTTAAGACTGATGCTAAGCTGTGCACCTAGTCCTTGGAGGACAGACCTGCTGAGAGATCCAGGTTAGATGGAACCTGAGCACACCTGAGGAGCCCATACATGTTGTCTCAGAGACCTCACAGATCTAGTGAAAGAGAGAAATCCCAAAAACAGGACAAAGATGACAGGGACTATCAGAATTTTGTTAGACACCAAACTAAATCAAAATTCTGGAAACACATTCAAAACACAGTGAATCATACTTGCTCTAATTTGAAAACTTTGTGTCGTGTAGTCTCATTCTTACTGTATGACTACAGCAGACAGCAAAGCCAAAACCATGCCTAAATAATTCTCTATAGCCTCATACAACCTTGATTGCCTCATAAAGGCCAGGTGAAGCCAATTCAAAATCTGTTCCTATTTCACTCCTCAGATTTCTACATAAGGAAAAAAACAAGACAGTGAATCACTTATTCTGCAGTAATACGCATTTTCCTCATTTTTCCTGAAGGCATGTGCTGGCACATCCAGTTTCCTTCAGAGGGACAGTTTGCCCTCTGATCACCTGGAAGCAGGGTGAGGAGAAGGAAATGTGCCCTTGGGTGAGTGCAGAATGCAGCCCCTGAGAGCCATTCTGCTCTGCCTGGGCTCTGGGGGACTCTGGAACACAGGAACTCTGTATGACTGGGAGCAAACAAAAAGGAGCAACTCATTTATAACTATAACTTCATTCTATAAGCCCAGCAGATATGGCTAACGCTGTTAACACACAGTTTTTTCATAGTTTGTCCCATTAGAGAAAAATACAGATACATTGATATCTGCAGTCTGCAAGGCATTTTGGTTGAATTGTTCTGAGTTTGATTTTTTCTTTTAAGTGTTTATCCTTCCTGATAAGACATTGCTGAAAAAATTCAGCTTGCTCTTGAAGATACAAGTGGGACAGGCATAGATAATGGTAATTCCTGGTGGATTTAATGCTACTCTGTTGGATCAGCTTCCAAGCAATCTGTCTCACCGTACAGCACTTTGCAGGTCCTGAACAGGTCAGGGCTATCACACAAAATCCTGCTGACTTAGAGAAATTATTATTTAAAATAATCTATATTATAACTTGCCACTAGCTTTGCTAGGCACTGTGCAAGTATAGCTCTGAGAATATTTATTTTATGAACAAATATGTGCAGTGTTTCCAAGCACTCCACTGCTTTGCTTCATTTGCTTCTTCATGTGAAGATAGAAGCTAACTCACAGATTTCAGGTACAGTATTTTTCTTTGCATTTAAGTATCTCCTTCCCAGTTTTTCAAGATACCACAAGATATCCAAATACCAAACAAACATACAGCAGTACAGTGATACCTTCGAGATTTATACACAGTTTCAGGAACTGAGAGTGATTATGATGCTGCCAAGCAGCAGAAAACACAAATTAACAAGATTTTGGTCTTTTTCTTGGCTGTTCATAACACTTTGGGCAACAGACAGATGTCAGAAATCAGTTCAGCTTCACATTAACATCATTTGATAAATGAGCAATGGCAGATGCAGGCAGTGAAACTACACCTTGGAAAGACAAACCAAAGGTGGAGGATATCAGTGGAGAGGAGTGGAAGCACTTACACACAAAATAAATAAGAAGCCGTAAGTGAGGAAGAGCCTGAACCAGAAGCCTCTTCTTTTACTGTCTCCTAAAAGAATCTGAAAATTAGTGTATCTATGGGATTGAAAACTATTTGCATTAGACCTTAGATACAGTTTCACCTTTTTGCATTGCAACAGGGCAGGGAAAACATGTCTGGATCCTTTTAAAAATTTAATCTTGGTGCAATAACTAAATAACAAAATAACATTTTGACCTAGCGCCTCTGAGAAGGGACCCTGAGCAAAGGGGAAAGTCTGGGGGTTATGGGTTCCTGCCTTGTCTCTGAGTTTCCATCCCCAGGCACTGAACCTGCACACTGAGCCACCTGCTCTGAATGTATTCCTCAATACTATCTGAGGATGAAATGCACATAAAACTGGTTAATCCTCTTCAGTAAATAGTTCAAATGTAGATTTCTACATTTGACAACTTGCCTAAGTTCGAGAGGTCGGCAAGCCAGTCTTTAGTCTTTCCACAAAAACTCTCATGAGAAACAGTACAAAGAAGAGTACATTCAGAAATGAAATGAAACTCTAATTTTAAAGGGAAGAACTGAAACAATTTTGATTTAAATTAAACATAAAACTTTGCAAGTGAAGAGAGCAGACAGGACTATTTGTCTTTATGTATTAAACCAGTATGTTTATCCACAAAACTTTTTAAACATGTTTTAAACTGTCACTTTTGACACTGGTTTAAAACTCAACACCACACTGACTGAAAGCCTGAATTTAAAATGCTCCAAGAAGAACATAAGCTTTGGGAACTTTTTTTTTTGTTTTGTAATTTCTCCATATGCAATATTCCCTTCAGCTACTTGAAACATAAATAAGACAAAATTTCCTCCCAGAGTATGTTGGAAGAGCTATATCTTTCTAATGAAAAGAAACAGGAATTTATGCTGAAAATCTGTTGAAGAAAATGACAAAGGTGCGTGAAGTTGTGTATACCAGACAATTTGAGGAAAATGAGTGAGACAGCTGGGTTCATCCGTGACCTCATTTTCTTTGCTATGCTGCTACTAGTGCCTGATGTTGCAGCAGAGAGCAATGAGTGGTCCAGGAAAGAAAGGGTTTCATGACACCTACGATCGTGTTTCTCTGCATACAGATATTTTACCTAGCCAAGAACACGATTTTCAAGTGTGACAATAATTGCCCATATAAAACAGAGACAACAGCACAGCTTAAAGCACTAAATTCAAGAGCACAGACTTCACTGACTACAATGAAAAGAATGTAATAAAAATAGTAAAATACTACTCTGACAACAGTTATTCAAACAGCCAAAGAATTAACATCAAAGCATCACTGAATAAATATTGGCTATATTTTTTTCTGTCTCACCTCTGCAGCAACATGAAAGACTCCAGATCCAGACAAAAGCAATCTTTTTGACAAATATAGACAAATGCATATATAAAAACACAGGATCTAGTTTGCAAAACAGAGGTATTTGGCTGATTAGTGCAAAAATCCAAATTTAAACCAAGGATCTGACAACACTTCTAATAAAATTGTGTAATTTTAATAAAAATTAGAATTGTTTGACATTATCCAGGACCTTAAAAAAATACAGGTTTCCAATGTTTAGTTTTTAAAAATCAAATTCTTGCATCTTATCATCACTGAAAAGTTGGCAAGTGTAACAACCTGTCATATGATTACATCTGTACGTTTTGCCTCCTTCAAGTATTATTTTTATAATCTATAAAGCGTTCATAAAACCTAGCGACAAAAGGACAAGAAAGATATGAGCTAGTAGGGCCCAGAAGAATCCCCATAAAACACACAGCCAGCCATCATGATGTAATGAAGATCTTAGCTTTGTTAGTAGGGCAAATTTCCTAGCAGCTGAGAAAGGGCAGATCAAAGAACCCTGATCAGTTAAAAGACCAGACCTCCAGAGAAGAAACTGAGAGAGCACAGATCAGTAAATACCTGCTATGATAGAGAATCTGTACCAAGAAAGATGAAATTTAACAACTTGCACACCTTATCTAATTTAAATATAATTCAGAGTACTTGAAGTTAAGAGTTCAAGATTCCTGACCCTTGAGGGAGAAAAACAGGTTGTTTCAAAGATGACTCAATATCTGAGTGGATTACCTAAAATTAGATGTTTGAATGTAGCATTGCCCTCTCTCTTAGCCAAAAATCACTAGCCTTGCTTCCTAAGGAATGACAAGTATAGACAAGGCATTTTGTTATTTAATTGCATTTTTTCTTGGCAAAACACAATACTTTGCTTCAAAAAGCTGCTTCCTCACCATTGTAGCATCATCACTGCTCACTGGCAAGCATGGGGAAGGAAAACTTTAGCAGATGCTAAATATACTGGACTTCCTGGTTGATGCTGAAGATCACAGAACCATGAAATGGCTTGGGTTGGAAGGAACTTTAAAGATCATCTAGCTTCAACACCCCTCAGTGGGCAGGGACACCTAGTACTGGACCATGTTGCTCAGAACTCCATCCAATCTGGCCTGCAACACTTCCAGGAAGGAGGCATCTACAAATTCTCTGTGCTACCTGTTCCAGTGCCTCACCATCTTCATAGTAAAGAATTTCTTCCAAATATCCAATCTAAAGCTACTCTCTTTCAGTTTGAAGCCACTCCCCATTACGCTTTCCTGTCCATTGTCTTATAAAAAGTCTCTCTCCATCCTTCCTGTAGGCTCCCTTCAGGTACTGGAAGGCTGCAATTAGGTCACCCTGAAGCCTTCTTTTCCCCAGCCTAAAGAATCCCAATTCTTTTGGCCTTTCAGCATAGGAGAGGTGCTGCACCTCTCTAATCATCTTGGTGGCTCCTCTGAACTCAACCCAACAGGTCAATGTCCTTCCTGGGCTGGAGAGCCACCACATCTCTGACAGAAGGAGGCTTAGCCGAGTTTCCATTTCAAAATGAAAACGAGTTGCAAACTATTCATAAAGGATACATTCAGATACCAAGAGAATTTCTAAACCTTCTCCAAAGCACCAGTGACAGCAATATTTTCCTTAGAGTGTGTAAGGAATATGTTAGAGGTTTTAGCTACGGCAAATTTATTCCAGCTTGGAAACATCCAACCAGCCCGCCACCCCCCCAATTCCTCTCAATAATAAATCCTTCCACCAAGATTTTCTGTATTTCAGATGCAAATGAAATTTAAAAACTAATTTTACTGTAACCTGCAATATTACAATTCCACAGAAAGAAGATATGTCTCATAGGTATTAAGAAACTGCCAAAAGCAGTTACAATTGCAAATATGCAGATGACAGTAAATTCACCAAAAGAGATATTGCAGATTGACTACCAGCTACTAGCCTCTGGAAAACAGAAAGTAATTCAACTTCACACAAATTGAAATGATTCAATAAAGTTTTTATTTCACTGTGATCTAAACTAGGTTGCATCAGCTTGCGCATACCAGCCGTTAACAGTGTGCCTAAACAGTCACCCTGGTTAAGCAAACTCATGGGAATGTCTTAGAAGGAGTCTCTTACAAGCAGTGAAAACAGCTCTTGCACTTGGTAGGGGGAAGGAGTAACGGAAACAGAGAATTATCTTCCAGTTACTGTTTGTAATGGATGCACAGCTGCCAAGCCCATATCTTGAGGAAACCCATAACATGACGTTTCCAAGAGTGGAAAACCAGAAGTGCTGGGGGGACAGTCACATTCCTAAATTTGAATATGCAAATGCAAGTGTTTCTCTGGCAAGTTGCCTCCAATTGTGAGAGAATATATCCAAGGGTGACAGTTCTC
Organism: Rhabdornis inornatus; assembly: GCA_013397075.1. NCBI lineage: Eukaryota > Metazoa > Chordata > Aves > Passeriformes > Rhabdornithidae > Rhabdornis > Rhabdornis inornatus. The sequence goes on from VWZS01006021.1 coordinate 81,700, forward strand.
TATAGTCCTGAAGACCTGACTTTTGAAATTAATCTTACTGGTGTCAACAGCAAGGGTGCGGTGCAATGAAATGTCTCTTGTAACTAAAAACTATCTTGAGTTAGCAGTCACTTCACTGATTAAGGTGTATTTCTCTAATCATTATAATTTTTATGGATATGGAAGAGGTGTTCTGTTAGGATGCACTGTGAATTCTTCCTTCCTTCCTTCCTTCCTTCCTTCCTTCCTTCCTTCCTTCCTTCCTTCCTTCCTTNTTTTTTTCATTTATTTGTTGCTTTTAATTAAAATGGGACACTACAATTTTTTGAGTTGAAACATTATTTAAAATTGTAGCAGTATTCACAGGAAATAAGCCCAGGAAGAGTTGGTTACCAAAACGATGACATTTAGTTAATACTTTATATTTCAACTTAATGTTGCAATTGAACAAGTCATGTTTTGAATACACTGTATTATTTTTCAACAACAGGGAAAAGCAAAGCTATGAAGAATTTCTCCATGTTTGTATTAACTAACACACTCTCCAGACAATGACTTGGCTTATGAACTTGTGTGCATCAAAGGAACACTGGCAGAAGACATGGTTAATAATATATGAGTCAGAAGGGTAGTGGTTTTAATCATTAACATGACATTAGTTGCAGAACAAAGATACATCATTATATCAATACATGCATTCCTTTGATAGTCTTAGATATGACTGTCATGTAACCATACTTAACAGAAGAATTGTCTTTTTTAGCTCAGAATCCCACTCTTTGTGTCAACAGTTCTCCCTCTTTTGATGCAGTTTTAACAGCTCTATTGTTTTACTCATTCATCTGCCTCAAATAAAATTATAGGTTTAATGATAAGCACCTATAAGAAAAAAGAAATCCAATACGTTTTGCAACCCTATGTGATACTGAGTAGTTCAAGAGTTTATAGTGAGAGAAATGCCCCAGTTCTTCTACAATAATACAGGAATTTTAAGGAATCACAGTTATGATTTCATGTCAATTGAATGTATGTCAAAACATACTCTGTTTCAACCATCGTCTCAGTAAAACCGAAAATAAAACATTTTACATGAAAATTTGCTTAAGTTAATTTGCGTGGTTATGCACATTCTTCAGTTCCACAGAATCACAGAACTATGCCCATAGTTTAGGTTTGCTGTTGAAAAGTTTCAATGCACTTGAAATTCTGCTAGAAACTACTGAATTGTTATTAAAAAACCAAAAGAAATTATATGCATGACATTCCAGTGCAAGTTTAGTTATCACTCAAGCATTAAAGCTGCCTGTCTCCTGTCCTCCACTGAGACCTTGAAAGATCAACTCTCTTTTACTTGTCTTAATTACTAAAAGCATTTCCACTACAAGAGTGCAAGTCAAGATTAAAAGGAGAAAGCCTCCATGCCATGTCCTATGAACCCACAGTTGTGATCCCACCCATAGCCAGATAACCCTTTAGGCTGTGACAAGCTCAGAGTGGAATGGTTTTCCATTTCCACTTTTGCACCGCACTGCCAAACAAACAGATCAATTATTCACTGTCACTATAACAGGGACTCCAAGGTGATCAGATACTGCAATTATGGACTGGTAAGAGACTCAGAAAAAATGAAACCTTCTGCTTTTCAGTTTCCTGAGGGATTAAAATTAACCCTTTTCTCTTTTCCAGTTTGCGTAAGACTCATCAATTTATCTTCATATTCTCATATTTATCTTCCCAACAGAATTTTGCCAAAATGGTAAAAGAGTGCAGAAGAAGTGCAACTGGTGCCTTTACTGAAAATCTCACTCATATAAAAGCCTGGTTGGGTCTGTTACTCCAGTGATTTTATGGTTGTAAGTTTCAAAGACTAAATGTCAATTAGTAGATGTGGGCTCCTCTGTAGCCATCTATTTTTAATTCCATCAGAGAGGCTTAGTGTTAAACATGTGATGGAAGAAATGTTAGTCAGAAGAAAGCAGATGGGATAGCTAATTTTTCTTTCACAGTGTTTACACAATGATGAAATTTTTTTAACTCTCACAGCAGAAAAACAAGAATACCCCTCTCACATATAGCAGTATTCCTCAGCAGGCTTTAGGCAGGAAAATGCTAAGCTCTGATCTGGTTTTATCATTAGGTAGCCTGGCAATAGAATGTACCAGCAAAGGTATGAATCTACAGTCAGTGTCAGTAGTCCCCAACTTCAGTTGCTGCTCAAGTGTCCAGGCTGAACACACTTCAGTGTGTTCATCTGGAGCCTCCTGCTCCCTCAGTACATGTGTGAGCTGCACACAGAACAATAAGTACATTTTATAACTTATTCCTTATACATATAAAAGCAGGAAAAGAGTAAGAGTTAAAAAGAAGCCCAGCCCAGACTGCACCAACCAGATGAAGAAACTGAACAAAATATGCCAGCCATGAGAATGGCTGTGTTGTGCCATAGAAGACCCCTGAATTTATCCTGAATTACCTTGCTCCAGAAAGGAAAGCAGCATAGCTACTAGTGGTGTATGATGCCTATGAAAAAGGAGCACTCACTAACCCAGGAACAACCACAGAATAACCTGATTTTGGATACAAAGCAGGAATTTCTATATTGCTCTGTGCCATGCTATGCTGAAGCGTTAGCTTCCTTAGGACTGCAGTCAGCTGTATAAATTCATGGGGCTCCAATAGAGAAGATGAAATGATTCACACCTCATAATAGTTGTTTCTAAGATCTTGGATGACTCAATTAACTCTTATCATAACCTTCAAAATTAAAACAAAATCAGAAACTTGCATTTAAATAAATCTAGACAGAGATTCTTAAGCAAAGCTTGTTAAAAAAGATGTCATTTCAATAATACCAATAATTTGCAATAAATATGTTGCAAATTAATGTTGTTTGCATATAAGGATGGAGATAAGAAATAATCCCTACAGCTGCCAGAAGAAGAGTAAAATAATCTACTGCTCTGAGGCAGTTCTGCTGAATTTTAAGTCATATGGAACACAAACACTAAACCCTTGCATGCTGTGTAGAATAAAACCATGCCATCCACATGAGAAAGCCTCTCAAAAAGCGCTAAATTCAAAAGGCAGGTAAGACATTCAAACAAACTCATTCAAAGTATGTGATCTGAGCACTTGATCTTCAGTAAAGAAGATGCAGACTGCAATTTCTCAAAACCATGTTGCTTATGGCTGAAGAATTCCCTTCTGATTTGTCTGCTGTATCAACAGAAGTGAAAAATAATGGAAAAACATGAGTGAAGCTCACTCATTTTTCACTTTCAAGATCAGCAGAAGCAAGTTCATCTGTTCTGGAGAAGTGAAACAAGAAACTCTTAACTAATTTCAGGAATATTATGAATGAATTTATGTATTATCAGACCTCCTGCCACACATATTTACTTATTTGCAATCATGTAAAAGACAAACAAACTGCAACTTTTACTTCTTGATGAGTATCATTCCAGGTTACCTACAAATGCATTCTGAAACCAGTTTTAGGGCAACATAAACCACAAGAGGTGTTCTTAAAATCTTTCAATGGTTGGGCATAATTAATAAGTTAATTCCAGATATTCCAGAATATATTCCAAAATTTCCAAAATAGAGCTTTGTGAACTATTCAAGGTATCTTGGTGATTAAAAGAACCACTTTTGCTCAACACATTATTGCCATTAAGTGGATATAGAATAGACATATTCAGTGCTGCTGCTTTCAGGAAAAGCCGTTAACAAATACCTTCCAAATGGCTGATTTCATAGCCTTTAATGCTCAAGATTATTTAACAGATATCTTGTTGTCAGAACAATCAGCACTATTTCCAACTCATCTCATTATTTTTAAAAGAAAAAATACAGCTCTTTAAAAAATACAGCTCTTTTTTCTTTAAAAGAAAAAATTCACCCCAAGAACTGTAATCAATATATATATATTGTGTATTTAATACACAATCATTTATAGACCTCCAAAAGTACCAAAGCATGAGGTGGTGATAAAAAAAACCAAACCATGTTACATTTGGATCTGATAATTTTCCAAACACACCAGGATACTTTTCTGTACTTGGTACACCAGCATTCTGAAACCACACTTAGGAGAAAGGGCTGGTTTAAAACAACTAAGTTACTTCCTTAAAAGTGATATACTCCCACTAATACTGCTACTACTAATAAAAAAAATTCAACTGACCCTTTGTGGTATTCAGGAATTTGTATGTGTACTGACACTATATGAAAAAACTTGCATCGAAAATCTACTTACACTTTGAAATGGGAATGAAGTGTCATACCTTCACCTGCTCATGTTTTATTATGGTTTTGAATACTTAAATCTTTCATTGTTCTTTATCTTCCAAATGACATGCTGCTGTCACTGCTGTCTAATAGGATCTTGTCTTTCCTAAACAACTTTTGAGTATTGATATTTTAGAGTATCAATTGCAGTTCTAGAAACAAGAAACATCCACTGATGATAAATTCAATTGTGAAAACATGTAAAATGCCTTAAAAACCTGGAAGTTCCAACTATTTTTTCCAAGTACAGTAAGCATTACGTCTTAAATAGTAATGTACTCTTTTCCGTGTTTCCACCTCTGTTCCATCCTTCCCTTAATTTGATGTGCCAAATTTTTACACTGTGCACTCTTTGTAGTCAGGATTGCATTTCTACCTGGCCTGGAGCAGTGGGACCACATGCTTAATTGGACTTTTTCAGTAGTATCACCAATACTGAAGAGTGTATATACTATAAAGAACTTCAAATAGTCCCAGTGTTAACAAGAGGTGCAATATTTCTGAAGAGAAAAAAAATGTTGTAGGTTACAATGACGAAAATATAAAAATATTCTTTGTAAATATTATAGTTAGTTCAAGGTCTTTACCTTATAATAAAACCTTAAAAATTAAAGCCAGCAGGGATGGATTAAGAGGGATGCTGCAGATTAGGGATCTGTAAAATCACGAGGCAGAAGCAGAGCAGAGGCGGCATTTCTGGGCAGGGCTGATTACTGCTGGCCAGCCACTCATCATAGAGAGCTTCACTTCTGTGTTTCTGCAGGAGCTAAACAACTGCAAGGCGGAATATTGAGTTTGGACACATGGAAAAAGAGGAAGAGTCCTTTGTATGGGTGTGCAGATTGGAGATAACTGTTTCTGACACCGAAAATTAAAATGTATTGAACTGCAGCCTTTGCACAGTTAGGGTAAGCCTGAAAACACAGACTGGATGGTTTCATTTTACCTCACAGCACAAAACACAATGATTTTTACAAAATTGGAAAGCCCAACCAAACAAACAAAACGTGGCAATGGTTCTAGGAGTGTTTTTCAATTTCTCAAGTACATTAATAAAAACATCCACTTCATAATATATCTTATGCCTCTACCATATCCATCATAATCCTGTACCTTCTTTCACATAAAGCTCTGAGGAACTCAATCTAAAATAAAAAGTCATAAACAATGTAAACCAAAGCTTGCATTTACTTTATTTTATAAATTAAACCCAAAATATTATGTCCAAAATTTATCTGCACCAGATTTATCTACAGGAAAAGAGAGCAATAATTGAAATGGTGATTTTTTTTTTCCTCACATAGAGAAGGGATAGTTGCTCTTTTGTCATGTAACAGCCCACCTTTTCCTCAAATACTGCAAATCATTTTGCTCAGGAATAATTTAAACACCTGAGAAGTCTCCAACTTAGATTTACAGCCCTTATGAATTGGCACTACTTCCACTCTTGCAACCTTGAAAGACATTTACCAATGGCCTGACAGGCAGCATTCCCTGCTCACTTTCTCTTATGCTGTTCTTAGTGCCTCTTGCCTTTCCTAAGGACTTGGTGTTAACTAACCCACAACAAATTGCCTAACCTGGCTTGCTTATGCTTTTGGCTTGCACACACTCTGTCTACAATATCTAGCACAGCACAGCCAAATACTTGGCTGGGGCCCATAGGAACATTTAAGGTTCAAGTCAAGAAGAGGCAACATGCAGATGTCACATATTCTGTGACCACCTTTGTGTCCCCTTCTCACAAGCTTCAGGAATGTTTGACAACTTCATGCTACCAGATGTTTAGGCATCTTGGCCACTTTTAAAACCCCCACCACTCCTTATTTAGATTTTCTGTTAGTGTAGTACTGGGAAACATACTTCAGACTAAAGGCTTTTTGACAGCTGGCAGTGTGCTCAATTAGTCAGAAAGCACACTTAGTTCTTGTTCACAGCCTGTGTTTGAGTTAGGATTTTACACATGCACACACACACATGCACATATATATAAATAGGCAAAGGCTATTTTTGACATAATCTTCATGATGCTGATTTCAGTTTTTATCTGAATATACCCTCAAAAAACCTCTCATAGGTAGCATGATAGTGGCTACTAATACCTCACTGAATAAACACTCATGCAAATCCCAGCTGTAAATATAGGTTAAGTCTTTATATTGTTAAAAGGGTATCTCCTTAAGTACATATCTGTGTGCATCTGCTTGACTAACATAAAAACCTGTCCATATGTTGTTACAAGAATTTTTAACAGAATAATTTTATTGTGGAATTAAGTAAAACAGACAGACCCTAATAACAGAACTATGGGATATAAGCCATTTTTAACATTGCTACTGGCAGCATACTTAACCCTCTTATGTTTAGAACAAAATGACATAGATTTAGATTTTGCATTTAATAACAATTTATTTCCCAGACACCCTCCTTTTGTAACCTTTTAAGTCTTTCAATTCCATCAGATTTTGAAGGGATAAGCTACTAATAAATGCAGTTTTATATCTATTTAATTTATACACAGAAATAAGTAAGTAGGAATATAGTTACAGGAATTGCCCATGAAAATATTTCTGTGGTTTAACTTCTAATCAGTTTTTATTTTGGGATTAATGCAGATAGCATCAAAGCATCAAAATGAGAAACAAGCTGCATATTCAGTTCAGGTTTTCTAGTAAAACAGCATGCAGCCTGGAAAGTAAATAGGAAATATTTTCAATTTGGTGACTGCTTTTGAATTTTTGTGTTTGAATATGAAACTTCTTCAGTTTTACTATTTCCAAATATTTCTTTAGAATACCTGTTGTCTAACAATATGGAACTGAATCAACACTACAAAAAATAATTAAAACCTTGCGTAAAAGTCCATAAATACTCAAAATTACTCATATCAGTTAAACTATTAGTAATATGTACATATCTGCAGCTAAAATCCTTTAGCGCTTGATACATATCAGGCATTTCTTATGAAAACTGCATAAAGAACAAATTATCAAAATTTATTTTGACAAATAAAGGAAGAATATAATGAAAGATATTCAAATTGCTAATCTCTTAAATTCTGGATTGGGGCTTTTTCTCTGAACTGGCTTCTGAAAAACAACCCACAAAGAAAAGCAACAAAAAATTGTTCCTACAGGTACTAAAATAGATATTATGACTAGTATTAAAAATTACTGAAAAAGTAGTCCTAATATGAAAAATATACTTCAGTTTAAAGGCACAGAGAAATCCACTACATGCTGGTTGGCATCAGAATCTGAATTCAGAGAATTTAAATTTATATTGGTCTCTGAGAATAATTAACATTTTGGAATCAAAATTAAGTCAGTGCTAATGGGGATGATATGCTGAGTGGAATATATTGCACCTGTGCTGTTGATATTAGAGTTCTACAGAGGAGAAAAAAGCAGAGAAAAAATAGTTGTCCCAGAAGTGCATGTGTGTGACTCACAATGTGTGCAAGAGACAGACCAGTGAAGTGTGAACATGCTGTTTATACCCACCTTCTCTCCAGAGAACAGATGCTTCAAGATTATTTTCAAATATATATTACTATATATATAATATAAAAATAAGATGATTATAGTACTGTGAGAACAAGAGTCCAGATTAAGCTAATGATTTTGGTTCTAATTGTCCCTTTCATTTCCTCGAAATACAAACAATCTGCATTTGTCTTTCTGTTTAAGTAGGTGTGTACTCATTTGAGCTTCCTCCATCAGAAACATGCACTAATACTCCCCAGTTATAAATGTGCAAGCATTCAGTGCAATTTTCAGTGTGGTTTTAACATACAAAGCTTTTGGTGTAATCTATTGGTCTCTCTGCATCAGGTGCCTGACAACACAGTTGGAAATGATGATGGTAAGAGGGAATTATAAGGCTGTTTCTAGAAGTCCATTGTTCATTCCCGCTACACTAGTTGGCCCATAGTATTTTCCCTAGAGGAGCTGTATTGCACTTTTCTTGCTCCCACCTCCACATGGAAGACCCTTGAAACCTCTAATTTGGAGAACCTGATGAAATAAAGCTGCAAAAATAGCTAATTGCATTTTTGCATTATTTGCAGAATTTCTTCCAGGCTTAATGTTTTCTCTTGTTTCAACAAGAGTGTGAGTTATTCTTTAAATCAGTAATTGGTTTTAGATGCACTCCATTCTATCAACTAGAAGATATGGGTAGTTAGAAGTACCAACAGAGGAAAACAAAAAGAAAATAATCACCATAAAATAGTGTTCAAAAGGCTGTTAAGTTAGTAATTTTTCTTTAATAGCAGACTACAATAAATTATTTTGTTGTCTTAATAAAAATTGCTTTTATTTCAGCAGTATTCATTAGGACATATAATTGATGCATATGGAACTCTGCTATGTATAAACTGTGAAGCTGGATGGGTTTTATTTGCTATTGCAAGTCTGAAATTATATCATTTTCCTCATAGGTATTATCTGCCTTAATGGCTTTCGAAATTTTTATCATCCAACCTGTGCCAAATACAAGACTCTGAGCACTAAGGGAAATTTGACTTGATATAGTCAACATCAGATCAAATTTCAGACAGTGTAATTCTCCCTCTGAAGCGCTTACCCGTGACTTGTTGGCATTGCCACATCACCCATCCCCAGCTCTTGAAACAGAACAAATGTAATTTGTACTAGTTTTTCTATTAGTTGTACTACACAGTAGTATCCAGCTTTAAACTTCATATTATATCTGCAGAATTTTACTACCATGGAGAGTCAACTACTGTAGTAATAGAGATAATGCAGCAGAGGAAGTCAGGCTGATGTGCTTTGTGTAAAAGGGTCATAGCTGGCACACACAGAAAGTCTGCAATATTTATGTAGAAGTTTCTTCAAAAAAATACATGCACAAAGACATCAGAAGGAGCAAAACCAGAAACTTGATCCTTCCTATTCAGACAGAGGAAGGTTGTACATCTATTATCTCCTTTTTCTGCAATCCCAGGTCAGCCTGCAACAGTAAAAACTTTCATAGATTACAGAGTGGGAAAAACACTGTTCTTGGTTGCATCCAAGATGCTCTGAATTCAATTGTTGCATTTAAATATGCAGTAAGTATATCCAGTATAGAATTTATTTGGTTTTCCAATCATTGTATGCAAAGTTGGCCAGAACTTGTCAGCTCTTGAGACCAAAGAACTGGTCAATTTTCTGCAGTCTCAGAGGAATCCTAAGGTTACTAGGAATGTTGGAGGAACTCTTAGGTTATTAGAGTGTTAACTAAGTAGATAACAATACATGATGAGGTATTATTAGGAGCTATAGATCAGCATTTGGTTATTTTATTATTTTTTCGCATCCACTGCTTGCTTCCTTATTGCTGTTCTTTTATTGTTGCAAGTGAGCTCCTAATGCTGCTTTTCACCTGCATTTAGCAATTGGATTTTCTCTGGCAATAAGGAAACCAACTTTGTTCAAGAGAAGTGCCTCATCATAGAAATGTTCTATTAACTAGAGCAGCATCCCCAGCACATGATATTTTAAACTGGTTTTCAGAAATACATGAAAAAGCTTCCCAAAAAAATCACAAGGCTTTTTAATCTGTTCTTCACTTTCACTGCACCACAAGACCAGTTAAAGTCCATTTCAAAATGATGACTCATGCTCCAGTTCCCTTATCAAAGAAATACTTTGACTGAAGCTGCAATTTGCTGCTGACAGTGATGAGAACAGGAATACCATTGGCAAAGGTCTTCCCATGAAATTTAGGACATAGCTGGATTAGTGGAACCATTCCTGCCCTCTTAGTTATCACTTCTTGCTTTCTGCAAACATCCTTATACTTTAAAACTCTCTTTGTGATTATTAAAACTAAAATAGGTTTTTCCTTACAAAAGAGGTTGGCACCTGTACTCGTCAGGGGACACTGACAGCCTGCGTTCTAAACACATTCCTATACTGTGTTTAGCAGAGGCAACTTTCAGCATATGACACTCAAATTCACAGTAGAAAAGCTGATAGTTATACTGAACACCAATTTCCTAAGTTTAGCCTTAAGTACATGCTGTGCAGGAAATAGGATGTGTTTGAGCAGGAAATTTTGGGATGTCTCGTTTAAGAAATGTGTTAAGGAAGAAATTTTACCACTATTACAGTATTTTGTAAGTCCAAGGACACAGCTAGTACTCTGAAGTTTTTCTTGCACTAAAACAAATACTGCAAGTGAAATAGAATGGATGACTGACTTAATGTGTGCACTGTGAATTCATATACATACCCCTTCCCTAAGCACAGTTTACTTGCTTCCTGAGGAAGCAGTAGAATATATGTAACATATTACAGTAGTGGATTTAGCAGAATATTTCAAAGGCAACCTGATCAAACAGATGGATTTGTAGCTTGGACAGGTAGTATTTAATTTAAAGCATAGTCTCACTCTTAGAATTGCAAGGGGACATTTTGGTAGACTCACAGTATTTGGTACTGCTTCCACTTTCCTAGCTGGCAGCAAAAAAAGTCCTTGTACAGAAATCACTGTCATAGGGCAATATATTATTCCAGTAACCATGTTAATGCTGAACATATACACAATGTAAAGACATTAACAACAGTATCTAAATATAATTAGAAGAATTAGCACTTATGCATTGTATGAATGGCATTTACTAATAGTTATATTAAGCTGTGGGATCATTGTGTGTTCTACCGTGGCTTTGTACACACACATTACTCATTTCTGTATGGAACTTCAAGCCTCATTCAATATATTTTTTTTAATATCTAGCAAATTCTATTGCTCTGAATGTGAACAATTTTCTTTTACAAGAAATGCTTAACAATAGAAGTGTAAAACAACTATATTGAACTGAGAGCAAATGTAAATATGGCGTTAACAAAGGCAACTTCTAGGAGGAGGCAAGATGTGCAAGTAACAGTGGAGCTAAGTTGAGACTGCTCAGTGTCTGTCTCCCTACAGCTGACACAGAGTGCCCACTCTCCCATCTGTCTCCAAACAGATATATCCATTTGAGAGGTATAATCTATAAACACAGACAACACCACTCTAACAGGAAAAGTGTAATAACAGACATATTAATGTTCTCATAGGTACACTGGTCTAGTTTAATCTCAATAGCCAAGTCCTATTTCATTCCTACATGCTGTCAGACTGTAATATAAACAAATTTTAATTCCTGTAGACCTGAACAAGGTGGTGATAATGACGGAAAGAACAGGATGGCCAAGCTATGCCTCCTAAAGTTAATAATGACTACAGTCTACCTTAGATCTTTTATGAAGTAGTGCATACCATTATTTTGTTCTCACTCTATCCACAAATAAAATAAAATAATTCTGAGGCAATTATTAACTTTAAAAATCCATTTATTTGCTTTCATATGCTGTTTTATAAACAAGTTTCATACACACATGCTCTTACCTATTATTTTCTTATTGGAACATATGTAATTCATAGAAAGGCCAATAATGTATTAATGTTACAGACACTGAAACAGTGGAAATGTCAGAGTTATTAGCCTAACTTTAACTACAGAACAGCATCAAGAGAAAAGACATTATATAAATTTTTGCCTATCCTCCCATTGTCTTGACAGTTAATCTACAGCAACACCTACTTCCTATCAGTTAATTTTACTAACACATCAAAAAATGCAATTTCAGAATATGAAGAGGCTTAGAGACTTAGTGGGGGATATTTTTGGGAAAGGAGGCTGTATCTGATGATTAAGAACTATAAAGATACCAAATAGAAGGAGAAAATGGAATCAGAGTAATGAAAACTGAACACTAGTTGCTTAGTATGGAAACACTGCACTGTTGCAGAGCGGGATATACAAGAGTGTCACTTCATCACGTAAATCAAGTTAGTATACAAAAAGTCATCTTTCATTTTTTAATACAGTTGCACAAATCAATTTTGTCAGAGAGAAATAAACTTTTTTTTTAGTCAAAAGCACTGTGACTTTGAAACACAAGGAAGCTTGCTGGATATTAGTTTGTGTTGTAACTGTACAGTGTCTCGTGCAGTCTCAGAGCAGCAGCAGCTCAGTGCAGCTGTGCCAAGGCACTATGAGGGTACAGTAAGCATGCTCTATCTCTGAGAGAAACTCTCATGGCACCCAGAAAATAATCAATCACTTTTATGAAGTGATGGGCAGAGAAAGACCTGCCCCTCAGCTTCCTCCTGAAGTATAATTTGACCTAAAGTTTAATAGTACAATTGTCTTAGAGCTGTGTCCTTACCTCAGAATGTATATATACATATATTTTTAAAGGGATGGATTATTATGTAACTGTATAAATGCTCCATATATTAATAGTTTGGGACAGAATTTATTCTGCAAAAGAATACAAATTCTAACTTAGCGCTCACCACTTATAAGTTTCCCTTAAAACCACTGCAGTGGACTCAATTACTCTAAAACAAAATTAAGACAACTGCCCATAATTCTACATATTCATTCAATTAAAAAAATTACATCAAAAAATTAGTTACTTTGACATTTTAAAAAATTGCTAGGATTAATTTAACTCTGTGTCCCTGAAGTATGACTATAACCAATATTTACAATACATTAGGCATAAAATTAATTCATAATTATGAATCATTGATTAGATTTTATAGATAGAATTAAGTGATTCCTAGCAGGCTAAGTAAGTATGAGAACAATATTCTACTATTTAAATACAGAAAATGAGAAAACAGGGCCTCCAGGCTTTACATTGTACAATAAGCTCGTGCAGATTTGAGGGTGTTTTGATTTGGGAAGAGAAGTTACTGATTTTCTTTGGTCTTGGTACATATGGAATGTCAGCAGAAAAGCATAGTTTTTAGTTGTAGGAAGCTTTTCTCAGACTTTCTCTTCCCTACAATTGCCAATTTCCAATTATATTTTTAATACAGGAGGCAGCATTTATAATTTGGCTTGACACTAAAATGCATCTATTCAAGTAAAGTTGCAAACTAGAAAAGTCTTAGCAGCTCATCTTGTACTAGAAAATACTGATAAATAGATAGGAACAAAGAAATTAACTTCTATATGGGAAAGGCCAACAGTGTAGTTTTATGATGGTATTAATTGCAGACCTGAGTGTCTGCATTAGGCAAGGAGATAATTTCATTATTTCAAAGAGGCATGCCCCAGAGAGTCTTCTTTTTTAATCTTTTATTTTCGAGGGATAATTGGCATTTGAAAAAAAAACCCCAAACTAATTCCAAATCCCTCAAAACCCACTGTTCTAAGAATTAAGGATATAAAACATGTTAGTAACTGTCTGTATCAGTGCACCATCACTGAAGAAGCTTAAGGTCAAGTAAATGTATTATTCATTCACTATTATGAGCTACGTGCTCTTTCTAAATGTAAATTACACTCTGTAATTATTTTTTACTTTTAAAGAGTATCATTCATAAAGCAAATTAAAATTATATGATTAAAATAATCAAAATTCCTGCGCAACATCCCAGAGGGCAGCTGCAATGACATGATAAATTACACAAGCTTAGCAGTTCAGGGCTTTGTATAGATTAGAAAGAGGTCATCAACTCCAGAGAGTGACAGAGTGCAATTCTGTCAAAGAGAAAATCCAAGCAACATGTTTGCTGATGTTTTGGGGGGAAGATGTGGGAATACTAATGCTGTACTGATGCTGTAATCACAGCCTGAGGGTAGGGAAGCTGTAAATACATCTTGTGGAAGACTCTCTCTCTCTCCCTGATCTGGAAAGCTACTTTAAACACCCAGCATAAGCAGTGTAAATACCTTCCCCACTATGGCACTGAAACATGGTCAGCATGAAGCATTGAGTGAATCAAACAAAAACTCTTCCACCACCAAAAGCGGAGATGCTCAAAGCTGCCTACTATCTATAGAAATCCAACTTACATCAACTTGGCACCTAATTTTATCAGATTTCACAAACAAAATTTCCCTTCTCAGCTCTAATGCCCTTGACAGACCCATGGTCAGACCATGCCTTCAGGAACTCAGAACAAACCCCTATTCTGACAATAGTTTTATAAAACTGTTTTTTTCCAGTGATAAATACATTCCAGCCTATGATCTTGTGAGATTCTCACTATTATGCCTTTGTTTCAGAAATTTTTTTTTGCTTATATTTTAATATGAGAAATTCTTTTAGACATAATTGAAAATTTTTTCTTAACTTCTATTATCCCGTGTGTCCACCTGGTGGGACACAAATTAGACATTTACATAGCTTCACTTTTCAGGAAATATTAATTTGAAAGAGGGTTGTACAGTGAAACAGCCCATGAAATAATTTTGCCTTTTAAAATGGACTGGAGAGGAATATAGGAAAACAGAGATATCCGAGGTATTTGCTATCATCTCAGTAGACATCACCACTCTATTTTCTTCTCCATGTATCTATCTACTTCCTCCCTATCCTCTTGGCTGTTTTCAATACTTAGGTCATATGCTCACACAGGTAAAGTTTTGAGAATTACTCACAAATCATGGTTTTGAGTTTAGGGAGTTGGCAGTTTTCACTCTTCTAATAATTACAAGGTTTATAATCTTCCAGATGCTGCATAAAAGAAGCATGAAAACACCACACAGAATTAAGTGCTTATAGCAAAAATTCTCTTAAGCCTACAAAATTATAGGGTTACTCCTGAGAGTCTCTGCATTTCTGAGCTATATAGTTTATGTCATCTTACTGCTTCTGCAGTTGGCACAGGTGTAAACACAGCTCTTGCCACTCCATTACTGTGCACCCCTTGTTCCCCTGGAAGAATTAAAGAGTGAATTACCAAAATTCTAGTGCAGCTTTTCACTTGAAATACTGCCAATTCTCTGAGGAAGCACGTGACATTTTGCAGATGCTCCTGAGTTTCAGCTTCAGCTCAACCTGACAGCAGAAAGATTTGCTGAGAGTAATACACTTGAAACTTTTCTTAGGTAACACTGGAAGGTCTAGAAAGTTAAAAAACCTGTGTTATTTCTCAGCATCAGTGTGATTCTTTAAGAAGTCATATTTGATCAAATGAACGTACTCTGAAAAAACATAGCTATTTAAAAGCATAGGAATATGTTTGTGTATGAACAGCAATTACATTTAAGAGTCAAACAACAGGGCCTAAAAAAAAGGTGGATATAAAATACATTATTTAAGTGCTCAAAAGCAGTGAGAATTCTCTTTATAATCCCTTCTCTCCAATCCCTCCTCTTTTTATTTTGAGCAATAATGCCAAAAAAGCACCTGTTTTTTCTCATTTTGAGGCAGAACATAGCCCTCTTATATCACAGGTATACTTCCCATCAAAAGGCATTTTGTTTCTCACAGGGCTCAAAATAAAACTCAAAAAACCAGCCAAAAATGAGAAAAAAAACCCAAACCAAAACAAAAAAACAACCCATAATTACACTGCATTAGGTTCTCATTTGCTTTCTGGACCCTTTGTAAAGCTCACACCAGCACACAGGTGCACCAATTGGACCAGTTGGAGTCCTGGCAGAATATGCTTTTTCCTTCATTTGGGATGATATCCAGCTGATAGATGTGAAGCTTTAACATACATCAAGAGGCATAAAAAAGCACAATGATCATCATTCTCCTAATAATCTCTAATTGTGGTGCGCTGACAAAAGGAAATTAATTTCAGCCAAGAGCAGAGCCTACGGCTTCATAAATTAGGCACTGTTGTCTTTTTCTTTTATTTTTTTCCTACAGGGTGCTTTATGAAGCCTGGAAACCATTCTCCCCTGTGTGAATCCTGTAACACTGAAATTGCCCTGCACATTGCAACCATTCCTTCATTTGAGGAAAAGCACATAAATGTGTTCTGCAGAAATAAAGAAGAGCTGTAATTACTGCAACTGGTTGCTGTAACCTGCAGCAGGGAAATGACCATGTGTTCTGGTCAGCTGTTCTACTGGGCAGTTTTGGAGGGCTGGGCTACAGTGGATTATAGGAGAAGGTGCCATGAGAGGTCAGCTTTGGGTTCCCCCTGGGTGGAATCCTATACGCCAACATGTGCGTCCCAGTGGTTCCAGGATTTCTGAGGGTATGTAGCAAAACACATTTCAGCTTCTTAAAATACAAAAAAAATATTACAGTATATTTTTTGCACTCTGTGAGGAAAAAAATACATGCATAATATGGTTTGAGCAAATTTGTAGTGTACGGGCAGAAGTAGATTATAATTTTTTAAAGGTTTTTAAGTAACTTTAATAATATAAAACTAATATTTTTCATTATTGAGAATTTCCATTGGTCATTTCACCATAAAGTCTGAGTAAATTATCACTGGCAGTTAAATAAGTCCTGCAAGACTTACAGAAGTAATCACAGTAACTTCCTTGTAAATATATTACAAAAATAGGTAAATTGGAATTCCATAATAACAATCTTTCTCAAATCAGTCTGAGATTGGTTTTACTATACGAACATATAACATTGCCTTATTTTTTTAGGTACCTAGATAATTTAGAATTTTTTTCTTAATTACAGCTTAATCCAATTATCTAATGGGTAACATCTTTTTATTATTTATAATTAAGAAGAGACATTCCATAGACATTCTGTGTAAATTCCATGCAAAAGTCCCTAATGATTTTTGCTGTAATTTTCTTCATCATATTACATAACTCTTTGACACTGCATTGCTTTCCAATTACTCTGGTGAAGTACATTTGTCTGAAACATATGTCCAACCTTTTTGGCTCTGTGAGGGTTGTTCAGTACAGTAATCTCCATCAGTTTAGTCAACTTCACAATCCTCACTGATCTCTTCACATAAAAGGTTTAAGGACTTGGAGCTTAGGATCCTCCTCACTGATAGCAGCAGAAGCTCATTCAAAGCACTCTTTTACTGTAGGTGAAACTAATCCCTTGTCACTAAGTAAACAAAGGGTTTTGCATTTCATACAACTAAACAAACATGCACAGGACAATGACAGAATACCAAAGCAAACCCATAAACAACAGTCCCAGAGGGCTTCACTCAGATTTCAGCTGAATACATTAGGACTCTCAAAATGCCAAACTGGCCTAGACCCACAAAAGCAGCATGCACAAATACAGGGAAAGGCTTAAATGACTGGCCACAGCTTTCTGGAATGCACACATGAAATAATAACCAGGCAGAAGGTGTGTTTACCCAGACCCTGGTAATAAAAGAACTTTTGTATTGCATAAACATGTGAACAAAGTAACGTTTATTCCCTCAGGGATCACACTGGGTGTAAGGTATCTCATTCGTTGGACCTCCTTAACCTTGTTTCCCAAGCTCATGGTCCATCAGCCAACTTTTACCTTTGTCTCTTGATATTTTTCCATGTGACTGCACAAGAGCTTGGCAGCTTTTTATACATCAAAAAAGCCTGTCCTGGAGGCTACAGCATGGTTGGAGCACTACAGTGCACTCTAATTTCGTAATACCAATAATAATTACCAGGAAAAAAAAAAAGGAAAACCAAGCCAACCCAAAGGATTTCTAGACATCTAGTCAGGTTTTACAGTATATATATATATATTTTTTTTTTTTTTTTTTAGTTTTTACAATCAAAGGAGTACTGTGGATTGGAAGAGCGTGTTACACGGGTTTCAGAGAGCTTTCCCTTACTGGATGCCTGGGATGATGGTGCCCCTTGGACTCCTGTGATCCTGCCAGCTTTCAGACACAGCTGATAGGCTTGTCTTACCAACAGGATAAGGCAAAATTAAAAAATCAATTACTAAGGTTCTAGTATGGTACACAAATGGCATGAACCACATGCAGAAAGGAAAGGTGGGTCCAGTGGATTGCAAGGTGAAAGTTTCTGATACTTCCATTCCTGAAAAGGCACCAATATGGCCCAAAAGCTGCAATATACTACTTGTGAACAGCTGAACACAGGGACTTCAGCTAAGAAAGACAACTTGATTCTTTTTTTATCAGATATGGCAAGCACTTAAGTACAGGCTACAGTGTTTTTTTCTGAACCAGATTCAAGCCAAAGAGAAGATATGCAGATGGGTAAAATTGAGATGGGCAAAAATGAAAATGCTTAGCTGAATGAGTAAAAACTACCCTATATGATACAAAATACACAAGCATTTTTCTAATGAAAATATCTATACTTTATTGGTCAATATTACACTATATTGCTCACTCTTTCACATAGTATCATGCTAATATTTCAGTTAAGTAACTTTTAAAGATATAGATTCGTGACAACTTCCAATAAAAATAATTTTACCACCATGTCATGGGAAAAATAATGGAGGGAACTGGATTATTTTTTCATTCTAACAGTAACACAAAAAAGTCAGAAATTTAGGTCAATAAAACAACTTACAAGTTTGCTTTCACTAGATGATAGAGTTAACCAATATTTTTACTGAATTTTGATGCTTCGAAAATAACTGCCTTTTAATATGAAATACTAATTTACATATTGAAAAATATCTATGTATTTCACTTATGTAGAACCATATTTCACATTGGGAAGTGAAATAAAGTGTGTTTCTAATGAAATATTTAGTTCAACTTAAAACATATCCTTTTGTTCACCCAGTCCTTGTTTTGTATGAGAAGCAGTTTCATAATACACTTGATAACACCCTCTAAGATTCCTACAGAGTAATAAAGATTTCCCACAGCTGCAGTATCAGCAAAAGCATATCTATGAATTAGACTGTACTAAAGTGTTGGTCTAAGCATTAGAAGGAGGGTAAATTTGTATGTTCCTGCTAGTCCCATATTTTCCCACTTCCTCAAAAGATGACAATGAAAATTGATCCATTCCTATTTAACTCTCAGTCCTGGTATTTGCCATGCATGGATTCACAGCTGAATCAATGCACAATAAATCAGAATTAAAATGTGCAATTTTTAATTTCTAATCCTGTTATTTCTTGTTATCCATGGCAATTATGTTCCTGTTAGCCACTTAGTATTAGACATTCTTTGCATTTAATTCCCTTTGGCCTACAGTAGACTTTGAATGTAATTATTGTGATAGAAGCACAATTGGATTTATTCATGTAGTTCTACCATTCAAAAGAATCAGACACCTTAATTATAACAAATTGACAAGGTCTGATCACTATACATGCAAGACTGACACCCCTTGATCTACTCAGCTCTTGGATTATATATACGTACATGACCATGATGCTCTGAGACCTCTGTTTTATATGCTGAAAACATAGGTCATCATATTTCAAAATCTGATCAATAAAACTTTTCAGGTAGAATTTTTTTTAATGAGCTGTTGATCATAAGCTATAGCAATCAGTGACAGGACCTGAGGGAATGGCATGAAGCTGTGTCAGGGGAGGTTGAGGTGAGATATTAGGAAAAGATTTTTCACTCAGCATGGTTGGGCACTGGACAATGGTCTTAGAAGCACGGTGTGACTCTTGGGGTGTCCTGTGCAGGGTCAAGAGTCAGACTTCAATGATCCTAGTCAGCTCCTTCCAACTTAGGATAGTCTATGTTTCTGTGATTTTTTTAATCAGAGGATGTGGATCTCTGAAAAAATCATCTCAGTATAATCACACAAAAGAAAAAGTCTTTGAATTAATCTTGTTCAGATTTTTTAAAAAACTAATTATAGTCTAAAACATGGCAAAGAAATTTTGGAGACAACAGCAATTGTATCAGCAATATGTTCCAACAGCTTTGGAAATAGGCACATAATTTACATGCATATCATACAGTCCAGGTTTACCTATTTACAGTCTAATTTCCCCCCATTTTGTTAATATGTATTTCAATAACTGTTAGGTATTACATACAAGGTATCACTCCATGATACCAAATTATCCCACATCATTGTGTCTCATTGTTTCTCTATATTTATTTGCCTTTACCATCTCTCAAATGTGCCTTAGAATTGACTAGATATTTGTCTCTTGCATTTCTAAATCACAGACTCTAGAGGCTAGTATGTTTTTCCCAACATCTATTGATACTGAGAGCAATATGAAACATATCTTCAAGTCCATCCAGAGAATGAGAACATTTATTTGATAAGTCTTTGTATACTTCAATTTAAAAATCATCTACAAAAATGTCTCCTCTTTCCAGGAAGTTGCAAAGTCACTTTAAAAATAAGACTGCTGCAGTTCTTTTTCTATACTGGGTTTTGCCAATCTGTCTCATGGCCCCAGAAAAGGCTTTATGGAGGAGCACTTTTTCCCAGACATTTTCCTTTGAGTTTTTCTAGAAGGAAAGGAAAATGCTTTGCCTCTTACTAACTAAGGAGCCACAAATTATATCAACATTCCTTGGTGATGTTTCCTAAGGAATTTGTCACAGCACAATGTGGGTAAAGGCAGTCTCTTTAAGTGGGATTACTTTTGCATAAAACTTGAAAAGGAAAACAAGGTTATCAGTTTTAAACCTGACACAGAATGAGGACCACATTTTATGAAATGGTTTCATAGACTTAAAGAATTGATAGAGTGCTTTTGACAGTCCGAATTACACTGGATTATTTATATCCCTGACTTTGCAAGCAGTCCATTAATAATAGCACTGTGTTGTAACTGACCAGGTGCTGCTTGGGTTTCAGAGGGAACACTGCTCTTACAGGTCTCTGAAGCAGCATGGCCCTGTCATCAGTAACTCCTCTCCCTATCTCTCATGCTGATGGACATCTAGTTGCAGCAACTCTGCTAACTGCACCTCTGGTACCAGTACACAGGGGAAAAAGGTCTCAGGAAGGCAAATCACAAGTCATGTTTTAGATGAAAATAGTGACATTTAAAGCAGCAGAGAAAGTCATGTAGTCAATGGCACTACTCCCTTCCCTTCACATTCTCAATCTGAACACATCAGAAGATTAAAGGATGGTGGAAAAGGGCATTTTAATCTCATTTTACCTCTGAAGAATGATGGAAAAGCAAGCTCAAGTAAATTACCTGAGTCTGTATGAGAAGTTTGTAACAGTTTTTCAGGATGACAGCTCAGTGGCTCAATTTAACTGACTCAAGAAGCCAGTCTGTTTAAGTAAAACATGAAGTTCAACCCTTTACCTTAGATACATTTGACACTATCTCAAAACAACAGAGCAATGTACTGTCTGACATTCCTCAGTTTCGTTTGTGTGCATGTTATAACTGAGACCAGAAGCAGCAGCCAGAATCTTTGTGTTCTTTATTGCGTTAGAGTGGACACACAGAGCTCCAGATCTCAACAGTAAGTTAAGAGTAAGTAATCACCTTAAATAATGATTAGTGCCAGGTTCCTTGTCCCAGAAAAATGGTGCCCCACTTTGAGGCCACCCTCAAGAAGCAGGAAAAGATTTTTTTTTTTGAACTATTGCAATAGTGCAGTATGTGTGGGTGAACAATGAGACGGAAGAAGGAGTAAATGAGAAACATTCAGGTTTTGGACAGACAGCAAGACCTGCTCTTGCATGAGAAATTCGTATTTTCCAATCACGCTGCTGAAGGGGAATAAAAAATCCAGAGTGGCTAAAAGCTCCAAAAAATGGCAAAAGTGCTGGGCAGATTATCCATGGGCAGCTGGATGTTTCCAAGGTAACACAGCTATCTTGTCTTGTAGGACATTCTTCAGTCTCACAATACAAAACAGTGTGAAAGGAAATCACCACAGCCAGAGTTCAGTGGGATGTCATGCACAGCTCTGTAATTTGTCCAGCATACAGAGGCTCTCTATTTCCTACACCATGGAGTTTTCTTCCTGAAGGTCTTGCATATCAGTAACAGTGAATTAAACAGAGGAGCAGACTGCACTGCACGTGTTTCTGAAATGTCTTCCCTGTTTTCTGCATGTCCCTTACTCAAACAATTTAACAATGCAGAAGGGCAGAGAAGTTGCTGGTAACACAGACGGACCAGCCCATGCACATGAGAGAAGCACAAAAGTATAGTAGTTTGTCTATAGCAGGTATCTGCTTCTAAAAGGGGAGGAGTCTGGAGTAGGGAGGAAAAGATGGGAAAGAGCAGTACAACTGTGAATCTGATGTATATTGCTTTCTTCTAGAAAAGGTTGTATAGTAAAAATTTAGAAAATAAATACAACCAAAATTGCATTGTGATCTAAATTAAGAAAGTGGGAAAGTGATTGAAAAGTGGGATTTTTTTTTTAAATGGTTCTGTTTTCTAATCTAAAACAAGAAAGTGGTTTCTACCTAGAGCAAGGCTTCAAATACATAGTAACTTCAGTTTCTTCAAACCATTATCCTTGTCTCATTGGTCTCATGGCCACCTCACTCTAATTTAGCTGTAACATCAGTGCCTGGCAATAAAATGTCCTGTTAAGCATATGGTGCCTCAATATTCCTATTCTAAAAACTTCTAACATTTCCATGCCCTTTCATTTTGGGGTGGAAAAAGGGTCAATAGATAAGTCTAAAGATAATATCCTTTCCAAAATATCTGTTCTCAGGACAGCATGTAAGAAGTGTTGTGGGAAAAAGTGGTAAGATGAATAGAGAAAGTGGAGGTGATCTGTGTAGCTTTGTACTATTCCATTGCTAAAGAAACTTTATTGATAATAATGTAGCAAATAGATTTAGACTGAGAGGAACTGGTGGATTGTTTTTCTTCCAAAAAGATTCAAAGTGCTCTCACAGATCAAAGTGTTTATTTTTCTAATAGATTTTTTACTTTTGAATTCCTAGCCTAATAATATACAATGAATTAAAATTTCCAGGCCTAAATTAAAATGCACGAGAGTGATCAAAAGTGAGATAAAAATCTTTACCGATTGTTCTGGGCAGTTTTGTTGTGTGCACTGAATTATGTGAAAAAACATGCTCGGAGCAGTGCTAGCAAACTTCCCACATCAATGCTGGAAAGCTTTTTGCTGTTTAAATAAAACTGCCTCTTCACACAGTGTAGAATATAAAAACCATCTACTGAAAAAAAAATGTATACTGTTGCATTTATCTATTAATGCAACATTTTAAAAAACTGGTCCTGTCTTTAAAGGTAGGCGTGTTAGGCCATGACTAAGACATATATTCTGTGGGCAATTCCAACTGTATATTTAATACAAAGAAAAAAAAACTTTCTTAACTCTACAGTTTAAGAAATATACCTTGAAAGCACACTAAAATAAGGAAAATATGGTATACAAACACAACTTGCACAAGCTATTTGCAGAGAGAGAGGGGAAAATATTTGGTCTTTCTAGGTCATTCATCTAAAATACTTTTCATAAGTGCTGAAGGAAGTGGACATAAGTTCTGAGAAGAAAAAAATAGCAAAAGAGATATTCAGTAACCTGAAAAATTTCATGGATTTTTTCTGTATTCTTATATTGTTATTAATAGCATTAAAAAAAGAAATTGAGACCTTAGACTTTATTTTTTTGGATCTAAGAGATATAAAAAAGCAGCTAGCCTATTGTTTAATATTTTTATTTGTTTTTATGACATACAAAACAAAACCCTCTCATTGCTCCTGGATCACAAAAGCCCTCTAAGGAGAAGCAACCTAACAGAACAAGTCTGTTTTTAAGACAAGTTTCAAAGCAGGGAAAAACTTGACAATTGAAATCACTGGAAGATGTTTCCAATTCCTAAGAAAGGATGACAGAAGTTTGTAAATTCTTCATCTTGCTGTGTATACTGTTCTTTATGCAATCCTATTTGAGGCAGTACGTATGAGTTCTATTTTTTACTTCTTTTTCTAGACACAGATACCCTTTGGCAGAGTGAAACTGCAAGTCAGAAGAGGTAGCTAAGAAAGTCAATAAATCACAGATCCATGCTGACTACTTTTTCTGCCTTTTTGTTGTTCCAGCACTTTTTAATTGCCAGTAAATTCCCAAGAACACTGAAAATAAAGTACAGGTCATAGCAGCCTGTTTATTGTTGTGGCTTTGCTCCTTGGCAATAACCAGAAAGTTTATCATCCTTCCTATATTTTAGAGCTCTTCAAGAACCACTTAAAGTCAGTTGCAATTTTTCCATCTAGAAAGATGGATATCAGATATTTAATCTGATACTCGAAAATAAAAATGTACCATAGCAAGTGCAAATAATAAGGAAAAATGAATTCTAATAATTCTAACTATGTGCTTAGTATTGGAAGAATATTGGAAATAGAAGTTCTGCAAAACTGGGAGGAAGTTAAAAAAACACTATCTGTTTTTAATATCATACCTTTAGTATGGCTAATTTCCAACAACTACAAATAGCAGGACAATTGAGATTTTTTAAAGTAAATGTATCATATAAATTAATTACAGAAGAATTTGTGGACCTATGTAGCTATGGTCTTTGCTGGCCAAGGCACCTCATATATTTTATAATTTAGATACAATACTGCCATCAAATTCCAGCATTTCTAAGACCGAAAGAGTTAAACCTTAAAGCCTTATAGTTTTAAATCAGAAAGATAGTGACACCAAAATATAACATTTTTTTTCATAAAAAGGATAGTGGTTTTTCACAGTTTAGTATGTATTTGATTAAAATACAACAACAAATAATTAATCGGATACTAAATCTTGAAATATACAATGATATGAATTCATAGGAAAATTTATATTTAAAATATTCAGAAACAGTTGTAAGGAATTCATCTTACATATTTCCACCAGATTGCCTATAGTATTTCTTTGTGTAGTGTATAATTTACACAGTGGCAAGGCTTTGGGGGCTTGTAGCCTTTGAAAACATTGATAATCTGAAGAAGACGTATCAGCCTTTATCATTAATCCTTCCTTTAAGACATTAAAAAGGTTGTCTCACCAGTTGCTTATTCTGAATACTTGCAGCAGTGCCATCCTTGCATCGTAAATTATAAAAACCTCATTATTCTTATTACCACAGCAGGCCTTAAAATGGGAATGTCCTCTGTTCCTCACAAAGCCCAAGAATGTCAATTTTTAGGCTGTGAAGGAAGCTTAAATTTCTTGAAGTATTTTACCCTTCTATCTCTTAAAAACCCAAGACTGTGCACAAAATTTTAGCTTTTCTTAAAGCAGGCAGAAGCAAGAAAGGAGAGGGATATAAAGAGAATTATATGCCTTCTTTCACTGCTCTGAACAAAGATAAGCAATAGCTTATATGAAACAAGCTTTAATTTTTTTTTAGGGTTAGCAAGTTGAGAAGCATGGAGTTCCATCTGTTTTGCTAGGGGCTGCAATAAATGCTACTTCTTGGAATTGTCTACAAACAAATTCATTCATTCTACTGCAATACCCACCTATGCCAAAGACAGTATTTTGACCTAGGAAAAAAACCCTGCACATCCTACTGTCTTATATGGGTCCCAGACAGTTTTTGCTTTAAGCAAGGGAGGTTTGGAGCCAGCTATTTGGAAAGATAAACTCCACACAAGCCCTTTGACAATGAGTTGCATTTTCTGCCCTCTGGACATCATCCTTGGCTAAAGGACTGTGGCACCTTCTGCATCAAATAGTAAAGCAGGAGATCCTAAATATTCTAGTCCAAGCAGCTACTTCAAAAACAGGACTTTGGAAATACCTGAGATATTGAGAATAGGTTCAAAATTAGATTTGCAGGAGGTTATTTTTCTTATTAAAGTATTAGTAGGCTAGTACAAACCCAGACTTTGGAAATCTGGTGTCAGTGTAGTTTTCTGTTCTGTAACAGACACTGACCAGTTCTTCTCTTTCTGGACAGTAACTCTCTAACTTCTTTACTAGAAGTCCTTGGATCCTACAGTTACACACGCTTGGTTTCTTTAGAAAAACACAGTCATCATTTCTCAGAACTGGTGAAATATTTTCCAGACAGCTGCTTATCTAAATCCACTGCATTTGTTTGCTGCAAACTGCCCAACTCCACTGCTCTAGAATCAATTCATTGAAGAGTTCAAGAACCTGGTAGATCCATACCTATATTACCTCACTGTGCAGTCATAGTGTTTGTAAGCTGCTGTAGATCAGTACTGTAATCATCACAGATGGTTTGAAATAGCAAAAAAAAGCTTCAGTTATCTGCTCTTTCTAGTTCCACTTGAGGGAAAGCCTACTTTTCAGAGACAGAAGACAAAAGGTAAGCTGCCTCTCAATCTGTTTTACCTGATATATACTACTAGTTGTATTGTATTTTTAATTGTATTATTTAATTGCATTTTTATTCAGTGGCTGCACTTGCAAAATTTACCATCTTCCTCAGTATGGAATCAAACATCATGGCAGAAGAAAGAAAATTGGGATGCATTTTAACTTTCAGTAGTGTATGGTGAAATCTATAACTGTTTTCACAATGAGGCTTTAATAAGAGAGGTAATGTTCATTTGCCAAAACTAAACTGCTCCTTACATTTTGTTTGTTCGATACATTGTTGCTTGAAATCTGCAGATACATCTCTCCTTATCACTTTAGAAAAGTGAAAAATTACATTGAATTTCAGAAATAATATGTCTAATTTTCATTCTTACAAATTTGAGTGAATTCCTTTAACAAAGCAGAAGTCTTTGAATTTAGTATCTCTCAAGATTAGACAAGATGTACAAAAATTGAAGTTCTCATGTAAAATGTCTTCAAATTGACCCCTATAGCACTTCTTTTTAAGAAAAAAAAGGACAATAAAGCAGTTATAGGGCTGACAATTTTAATACATGCAGTTTTTCAAGCACACTATACTATTATTTATTAAGTCAAGACAGATTTCTTGATACGTAAACTTTGACATAATAATTTTGTTTTGCTCTCTCAAATCTTGACAGATAGGATTACATCAAAACTATTTTGAAAATTAAGCAGACAGAAATTTCCTTCAGCAATGTAACTAAAGTAAACATATCATAGAGACAGTATTCAAACTTGAAAGCAATTCTACTACAAGTATAAATGAACAGTATTTTTAGATGTATTCATTAATGGAAGGTGGATGTAAAAGCCAAAACTACATCTGTTCTTCATTGGAAGTGCCAGTCTTACTATGGTTACATGCATAACATTTCATATAAAAATCAGAGAATGGTGTTTATTTCAGTATAAAAGTGTCATTTTACCATGTCTATATCATACTCTATAAAATAACATTATGCAAGAAGGGATTATACAACCATACATCAAACCTTACTACACAAAATTTTCATGAAGAAGAACCTATTCCTCCTTAAATTTTCAATATGTAAAAATATCAGCTAAGTTTAAAAAAAAACCAAATAATTACTGTAAGTAAATCTGATTTCACCAAAAATCAGCATATGAAAAATTGAAGATAAGCATCCTCAGCTGCTCATATAATCTTTGAAACAGGTACTTTTACAGTAGTTTATATCCTTTAACAGTACCCAAAAATGGCTGGTGTATCTGTAAACAGGTTTAGAAGTCTGGGTTGAGCTTCACAGTATAGATATAGAATATCAAGTGAGTGATTGCCCTGAAAGTGAAGGTAAAACATTTATATTGGAAAGACAAGTGCACAGAGGAATCCAAAACACTGGAAAAATAAGGCAATCTGTATTTCCTTTGATCTTTAATCCAAAATTATTTTTGAAAAGAGAAAAAAATAGACCTGTACCTTGACTTAGCAAAAAATGTGTCTTAGCTGTGCTCACCATTTATAAAATTTATATAATTGAAATTATTTTAACTCACACATCACTCACAAAGACAGGTATGCACAGTAAATAAAATAATAATGTCAACAAGCCTGCTAGGTTTCTCATGGCCAGATAAATTCACTGCTGAATTTTCTGAAGAATCTCAAACCTTAGTTTATGTAAAGTCTTCAGAGCAGTAATTAAACCCTGTCAGGAAGTAATATAACACTGTTATTTGGAAGAAATTAGGTGGAAGAAAATAATGGGTATGACTCTCCATTCTTACACTGGTTTTGTGCAAATGTGAGTTGAAAATCATAGCTAGCATGTCTGGTTTTCCCAAATATGCAGAACATATGGAATGAAAACGTTCTTATTATTTCTTCAGTAGTTGATACGATCCAGTCATACCATACTGTATATTCAGCTGCTATCTGATATTCAGCTGCTATCTGAATATATATTTTTGTCATGTTCTATGAGATGATAAAAGTACTGTAACTATATCAGAACTGTAAGTGGAAAAACAGCAGACTAAATGGTGATAAAGCAGCTGGTACACAAAATGAGTGGGACTTAAATTTGAAAATATCCATATCCATTTTTGTGTGTGAGAGAAATGTAATCCAATTTGTGATTTGGATCTCTGATGCTGCAGCTGCCACAGGACAGCTTGCAGCATATTCTTCAACCACAGTACTCTGCACTTTAGCTTCTCAAGATCTAAATGAATGCTAATTGTCTTATTTGTAAAATTCTTTCTTTAATAAAAAACAATTTCTTTTTCTAAGTCCTTCCTTCTACAAGAACTGTGATCTTCAAAAGAGCTAACCAGCCCTTTGTCCAATTGCAGAGATCTAGGAAATTCGTTACATTTTTGTTTGGTGAAGAGGGAATTACCAGAAATTCTTTCATAAGTGCTGACTTGCCAAAAGTAAACACATTTGGTCTTGAACTATTGGTCAACACACCTCATTCCCTTCTTCTGGCTACCTTAGGGAAAAGAAAAAAAACAAAACCAGACTAAATGTGATTGTCAAGTGTTACAGATGCTTAATTGCACACTAATTCAAATTTCCTCTCAGTTGCTTAATTGCAGATTTAGACTTAGCAACAGTGGCATTCTTGCTTTTCCAGTGAAAGCTGTGACCCAAAATAAAAATCATGACACAATCTCCTTGTACATCTGGCCCTTGGATTTTCACCTTACAGCTCTGAAATCCTTCGTTGATTGGTGGTCAGCAAATAGATTTTTTTCTTGAAACTGAAATCAGGTATTCAAAAGCAGTTTTCTGAAACTGGCATTCTCAGAACGAATCAGGGAGGAAACATGCTAGCAAACCTATCAGCTCCTACCATATGCTGACTTCCCTCAACTTGTTTAAGGTCAGGGGTCTCCAAGAGGTAAAAGTCTTGCTTCACTTAGATAATAAATAAGAATGAGGAGAAAGAATTGCCTGGACAGTCCATTGTTTCCTGGAGAAAAGGAAGGTAAGCTCTCTCTTTGATCAGATTTCTATACAGCCTTACCCAGTGATATTCTAAAAGCAGTAAAAAAGCTGAGGAATAAAAAAGTTCTATTTATAGAGTTCCCAACTAGTCAGATAGCATGGAAAACAGATCCTGAAATATGCAAGCATTTTGCATAAATCATATTCCTACCTACAGGAATAGAGGTGTGGTGAAAGACCAGCACACAAGGCTGGACTCCTTCCTGGACTCTATTTCAATGACATATCAAGCGCTTCAGCTGTAGTTCCACCCTGACATTAGAATTTCATTAGTTTATTATTTTACTCAGATGCCACAAAATAATCAGCCCTTGGCTGATGGTACATATGCAAAGCAAGACTAGATTGCCATACCCTCAAATTTGTCTGGAAAAACACAAAATATTTTGCGAATAATGTCAGTAATTAAATAATACTCAACACCACATTTAAGCGGTCTGTGACAGCTAATGACAGCTGCATAGCTGTAAGAGCTCATGCTTTCTCAGAGATATTTTTAAACTCTGGCTGCTGAAATCCCTCAAAATTACAAAAAAAAACTCCTACTCTTAAAAATTCTTTCAGTGCTCCAAAGATTTCTGATGCCCTGCCATTTATAACAGATTCCAAAGTGCTATTTTTTCATAGTCAAATATATGTATATGTACACAAGCACATATTCAAATTCATGGGTATATACTTGATTTATATATATATTTACAGGGCAAAAAATAATCCAATGAAAAAGTGACTGCATAGGTACTGTGATAAAGATTTCTCAAGTGAATTTCTCAAATTTTGCAGGATAAAGCTTTATCAAGACATTTCAAAATAAATGTCAAGAAAAATCAGTCTTCTACAGTATCATCTCACAAGCATACTGAAATACTGGCCTACTTCATGCGGTTTACCATAAAATAAAATTATTTATTATTTTTAAAAAGTCAGAGCTCTTGAAGGCATAAATGGATTAATTTACCGTTGACCTAGAAACTGCTCCAAAACACTTCTATTGAAGTGTCACAACCTCATTATGGCACTTCATGGGAAAAAAGCCCCAAACCAATCAAACAATTAAAATACAGAAGGCTTGCAGTGAAGGCAGAAAATATTTGAGAGCAGCAATGTTTCTCTATTCTTCTGAGCCTAATGACCATGCAAACTGAGCTACAGGTGCACCTGCAAGCGCCACTTCTCTAAAAAAGTATCTGACAGTTGATGGAATAACAACTTTACAGATTCCACTTAATTTGACAAAAAAAATTTTATCATAAACTGGGTAGACAGTAAATTTAAAATCAGACTTTTGTCCTATGAAGCTACATGGATGCTTATAGTAAAGGATTAGGAATATATACCTGGAAATCAATAGTCTGTCATATAGACAGGGGATTTTTAATTTTTTTTTATCAAGTTAGTAGAATAAATTTTTTTACTAAAGAAATGGACAGATAACTCATTGTTTTAATTTTTATTTTAAAAGTGATAAATAAGAACATGGATTTTTCCATGAGCATTTTCTTTGAACTTCTGAATTGCCTTTTCTCCTTAAATGCTTAAAATACTCTAAGTATAATATTGCTCTAATAAATCCCTTCACAATTACTCTAGAGACAGAGGCACAGACCATGCTGGAGTCATGATGATTTAATTTAGTAATTCTGATTGACTGATAGAGTGCAAACTGCTCTTTCTCCAGAAGGTTGTTTGAAGAGATAAATTCTCAGTACAGCCCACTGAAAATAAATGCAAATAGGATCAGGAGCTGGTGTTAGAGACTATAATGTACATCATATTTCCCTCTTTATAAAGGAAAGCAAAGAGATGATGCAAATTGCAGCAAAATATAAGTTATTGGGGGGAGCATATATTTTCCCTTTATTTTTAAAATACATGTAAAACTTCTTACTGATAAAGTAGAAGATGCCTACATGAAGAGGGCATATATGCCTATATGAAGATACCTATATGAAGAAGAGCATTTAAAACTAGATAATTCAATGAACTCTTCCACTCGCTGAATAAAAAAGGATTGTTATTTTAGAAAGATTATAGATTGAATTTGACGCTAATACATTACCGATAGTTTTGTGCTTCCAGAGGCTTAAGCTTCCCTCTAAAAATTGCCTATGAATGATAAAAAATCATAAGTAATGGAAGAAGAGTTGGTTTCAGAGACCTGTTATGAATCTCCACACAAGCCAAAAGTTAGAGAGAGGATGGAACTTCACCCAAACCTCAAACTTGCAGTGGAGTTGGGCTGCTCAAAAGAGGTATTTCTATCATGTTCCCAGTCTCAGGAGATGAACATACACACTACTGTCATCAGATGTACTGATGTGATTTATTTGAGACACACATGTTGATGTTGACAGCTTTACTTCAAGAAATAGACGTCTGTATATGTGTATTTAGTATAAGTTACTAATTTAATTCTTTTGCTGAGCACAGTTTAGCAGATATTTAGCTTTATGCTTCACTGTTCATCACAGTGCTAGCCAATCTATCCAAGTTTTCAGGCCAACAGAGTCCATATGATGTTTTCAAAGCTTATGAGGTACAGAATCACAGAATCAATTAGGTTGGAAAAGACCTCTGAGATCATCAAGTCCAACCTCTGACTTTGTCAACCAGATCATGGCACGAAGTGCCACATCCAGTTTTTCCTTAAACACTTCCAGGGATAGTGACTCCACCACCTCCCTGGGCAGCCCATTCCAATGCCCAGTGACCCTTTCCATGAGGAATTTATTCTTTATGTCCAGCCTAAACCTCCCCTGGCACATCCTAAGTCTGTGTGCTCTTGTCCTATAGCTTGTTACCTGGGAGAAGAGATGGACCCGCACCTGGCTACAGCTCCCTTCAGGGAGATGTAGAGAGTGATAGGGTCTCCCCTGAGCCTTTTCTCCAGACTAAACATCCCCAGCTCCTTCAGCTGCTCCTCACTGACTGGTGTTCCACACCCTTCACCAGCCTTGTTACCCTCCTCTGGACATGCTCCAGCATCTCAACATCCTTCCTAAACTGAGGAGCCCAGCACTGGGCACAGCACTCAAGGTGCAGCCTCACCAGTGCTGAGTACCAGGGAAGAATCACTGCCCTGGTCCCGCTGGCCTCGCTATTTCGGATACAGGCCAGGATGCCGTTGGCCTCTTGGCGACCAGGGCACGCTGCTGGCTCATGTTCAGCTGCTGGGAATCAGTACCCCCAGGTCCCTTTCTGCCTGGCTGGTGTCCAGCCACGCTGGCTTCAGCCTGTAGTGCTGCATGGGGTTGTTGTGGCCAAAGTACAGGACACAGCACTTGGTCTTGTTGAACCTCTTATCATTGGTTTCAACCCATGGATCCAGCCTGTCCAGGGCCTTCTGCAGAGCCCTCCTACCCTCCAGCAGTTCAACACACACACCCAACTTGGTGTTGTCTGCAGATTTCCTAATGGTAGACTCAATCTCCTCATCCTGCTCATCAGTAAAGATAATAAAGAAGACTGGGCCCAGAGCTGGTCTGTGGGGGATTCCATCAGGGATGCAGCACTGTTCATCACCACTCATTGGGCCCAGCCATCCAGGCAGTTCTTAACCTAGTAAAGGGTGCACTTGTCCAAGCCCTGAGCCAACAGCTTTTCCAGGAGTATGGTGTGGGAGATGGTGTCAAAGACTTTGCTGAAGTCCAGGTAGACAACATCCACAGCCTTCCCCTCATCCACTTCATCATAAAAGGAGATCAGATTGGTCAGACAGGATCTGACCCTCCTAAATCTATTCTGACTGAGTCTGATCCTCTGGATGTCCCCTTGAATGTGATCACACTCAAGATGATGATACACCAAAGCCATCCACTGAGTCAATCTGGAACTCATGTTCCCAATCACATGAAAGAAAGGTTCAATTACTAACCTGAAATAATTTTCTGTGTCTACTACTAATATAAAAGTATGGCAAAGAAAAGCAGTTTCCATAACAACACAAAAGAAATCTTTTTCTTTGCTTTATCAAAACCATACATTAATAGTTTCTTTATTTGCTCAGAAATGTGAGATACTAGTAATAATTTTCTCCACATAGAACTCCAATAGAGTCCTAAGAAAACAATAAAACACACTGCAAATAGCATCCATGGAAGAGATTCATCTGAAGTGACTGTATGACAAGAGTCAACATAGTCTTTATCAATATAGTTGTATTGACAAAGGTTAGCTCAGCATTGGGCAGCTTATGTTCCTGGACTCCTTCAGAGAAATATGCTCTCCCAGAACCTGATTTGGGACTGACAAATCATGGCCCTTATTCTGAAATGCTGTTTATCAGGTCCTGCCATTAGAGAAATCAAGCCTACATTTGTGTTTTGTTTTCTATCAGGCAATCTTAAGCAAAATTCTGTATTGTCTCCACTCACTTTGGTTTGCATCGTGATTTCACAGTGCCTGGGTACCTCCTGGATAAAATGAAACTGAAAGATGACCTGTGAGAGTGAATCTGATGCTTTCCATACCCCTTTGTGGATGTACAGCCTGAGGATGTGATGACCTATTCCAAAACAACTTCCCTGTAGATGACAGACACGTGATCCTCCTCTTTTGCTCTACAGATTAACTTTTACCCTGCCACACTACATACTAATGGAGACATACACACAAGAATCCAGATCAAGCACCTTTCCTTACTCCTCGGGTAGGCTCAGAGCACCAGAATATCCCTACAAATAACTGCACCCTCAACACATTTTCAAAGCTACTGACATCTCCTCACTGCCCTTTGCAAAGCTTTGCTCAGTGCCAACACTGTTGAGGCTGATGGTGCAGAAAAAATCATTCCTCACACTGTGCCATCACGATGCATACAGAATACTTAATTAAAAATATAAATAAAACTTAATTTATACTTTGTTAGACCCATCAGTAGGAGTAACACATTTCATAGGAATAAGCACTCTTAGTCATGCAGAACTGTAAAATTCCTCCTAGTGTAAAAATAACACAGAACACTTAAGTTTCCATGAATCATTAATTCTAATTCTTCCAGTGAAAATACTGAATCCATATTCTTCCTATTAGTTTACATCTTTGAGTGAATCACAATTCAACTGAATTATGCCAGCTGTCACTTTAAAACAATCCTAGCCTCATAGTCCTCCATAAATGTTCTGCTAAGCATAGCTGCCAATTGAATATTGAACTGGACAGGAATAGATGAGGCAAAATAAAATTTATTTACTAAAATCACTACTAAGAAATTTAGGATTAAAAATACTGTGATGTATACTAACCCTATTGCATTCAAAATGAAAATACAACCCATAAATAAAGGTAAAATTATTTACTTTAACGCTTCTATCACAGTAATTTCCCCAAAAGTAACATATCTATAGGCATAGTTCCTCATAATTTCCTCAGCAAAAAACTTTAATCACATCTCAAAGAATTAAAAACCATTAAAATCACTTAAGCACTTTGTTGCTTGCCTTTGGTCACACGATAGTTCAAGATGCCAAGTATTTTGCATTTTCTGCCTTCACCTGCTTTCTTTCCTTGCTTTAAGACACATGTAAGTAAAAATAGACATTTTCAGGTAGATCACCCACCTTTCAATATCATCATGTTGATATGAGTAGATTATGAGTATCAGGCAGGCAACAGATCCTCTCACCTTACAAATTTTTAAACAATGTATAAAAAGACCTTGAGGATAAAGTGCTTTATACAAAATAAAATTAATACTGTTCTAGTATGGTAGTATCCCCTATTTGGTCCAATATGTAGCAAATCAAGAAGGTGGCAGCAGTATGATCTAGATCTGAGACAACTACTAGGAATATATTTGAAATGTACAATGAAATCAGCCAGTTACTTACACTCTCCTCTCAGACAGGGATGAGACAGTTTCATCAGTGCTGCTGCACAGCAAGATTGGTAATATTCATCAAGGGGAAAACCTTGCCATTTTCTACAGATTATAATCACAATTTATACAGGATATTGAGAACATTCCTTCACAGAGAAATAGTCTGTGCTCTCTCAGAACAGGCTATGCCTATATTGTTCCAGTTTTCCCTATAAAGAAAGCATATTATCTGAAACTCTATACAGCTTGTATTCAGTTGGAGCAACGAATATCAAACCAACACACATTAATGTGTAATAGCCCTTAGTATCTTTACTAGCACCAGTACATTTCTTTATTTTCCATGTAAATTATGGTAAAATAATCCAACACTGAAAGTTGTTCTGAAGTTGAGGCAGAACCATGGTTTCTAGCTATGATTCAGAAACTGTACTATGATCTTATTTCTGGAATAGGAGGAAAACACTCCTACTGCTATTCCTCCTACTGGCCCCCCCTGCTTTTATTGGTCACATCTACTCAGCTGCAAAAGGAACAGCAACTCTGGTTTAGCTCCACTGGTTCTGGAAGAAAAAGAAAAGGTAC
This sequence comes from Rhabdornis inornatus, assembly GCA_013397075.1. Taxonomy (NCBI): domain Eukaryota; kingdom Metazoa; phylum Chordata; class Aves; order Passeriformes; family Rhabdornithidae; genus Rhabdornis; species Rhabdornis inornatus. The sequence continues at coordinate 117,321 of VWZS01006021.1, forward strand.
TTTCTGATTTTATCTCATTACATTGCGAAGTAGAAGTGGCCACACTCTATATGGCAGGAATTCCACATAGGAAAGTTGCATTGACTGCTCTGCTTGGTTACTGTTTAGTTTCAACAAGTAAAACAATAGCATTATGTACGAAGAAATGTTTTTATGACAAGCAAAAGCAAAATCTTCATGAATATTTAGTTAAGACAAAGACTTTAAGCTCTATCTTTCTATTTTGTTATATCTATGTATTTAAAGATCCTGTATTCTTCACTTACTCTAATTAGTGTGTTTTTTGAGTAAGCAACATAATTTACAAAGCCTCTACAACTGAAAAATACTATAGACAGTTCTGTGCTCAATTACTTTCTTAATTATTTGGGGTTTTTTTTGAAAACATGTGTGTATGTATGTGCATACAGTTAGTTTCAACTTGTGGCTTTTGGCAAGAAGGATTAGTTTTCCTGATTTCTACTACCACATTCATGGTAATTAGGTTTATCTTAGAACCATAATGGTTCAAAGCTTTTCCTTAAGCAACCTGTGTTTCTTCCCAGAGGAGGATGTAAATGTTACCTACAGATCAAAACAGTCAGTTAATATTCAGTAAAGTCACCCATCCCAGTTCATTGCATGAAGAACAGATCCATAAAAACTATCAGACCATTTTATTGACTGGCTGGAACAACAAACTTTAGAAAATATGGGGCCATGCAACACTACTGATTTTTAAGCAGGAAGAAGGTAAATGGTGGGGCAGCCCCACAGCTGGGGCAGCTCTCTGCCCAATTCCAGCTAAAACTCAGAAGTTACCCACAAAACAAGTATATTTTCAGAGTGGGTCTGTGTGGCATAGGTGTGGATTGTGGTTAAAACACTGTCTTTATGCACTCTGATGGCCACAAATTACAATTCTCTGGCACAACAGAATTATACAAAAAAAAAAAAACCCTGACCCTCGTGCAAACAAAATTATTTCTCTAGCTACCCAAGGCACATTAAATACTTCACAGTTTTAACACATTTTAACTGAACACTTCGACAATGTTCTTAATTTCCTGTCAGACTGAATTAATTCTGTTCCATTTTTGGAGCCCAAGTGCCACATTCTCACCAACATAATAAAATTATTAAACTTATTGTCAGTATAGCTGAACTGATAAACAAATGTTCATATTCTTCATTCTAGAAACAATTCTTCCAGATTAAAATTATTGTAAGTTTATTTGCCATAGCATGTTTTAATGAATAAAATTTTCAAATACTTCACCTTCAATAGCTGTGTACAGAGAAATTAATTTTTTGATTACTGTTAGAATAACACTGTATTACCAGGTCTGTATTTGAGCAGAAAAGCTCTAAGTTTGTTCTCACCAAACAGCCAATAAAAATCCGTATCACAGAATAATAAAATAATAGTAAATAACACTAACTTATAATGTGACACCCACATTATTCATTTTTCATTTATTTCTGAATAAAACAGCCTGTAAGCATATTTCTCACACTACTCCTCTGAAATTCCTAAATTCCAAAGTTATATAAAACCCAGTTACACAGCTATAAATATTTCCAAGGTATTTGCAATGCAAATCACTTTATTATTGTCTCCTGCCTTTGACACTGCCCATATTTTGTAAAGACACATTTTTTTTGGCTACACAGTAAAGCACTGGTCCAGCATTACTATTTTCTGCCCCTGTTAACATGTCAGAAACCTTTAAAAACTACTCCACTGTCAGCCACTGTTATTTATATTCTCTAACACAGGTTTCAAAGCATCTGAAGGCCACAGCAACCTACATGATGTGCACCACAACTTCTGCCACACCAACCCAGTTACTCAGTGCACTCCTGATGTAGCTGGCCTTTCAGTGATGCTCACCATCATTCCTGGGGCAGGTTACCAACTGGCCTGAACTTGCAGCTTTCACAAAGATCATGCATCTAGAACTTCTACATGATGTTTCTGAAAAAAAATGATCGTGCCTGTGCCATAAATAAGAACAGGAAAATCTTTATTTAAGCAAAACTAAGGGAGAAATCTCACGCCTGGCAGAGGGTTGCTGGAAGGAGCTGCCCACATTCTCAGCCAGCTGAAGTTCAAGGTAAAATCAGATTCCACAGTTCTCCCATGGATGAGGTGACACAGTTCTGAAAGTATACACAATTTTTTGGCTCTCTTCTGCATGTATATGTGACATATTTTCTACTTGTGCAATTAAGTCTGCCTAGAGTAGGAACAGAGTCATCCAATTTTACAAGAATTTTGCTGTGGTATGAGTGGTGAGATAAAAGGTGACTAATAACCCATCTCCATCACCTGGAATATATATATTTTATAGCACTAGGTTATTTCTCCAAAGAAACTTAAAAGCTGTTTTCTTTGATACTAAATTATATTGCACTGAAATATGTGGAGCAATAAAATAGTTGAAAAGTTATGGCCTACTAACCAAGCCTAGCATGGCATACCTACTAACTGTATGCTAATAAGTAGACTTACAAATTCAAACAAGATACTTTGTTTTATTGAAGTGGCTTTTTGTTTCATTTACTGTTTTTATAGAAGATACATGAAAGAAAACATCAAACAGTATAAAAAAGAAGTTCTGGGTAGGTATACAAATAATTTAACTTACTAATATAGATATTATTAGGACAACTAATGAGTACATCTAGAGTTTCTTTTAGAATCTGGAGGGGGGGTTTCCACAGAGCTCAATGCACATTGTGAACCAGAAGGTAACATTTTTATTTGCATTCTGTTAATTCACTGTCTCTTAGTAACTTTTAGTTGCTAAGAAGTAACAGCCAGCATAAATCAGTATCATGGTGATAGATATGTTTTACGTATATAAATGTTTCCCAGTTTCCCAGTAACCCAGTTTCACACCTTTGATCAGAAAAGCACTTTTACAGTACTTCATAGTATATTTACAATTTTATGCCACATGAATATTATAGGATTTCTCTGCAGGTTTGGTAACAAGATAATTTTATTTCTTTATGGACCTTCTGATTGTCAGATAACTTTAAAAAATTGCTTTAATCTCCTCAGTTTTCAGAAAAGACCAACCCTCACTTTGCTACTTCTTAGCAAAAAGGAGTACACTCTAGCTGTCTTAGGAGTTCATTTATAAAACACAAATCTCATCTGACTATAAAATGGGCTAGTATTGCTTCCAAGTCTTTAAAAGTTTGTGGTTAACATTTATGGAAACTGTTACTACATTGTGCTGATTTCAAAGCTAAAGATCCAGCTGGAACCATGCATGTACTGCAGCAATTTGAGGTTTTTTTTCTTTCTCTCTCTACTGCACATGCCTAGTTCCTAAGCTGGAACCTATTGGCAACTCCTTTTACTTTCCATTTAGGCCTGTGCTTAACTCTGGGCTTTAGATGTGTGCTTAGCTTAATAACCGAAATTTGTAAGAGCTAGAAATACTGTTCATAGATACTGAAAGAGAAAAATAGCCTTTTAGAACTTGAATTCTGTTGAAATAAACATCATGTACAATGCGAAGATATGTTGAATGTTCAGAAGTTGTGCATGTTAGTATTCACAGGTGTTACTCTTTACAACCAATTCAGGGAAACAAAAAAAATTTATTGGATATGACAAAGACCAGCATAAAGTTAAGTTGCTTTTAAATGACCAAATCAGTATTAAAAAACTTTCAACTTTCAAGCAAAATCTGAAATTTTGAAATTAAGTTCCTTTGCGCTATAGTTTCATAAAAAGAAGAGCAACCCTCAAGGCCGCAGTAAAAACAGATTGAATAAAAATATTTTTTCAGTGAATTAATGCTTCCAGTATCACAACCAGTAATTAAGTTAAAATTATCTCCTTTCTAATCCAAACTTTTCCACCTGTATCATTATTATATGCAAATAACCATAAAATACAGCAAAATACATGACCAAGCAGAGAGCAAGGCAATCTTATTACTTTAATTTTCCTGTTTACAATGTTCATGAAAGATGCTCACTGTGGGACTCCTGGGAAACTAATTTATCCACCTCACATAGGAGAAATCTTTTTATCAAGTTTGATAAAATAAAGAAAAATATAGAAAATAAAAGCAAAAGTAAAGAAAATCACTGCTTTCTGTTATATAGCTGCAGAAGTCTGTCAAGTCTGGCACACAAAAATTGAGATGAAACGTAGTGATATTGAAATACAAAGCACTAAATTTTGGTGCTGCCCTGGTTATTATAAAGCTAAACCTTGTTCATAACATCATTACAACTCCTTCCTTTCAGAAAATACATAATTTCTTTATATAAGCTCCTCTCATATATATATTTTTCTATTTTAATTGCTTTAATAAAGTATAGTCTAAGGATCAAAGCTTAATCTTCTTTGAATTATAGCAGGTGGTTCAGGAAATACACTGTACTAAACCATGTTTTTAACATCTGCAGAGTTTCAGGACAAATTTTTTGAGCAGAACCATGCTATTAGGAACATCATAGCTTCTAGATAGTCACAGACATTGATGCAATTAGGGATAGACATTGGAGCATCAAGAATCTTCAGATACTTAGTCTGTCAAACCCTAACTCTGATTATCCCTAGCCCAGGTGCTCAGCTAGATGCATCCCTGTATGGCCAGTCTGATTCCTTGGCCACTAGAATCCAACTTGGTTTTATTGCCTGAGAACATCAGTGAAATGCTGATAATAAAGTTACAACTTGCACATCTGCTTTTGGCTTCTTTTGGTACCATTTCCATTGCTGAAAGAATTATTATGTTGCTTTATTGAATCAATGCACAATTAACTCAACTGTTTAATTGTTACATCAATGTACAATGAAATCAGTAGCTTAATCACTCATTGCCCTCCATCAATCTGTGTTCAGGCCCTCATCTCACAGTTTTTGTATCTCAGTTTTGAACATGCTAGACATTGCTTTTGCTAAGATTATTTTCACATATTTAGGTTAAATACCAGTGTACATATTTCAAATTAAGAACCATTAACCCATCCCAAAACTTTAAAGGCTATTTAAACAAAAGATATTCTCTGTCTCAAAGAGATTCAATGTAACATATAGAAACACTAGGCAAAAAGGCAAAAGGGGAAAGTAACTCTAAAACAGATCGAAATAAGTAATAAGAATCCTATGAAGTCCTTCTCAGCAGTTATTACATTTGTAAGCAAAGACTGAAGTAACTCAAGAGGGAAAGAAAAGGTAGCGCAAACATGGCGGTCAAAAGCTAGGAGACAAGGAACAATGAAGCCAAGGCAAGAACTGGAAAGCTGCTTCACATCACTTTATACTGCACATATATAAATAAATAAACGGGGAACAGATTGAAAAAGGACATCAAAGGACAATATAGGCTGTTTTTAGTAGTTTTTTGGTTTTTTTCTGTTTTTTTAAATTTTATTTTAATTTTCAGGGATTATTTTTGCACGGACAACACCAAGCTGTTCCAGAACACAAACACATACTGTCCAGAATTAACAGCTTTACATTCCAAGGTCATTGAACTCTGCGTTGTTCGTTAAAGTATCCAGGATGCAACAGGAAATTTAGTCCTACTTTCCGTTTATTTAGTGACCTCTTAGCTCAAAAATCTGCAGAAGAAATAATTTTGAAAAGAGAACTTTTTGTATGTGAAATAATATCCACAGTAATCACAGGGATTGCTAGTAACAATAATACATATTGTCAAAAATGTATATATTTTAGCACTTTCATAAAGTATCACAAAATAAGATATTCAGTTTGGTATCACAACCAAGCATCCTTATTTTTGTGACTTTTTCAACTCAACATACTCAGAAAGAATACCTGATGTCAGGAACTGTGTTTAAGAGCATAGCTACAGGAGGCTGTACAGAATATTTAGATGTCAGTGTGTGAAAAAAGTAGTCATGCTGTAGAGGAACAGGCCTGGGGCACTCCTGTCTCTGAATCACTGCCAGGATCAGCAGATCGTCACTGTTAGGAGGATGCCATTCTTTCTGCACAGCCCTCAACTATTATTTGACACCACTGTAAGAAGGGCAAGACAGTACAATTAAAAACAATGGATTTAAAAGGAGACAAGAATGAAATGCAATTTTGACCTAAAGACTGCTGAACCTGGATTTTGCAATAGAAGTTTGCCACTCATTTTATAATCAACTTTTATGATCATATTTGCTTCATATTGCTTGTTCTGGTTATATACACAGGGTTTATTACATATTAAAGAATCCCTCTATAGTACCATAAGTAATGAAAAAGACAAATCTGCTAGGCAAACAGGAGCAAGAAGGATATTTAAATCCTAACTGTATCAGAGGCTGCATTGAAAAAGCTGTTGCCACTTTAAGCTAGTGGAATGTTTGATTTGCCTTGCAGGGCCAAAATGCTCTAAGGACCATCTGGGGCAGGGGTGTGTGTGAGGGTTTTTTTTATTCTTGTTTAATCTTAATGTAGGAGTACATAGTTTTTCGGAGCCAAGGTATGGAAGATTATTTATAATGAAATTCTACTTGAAGATAGTTGTAATATATTGGTTTGCAATTAAGATACAGAGCATATGATACATTTTACTTTTAGCTAAGCACACAAGCTTATTTACCTGGATGAGGCAAAACTTGGCTTAAAATTGAGAACCTTAATAATCCGACCAATAGATTATGCTGTTCTGTCAATTGCATATGTAACACTATTCCCAGGAATCAAATTAAGCATCAGCTAGCATGAAATTACATTCAGGATTAATATTAAAAAATCCAGACAGGTACAATATACAAAGTTTTTAACATATATTTTGTATAACATGAGTTTGGAATTTCTGGTAATTTCAACAGAGTGCTTATCTGAACTAATCAGAAAAGACAGTGTGGGTCCATGTAAGGAACTATAAATCTAATTAATTGCAAGATGATGCTATCATTGGAAAACACAAACAATAACAAAATCATAATGAATGTAATTTTGTGTTAGTAGAGGAGCAATTACATGCTGATTTTTTTAAGGCAGCAAACTTACTGTGATGATATTGATTTCTTACATTTTTTCTCCTACCTATACAGAACTAATGAATACATAAGCTTCTTAACATATTAGCTACTCTTACTCAAAGTTTACCTATTGTTTAAAATCCTTTCAGTTTTATTGAAGTTCACTTACCTGAAAAGTATAAAACCGGGTCCCATTAGGAGGATGCACTTTAGGAGAGGCAGAGACAGTGTTCATATCCGAGAATATCATTTCTGGTCACACACAATACAATCCACAGAGAGCTACAGATGCAGAGCACAGTGCTAAGCTCGGAGACAAATCCTTTTATACATTTAGGAAGGCAATTGGACAAAATTCCGTCTGCCCCATCCGTTCAGATGGACAGTGACAGTGCTTTGAATTCCTCACTCCTGGGTCTGTGAGCTAAACTGTAAGGTCATTGCTCCCTGACCTCTAGCTCAGCTAGTCTGTTGTAATATGCACGATGTACAAAAATTAGAAATGCCAAAGAAAAGAGAGCCAGAATCTACAGTACATGGAGCTTGTGCAGAATCTGGCAATGCTTTGGACCTGCCCATCTGTTCTCAGTGATAATCACCTCCCTCCACCACAGCCTTGCAAAGTGATTATGCTAAGCATCCCAGTTAACCAATAAAACACAGTTTCATTTCAAGCAAGCATGCACAGTGAAAAACAGAGGACCTCTTCTGACTAACCTGAAGCATGCCTCGTGTTCAGTTTATGGCTGTATTTGATAACGACAGTTTTATCATTTCAGTTGATGACAGCTATGTTAACATATAAAACTTGCTTTAAATAATACAAATGTGGCTTTTTTATCATTTTGACTGTCTTGTCTAGAAAAAAAACAGAAACTGTGTATTCCCCTCCAAATTAGTATTTTTTACATTTCTTAATTTTTGGTGCTACTACTGGGGAGAAATAAATATTTGTGAGACTGTTTACAGAGCTATAGTCAGTTTAAATATAATACACATTATAAGCTTCTCTTTCGTCACTTTTTTCTAATTATTTTTTCTCATCTTCAGTCCGAATCCCTCTTGAAGAAAGGTTTACCTAACATTGCTAAGACTAAGGTTGTAATTTCATTCTGAGCCTTACTGTGCTTAGCAAAGCTATAGACCTACAGCTTAATTCATTAGCTATACACAAGATGTTTTAAAGAAGTTATTTTTAAAGCTTGATAACACTTGTGAACGCTTGCACCAGACATTCAAAAATCATTCATCACATCTTTTCTTCAAACACAGATAATTTTAACTACATGAAGATGATAAAGCAATATTTGAAGAACTTGACACCTTTCAGCAACAAAAAATTAGTGGTCAATTTACAAAACTTGAAAAGTAGGGTTACAGAAAAACATAAAATTGTAAAGTGGTTGCAAAACTAACTTTGCATATTCTGTCAAGCACTTTGTATTTTATTCACAAGGTTTAAAAGAGACAAAAAACCACTTAAGAAATAGTACTTTCAAAAGGAACTTGTTAAAATTCTAAAAGCCTGGTGAGTTGCCAGGCTGCCTATGTTTTTCATTCTGTCTTATCTTAATGCTTTTAGCAATAGGAGATACTGCAGCTTCTAAAGTAAAATGACTATGAAAGGAGTTGGAAAAGACACAGAGATGTTTCTCTGTTTAAATGTGCATGTCAGAGTGGTGCATACTGCAATAATATTTTGAAAGCCAAACAGAAAAAATCTTCTCAGATCCTACTCATATCTAGCAATTTTTTATAATTACCATGATATGGCTTCTATAACATTTACAGAATCAAAGCAAAACTACTGTCTGGAACATTTTCTTAAGACCTAGATTTGAGATTACAGTGTAATCCCCTCTTTGATTTCTCTTCCAGAAGATCTAAATGCTTGTATTAGCAAAGAGGCCCCTCAACTGGTCAAATGAAAGATATCAGTTTGTTCATAATCTGAGTAGAGGACCTTTTATTATAAGCTGATACTCTCTTCTTTATAATATACCTACCAAACACATGCTATTTCTCCACAGTGCAATGAATAAAGTTTATTTTATGGTCATTTAAAATGCTTTGCCCTGGAAAAAGAAGGAAGTTTACATCAGAGTTTCCTCACCAAATGCATAATTTGAAGAATTCATGTGCAAAATCCCATGTACATTCCTCCAATAGACAAGTACTTTCACTACTCAGTAACTGTACCTATTAGCTTGAACTTCTCTTGCTTCAACTTTTGTAACTTTTAATCCTTTTTTCTACCAGGGATATAGAAAACACAGTTAATTTTCTCATAATGGCATGTGCTAAATCTTAAGGTTGCAAACTCACAGTTAAACCCAACAGCTCGAGTCACAGTTACAATAATGCCTTTCATGATCATAACACTACTGCTATATTTAGACTTGCTCGTTCCCTATTTGTTCCTCTAGGACTGCACATCTTTTAGTTGTAGCCTTCCATTGGGAACTCTTACTGGGATAACTTGGCTGCCTGTTACTTGAAAAATGCTTTTCAAAATGCTGTCCTTGGATCCTCCCTTTGAGTTTTGGCTCTCCTGCCTAGGTGAAGAAATTTGCAGTTAAAAAACCTACCACCAATGCCACCACAAAAAAAAAAAGCAACAGCCTGCATTTCAGTTCAAATAAACATATGTCCCTATCTAATCAGTATAAATCTGGAGAGAAGGCATAGCATTGTAACTGTTCTAACTCTCCACTAACTTCCACCTTGTGAGGAAAGGTAATGACTATGAATTTTCTTCTATCTCACTGAAGCACAGGCAACATCATATTCTTGTAAGATCCTCATGGAAACAGAATGTTATTTTGGTGTAACACTCAAAATAGATTGGAAACATTTGTTTACAACAGCTTTTTCTGGAAAATATTAAACTAACCTCCTTCAGGAAGTGGTTAGAGCACAGGTAAATTCAGTAAAGCATGAACTGATGCATGGCAGAATGAGTGTTCATGATTATGGAAAGGGTCACATTTCAGAAAAGCCAGCAGCCCCAAAGCTGGGATTAAGCAATCTCCTCGGAACAGGAGGAGCTGGAACCAGGTCTCCCATGTCTAATTGAATGCAACAACGACTAAGGAGGGTATCAAGCAACATGAACTGAAGAGAGCACAAAATGGAACTGAAGGAAACTGGAGACCCAACAGGACAAACAGAGAAACATACCTGAAGTCCATGACTACAGCTCGGTGGTAGAAGTACTTACAGTGGATGCAATCCCCATTAAAACATTTGCTCCCATGAATCTTCCAACTAATGATTTAATTATTCCATAAACTGAGACTTGTAGTGGAGGGAAAAAAAATCTCCAACATGAAAAGAAAAATGTCTACATGTTTAAAAGTATGAGATATGGCAATGCTTCTGAGATGGCTTTATTTCCAGTTACTTTTGAATGTATGAGTTCTCAAACACTGAATCTGTATTATATGAATGATGTTGAGCTTTATGTTTTACTTAGATACTACTCTCCAAAATTTTCAATGTGATTATTTATTAATTTTTTTTTTAAGTGGGGTTTTTACATTTAACCTACAATTTTTGACAGTAGGTAGAAAACCCAAGATATGTTATATATATCAGAGATGTAGATATATTAAAAAACCCAGTAAGTTACAAATCAAAAAGGAAGGCATACATATATATCAGATGATTATGTGAAGTACTTCGAAAATTCAGGGACACTAATACAAATCTTTCTATTTCTGACCACAGAGACAAGATGCACTTTTCAAAATTGACAAACACACTTAGCTTTTTAATGTGCTAGTGCTTGTGATATATAGTTTCTCTCCAGAATATGTAGTGCAATATAAAGCAGATGTTTTGAATTAAGATTTAAATCACCAGCTCTTATTCAATTAGGTGAGTAATTATCCAGAAAACAGGACTTTATATCACATATTATTCTCATTTCTGTCTCTATCAAGGAAAACTATGCTAAAGAAACATGCCTTCCTCCAGGAGCAGTGTGAGTGTGTGATTTTCAGAACATTAGAGAGCTTTCACATTAAACCACTAGACCTTATCACTTCTACTTCACAGACTCAGAGAAACCTACTAATCTTCCAATATTGACATCACTGTACTTGAATTGATGTTTCTTTATTATCTTCCGTTATAGACATCAAAACAGAGGGAGTATCAGATGATATGTTACTCATCTGCCTTAAAATATCCTGATTTTGCTTTAAACTGAAAAATGTTGATGTTTAAAGAGTTCTGTTTTCCAACTATTAAGGGCTGGAAATGATGTTAAACCTTTACCACAGTTCAGAAAAAAAGATATTCAATTGCATATCAAATTTTACTGGCAGTCTTAATGAAGTCTAACTGTGTTTTATATCCAAATTTATTTATAGTTCCTTTCAGCTTATTTAATGGGGTTCTATGCCAAAAATATTTCTTTGTTTCCCCCATCAACAAAGCAACACAAAACCAAAATCTGATTAATATATTTTAAAGAATGTATAAAACTCACACATATGAAGTTTCAGAAACTAACCATTTCCAGTTGGTAGAGCTCCCAGAAAGCAAAGTGGGAGAATTAAAGACAATGAAACATAAAACAGTTCTTGCTCCCTTTCAGGCTTCTAGTACTAACAGAAATTCCTTATATAATTTAAAACTGGTAGAAATAGATCAGCTTATCTTATTGATAAGTAAAGCCTGTTTTTCATCTTGTCTCACTAATTAAGAGCAACTTATCAACATTTCCATCACTAGTCTTTGTTGCTTTTGAGTATGCAAATACTCACTTGTACCAGGAAGTGTCTCACAAGAACAAGTGCTGGTACCAAGGCAGCATGAACTTATGAGCCCTATTTTAACTCTGAACATAAGGATTTGTGTAACCCTTGATGACAAGTACACTGCAGAACAAAATATCTTCTGTTAGAAGCAAAAACTATATGTCAGAAATACTAAAGGATGTGTCCGAACAGGTTTATTCTGTATGATGGCTTCCCTTTCAATCATGAGAAAAATGACAAAGCTTTCACAGGAAGTGCAAATATGAATACAATTCATTTTTAAAGTAATCTTGCATATACTAATATATTTTACCAAATATTGTATTTATTTTAAAAAAAACAAAGTCAACATCAACTAATCAACTTCAAACTCTTAAAACCTTTTTCCTTTAAATGGCAAACGGACAATTCATTTAACTAATAGTAAATCTCTCTATGCTATGAAAGGTCAATAAAATTAAGATCGCTCATTCAATATCTAAGCGAGTTTATGAATACAGTTGCTCATTCAGAAGAGATTTTGCATAACCTATCCAGTATGCAGTCCATAATCAACAATTATGGATGGCAACTACAATGACACTAAGTCCAAAAGATACCATTTGATTGCTTGTGCAGGAGCAAAATTTCCCTTTCTTTTGTATTCTGGACAAGGAATTTTTGAGCACAGCTAGTGCAGCACTGCCCTACAGTATTCTGGTCATCACAGGTGTAAAAATTAATTCTCCCACTCTGAAGACTTAACAATTAAATAGTTCTATCTCTGACTCCCTTTCCACATGGTTCAACAAAGCCAGGATAGAATATCCAAAGCACCACTCCATTTTTCTTGAAACAAATCAAGTTTCCATCACTCAATATATAACTCGACAACCAGTAAATCAAGGTTGTACACAGAGACTAATTAGGTAATTGAAATGAACCTGATATAAACACTGGTTTTATCTATTTTTAAGTTATGTGTTGATGACAGTTACTGGCTGAGTGAATCTAAAAAAGAAACTGAATGAAAACTTAATGCTTGTATATAGAGAAGTATACTGGACTTTAAGCATAATGTGAGAGTTGAAGGAGGAGAGGATGGCAGAGTTCTGAGAAAGTGTAGTGAAGTAAACCACAAAAACTTAAGAGATTTATCTCCGAAAGTTAACTCATACTTGATTTGAAAAGATATTTCCTTTTCTCCACGACTCTTGGATTTCAACTGCCAAAAACACAGATACTCAGCTATATTTGCTATATATAATAGTCCTCTGCCATTCACTTTTGATGCCAGGACTACATTTCTGTTTTCTGACATACAGATTTCATGAAAAAGTCTAGATGGTCCTTGGAATCAAAGAAAATTTTTTATGTAGAATCACAGAAGTGACTGCCTTTATGAACACTTTTAACATTTCAGTCAAATCTAACATTAATGACTCAAGACCTAAACCTCCAAAGTAATGTGATCCCAGATAGCAGAAAAGAAATAATGTAAACAGTCAGCTTGTTATTTCACTGTGTGCCATATCACTTAGGTGTCAGTTTTGTTACTTATGCCTAAAGTTGCTTATATTGCAACATTATACACAGTGGTATCACAGCACTTGGCAAAATAAGAGTACTTTCTTATCAGCAAACATAGAATCTAAATCATGTACATTACTAATCTCAGTAAGTACATAAGGATCACAGTACATTAAGGATGAGTGAAATTATGAAAGAGCATAAGATGATAATCATTACCTATGTATCATCATCAGCAGAGTGGTTTTTTCTTTTTAAGTGAACATTTACATTATGTGCCTCATCCTGCAGATAAAAATAGGATGAAAGGCAATGAGGGAAAAACACAAGAAGATACAAGTTTGAGATAATGTGTTCAGACACTACAACTTACTGTGGATAGATACCCTGTAAAACCTTATCCTCCCTTTGAAAAATACTTTTTCTTCCCAACAGTATTATTTTATTCATTTTCATTCTGATAGTTTATTTTATACTGTAATTGTTCTGCAATCTTTACATAGAGAGGTATCCTGTTCTGAAAGTATGAAAACTGTTCAGAGAGTAAACTACTAATGAAAATGAGTAACAGAATTTTATCTGGAAGATAAAGGCTGTTGGGAAAGCTTGTGCCAAGGCAATTGTCTTTGTTATTTATTTCCATTTCTGCTCCATCTGGAAAGTATCTTTTGTCATAATGACTGATGCAAGTTGCTAAACTGGTCCTTTGAGTAAGAACTTACAGAAATAATCAAAAGCTAAAATTCATGACTGATTAGTCCCATACTTTGCATGGGAACTGGAAATACTCTCTCGAGTAAGGATTGTGGACATCAGCAGGCCTTTGCAAAAGGAGGTCTCTTTGTTTACTTTCTCAATTAAAATTTCATAATTTTTCTACACTGTCGGTGAATATAGTTCTGAATGAAATGAACACGAACTTGAAAAGTAAGAATAACCAGAATAAACCCATAAAATTACATAATCATGCCTTCTTTCACATTGTGAAAAAAACTGAAATATTACTGATGATTTAATAAAATTCCCTTAAGTAGATTTACCTGGGTAGCTTTTCTGTCCTGAAGATGTAAGAGCAACAATCCTGAATGGGACAACAACCCTTGGAATTGGAATCTGCTGAAGGACAGTCATACTTCCAAAAGCAGTGACTAACCAAATTGTTTAATTAATGGCATCTTTCACCTAATTTTCAGGGATGCTCAGTCTCTGAATAGCCTCTCTTAAGTCACATCAGCCCTGCTGACGTAATTTTGAGCATTTAGGCTTCACTGTTGTGCACTTAAGAGGCAAAGCACTTGGAGTGACTGAGTAAGTTTGAAAATGTCAGACCCGTTGCTCCAAATTTATTCACACAATGTAGCCTCCTAAAGACAATGTAAAATTTTATAGCTAGATACAAGCAATAAAACCTTTTATTGCCTTTTTTTTTTCTTTAAGTACATGCCACAAATCAGTAATAACATAGTAGCTTTAAAAGACCTCAAGATTGCTATGGTTCTCATCTCTTCATTGTCATACTACAGCCTTATAAGTGGTCATGGTAGAAAGCAGAAAGAGTCTCTTCTAAAAATCTTATCTGTGCTTGTTCTTAATGACTTGACATCATTTTCCCTTCTAAAAGTGCAGTGGCAGTATTTGTGTACTGATACTGTCTAAAATCATCTTTCCAGAAGAGAAGAGGTACGGGATTATAAAACAAAACAGTCAATACTATCCTGAGGGCAAATGGCTGTTCCTCATCTTGACTCAGCACACTTTCATTTCCCCTTACAAACTATTATAAAAATATAGAATGATCCAGCAACTGCATAGCTATATTAAGTAGAAGAAAATGTTGCATTTTTCTGTGAAAAAAAACATGATATACAAATACAGCTGAAAGACACTTTCCCAGTGCTAGAAAATGTGAATTCTGTTGAACTAAATAATTTTTTTTATTTTTTAGTTAGTTCACAATTCAGATTTGGGCAATCATAGAATATGCTATGCTGATTAATGTGGGTTTAATGTTGATTTTCAGTTACCCTATTTATCCTCCTGGAAATTCTAAAAGGAAAGTCAACAGACAACAGTATAAAGCCACCATTTTTCCAATCTTCAGGCTGAATAGTTTCAAAACTTGCTAAACCCCCAAAAAAGAACTTTCTATGTCTTAATCATCACAATAGTCACCTTTTTGCTTTATTAAATATGCTTTGGAAAAAAATAAAGTAGGATAGGATATTAAGTAAGACAGTATTTCTAAGACATAGAAAAAGTAAAAGTATTATCTATTTCCTTTCTGCATTCAGTCAGATGCAGGAAGTCAGGATGACTTCAATATTTATCATGCAAGTGACTAAGCAGCATTATTCACAATTCATCTTGCCATGCATCTAAAAAGTGCCATGAACTTATAAGCAGTGGAATGTTTGTGTTCTTAACATTCTTATGGCTTAATCTGTATCTCAAGGTAGAAAACTGATACGAAGATGGATTGATAATCAACAAATGTGTGTGCCAATATTAAATGAAGATAGAACTGTTATTATTGAGGACCACAGTCTAAAAACCTACACTTGGACAGTAAAAATAGCTACTTGACAAAAGCATAAAAATGTAGTGAAACTTAAATTAAACTTTGATACTGACAGGGTACTGCTCTCATCTAACAAAACCTTGTCCCTTCTATATGGGAGCAGACAACTATTACCTGGTGTTCTGCAGTCACAGCTCGTTTTTAAAATGCTGAAAGCTTAGTGGTAAGACTAAAGTTTCTAGATCAAAAGAAGAAAATTATTCATGGACAGAGAATCTCAGGTGGAATGAGAGCAGATGGAAAGCTGGGAATTATGTGCCTGCTATTGAGCAAGGACATTGAAATCTCCTTGCCAGGGGAAGGTAGCTTTTGCATTTCTTTCTTTCATGGAAGAAATGAACCTTGGCATCTTCTGGTGGGCTTTATTTGCAGTGGAAGTGTCTATGTCTCTTGTGTGCTACCACAGGCTCCCTTTACAGTCAATAAAGACAGGCACTTTCAAGGGGCACTGTTTCTGACCTATTTTAGATGTCTATTTTAGTTTGAGATGAATCACACTACAGAGGTGGGAGGCAGTAAAGACAGAAATGCCTAAGCTCTAGATATCTGAAGCTAGGTGCAGTGAATCCTACCCTAGGAGCCTGAACTGAATGTTAAACAAGTTATCAAAACATGACGAGGAGATATTATAATCAATGACAAAACCCTCACCACTGATTAAGTACACCTGAGGGAAAATAACTATCAGAAATCCTTATTTCTATAACTATGTGAAACAAAACCAAAACCACACAAACCCCAAAAATGGCTTTTCCTACTTTCCTGAAACAAATTATGTGAAAAGCAACATCTGCAGTGACAAATTCACAGTCACATCCAGATTAAATCTACTGCTATAATCACAGGGAAGATTAACAGCCCAGACTAAGATACAAAAGACTATGGAGAATGGCAAAATGAACTGCAAAATTATTTATGTTTTAATGAAGGATGTAATGTGACACAAACAAGTTAAATCACATTTACAAGGTTAAATAATAAGGCCAGGTAGTTCCTAATTCTTAGTACTATATCTGTACTTATTTCACCTTCACTGCAGAATGAACACATTTCTTATGAACATTCAACAGATATTATAGACATTTACTACAATTCAAAGCTCAGATTTTTTTTTAGAACTTCACAGAATTTCACATATTTCATGCAAATTCATGCAGCAGCTTTAAATTTTGATTAGTGTCAAGTAGTGGTAATGTTAATTAGTATGTCTTAAAGTTGCACAGAAAATCTTAAAAAACCCCACAGGTATATTGAACTTAAAATGTATACAAAATATATGCACATGTGGTAAATGGAATAGTAAAACTATAATATTTGCCAAGTGTAGAAAATTCTCCTAGCATTAGTGCATTAAGAATTGTCTTTTGAAGAAAAAGAATGGTACTAAAAAACAGCCAACTACAGGTTTAACCTGCATTGTCCGTGTAAAGGTTTAGCCCTTTCCTTAGTCTGATGATCTTATATTATCAGCAACACCTTATAGGAAAGATGGCCATAGGAAAAATGATATATCGTCTTTCCTCTTCACCTACTGGCCTCTCTTCTCTACAGAAAATAAATAGATTTATTTTTAGTGTGGCTCCTCTACAGAAGTTACATTTTACATAAATACATCCTGGTTTCTTTCATCTTTAGCTAAACAATTCTAATCCTGACAGCCTCTTCACTTAAAAATTTCTTCTTAGCCCTGATCATTTTCGCTATCTGTGTCTACATCTCCAGATAGCAGTTTACCATGATGGAATATATCTTGTTCCTTCTCTGCACAGCCAGATGGAAATCAAAAGGAAACATTTTATCTTACTCCTACTCCTGTCCATTTACCAAGACTCCAAACCTTCTAGCTGATGCATGGAAAGCAGCACTGAAATTGCAGTTAAGTGTGGTTTCCTAAGATTGAACAACATTGCACCTCAGAATAAACAGGTGGCATACAAACTAGACCAGCACAAATTAGACCAGCACAAATACAATTCTAACTCAAAGTTTTCAGACACTGACCAAGAAAGGTATTTTATTAAGTAGCAGAATGGTTTTCAATATTTTCACAGTCTGTTTAAGTGAAAAGATTAAGATGACCATGGACGTGATTTGACAGAGAAACAAAATAGAACAGTTGGGAAAATAAATCACAGATTAAATTAAAATAAAACTTGTGATTTTATTTTTTAAAAATTCTGATGATTTATTCACAATTATCTGCCCATTATATACACTCCACCTCTTAATATCTGAATGGATGAATTTGGTTTATGTGCAAATTAACCAAGATATTTTATTGCTTCATGTGTCTTTAAACTGTTCACATATTAAGATAAGCAGTGAATTCTTAATTTGCTTTACAAGAATCTTCGAAAATGTTTCCCAATTTCTGAAATTTTATTTTTGCAATTAATAGGTCTGAAAGGTAATATAGTAAAAGGTTATTGGAGTACAAAATGCTAACTTTGCAACACTGAGTGCTATACTTAAATTTAAAGGGACACGTTTGATCAAGTTCCATGGTTAAAAACATTCCTTTTCATGAGGGCTAAAAAATTAGCTTTTATATTACCAGCAACTTAAAACACACACAAATCTCTTTCCTGGGTACCCTTTCAAATAACTCCTTTTTTAGTTAACTTGTTTATTGCTTCAGTTTAGATGAAGATCATCCTCTCAAGCAATCCCATCCCAAACATTACTGTGTTTCGCTGTTACTGCCCATTTCTAGAGTTGCAATTAATGGAGCAAGAAAGAGGCAGGCACAATGTGTCAAAGCTAAAACAGGAGAGGTAACAGAGTTGGCATGGAGGCTGTGACCTCATTAGAGGGAAATGGAAAGCTATATTTATAGGAGTAAACTAAATGTGCTTGGGAAAGTTCCCAATTGTTGTGGCCAACTGGCACAGTAGAGTACACAAATATGTTAGTCAACACTGATGTGTCCAAAGAACCTGCATGCAAACTGCTTATTGGGAATGGTCCCTACAACAGTCCTATTCCCACACCATAATTAGTAATTGCCTGGAAAAAGTATAAATTAGTGTGAATGAAAAGTGTGTCAGAGTCTGAGCCAACAGATTACTACTACAGATGATTGTGTTTGACCATCCAGGAACATTTCCCAGTAGTATTTGATTTACTTGCATATAAATAGGCTAAGCCTTTCCAGAAGGTTTAAAGTTAGGAAACACAGTAAAATTTTTATGCATTTTCAGTCTTGCTGTTGAAAATCATTTGGTGTTTAGGGAAATTAGAGATAGGATATGAATGATCAATACCAACCATTTGTAAAACTTCAGTCAAGACAAATCAGACTGGATGCATTTTTGGCTGAAGAACACAACACTACATTTAGGAAAAGAATGCAGATTGGTACCATGGATAATGGTTACTTTTCTTTTCACTCAGTTATCCCTAGCTGTTAATGTTGAAGGCCACTGCCTTTTGTCCTTTTGCTGTTTGCCTGGGAGAAGAGACTGATCCCTACCTGGCTACAACCTCCTTTCAGCTGGTTGGAGAGAGGGACAAGGTTTCTCCTGAGCCTCCTTTTCTCCAGGCTAAACCACCCCAGCTCCCTCAGCCACTTTTTGTAAGTCTTGTGCTCTAGACCCTTCACCAGCCTTGTTGTCAATATCTCAACACACTCCAGCACCTCAATATCATTCTTTTAGTGAGGGGCCCAAAACTGAACACGGAATTCATGGTGCAGCCTCTCCAGTTTTGGGTACAGGGGGATGCACTTCCCTAATCTTGCTGGCCACACTGTTGCTGATCCAGGCCAGGATGCCATTGGCCATCTTGGGCACCTGGGCACACACTGGCTCATGTTCAGCCACTGTCACCAGCAGCCCCAGCTCCTTTTCCCCTGGGCCACTTTCCAGCCACTGTGTCCCCAGCCTGCAGCACTGCCTGGGGTTGTTGTGACCCAACGGCAGGACCCAGCACTTGGCTTTGTTGAAACTCATGCAACTGGCCTTGACCCATCAATACAGCCTGTCCAAGTTTTCCTTCTATTCTATGTCGTAAAACTTTGTGGTGTGGCTGTGCTTCTTATCTTATGGAAATAAAAAGATGTAGTTGCACAGTATTTTTGCGTTGGCTTGTTTTCTTGATTTGTCAGGTCAGCTCATCATGAAAATTTTCTAGATTAATGTATTATGAGACTTATTTCCTAAAACGTACCATAATGAACTACTCTGGATGATGACACTCTTTGTGACCAGAAACCTTTACTCCTGAAAGGGTTTTAAAATTATTGACACTCTAATATTCTTCTTTAAATAAGTACTGAATTTCTTAGGACTTGGCCTTATAAATAACTTAATCTTGCTAACACCCATACAGAAAAATCTGTATTTCTCTATATTGCAATTGCATCCCAGTGATTCAGTCTCTTCTGTGCAACTCGAGATGAGGTTGTTTTTTACTTTTTATTATATATCAGTAATTCAGACTGACATTGGCAAATTGTGGCCAAAACTACTAATTTTACATCCAGTGTGATATTACATGACCAAAGATTTGTAATTCTTACTGGGAATTCTTGACAACTGGAAACCTTAGATGGTCTCAAATGTTAAGAATGGACACCATGTGTCAAGACCAGCTCTTGATTATCTGTTATCTTGATCAAAACTCGCAAGTAGTCTATAGCAGAGGAAGTATGGCATGCTCCAGAGAAACATCCAACTGCTACAGACAGAATACAGGATTTTTCTCATTCTGCTCCCTTGCCACACTGCAGTATCTTAACAGTTGTAATCAGTAGCAAAGCAGAGTTCAAAAGACAACCACCTTCAGGAAGTGTTCCTGATGTAATCACCAAAATACAGATCATATTCAATCTTGTGGACAGAAGTACTGCGTAAAACTGTAGAGCCTCTACTTTAAAAAACTGAGGTTTTATAAATTTGATATCTTTTTTTCAGTCTGCTTGTTTCACAAATTATTTCACCCTTCAGCAATATGCAGCTACAAGCAGCTGACTCTGGAGAAACAATTTTTAATTAAAACCTGTTTCTCCCCCTTTTTGTTTCAGTTAATGATTGCCAGGAGGTGTTGCTAACCACAGGCTCTTTTCAATACATTCTGAGCATACTCATATCCTATCACCTTTCACAGAAAAGATGGGTGCTCAGCATCTGTGGTAAGTGGGAGGACACGAATATTTCTCTGGCAGCTGAGCTGTGCTAAGTGAAAAGTCTCCACTGATAACTCCTTCTTTTTTAATTAGTTCTTCGTTAAAAGAAATTACTTCCAATAGTGAATAAAATTGCCCTAAAAATCTAGAAGTACAGAAGGGAAATTATCAGTTTTAAGAGTAAATAACTCTTGACAAAATGCTCATAATTTAACAATTTTCCGTGTTTCCTAGATCAAGTCTTATAGCTGTAATATTTATGCTTTCATAATAATTTACTTCATGATTGGTTGGGGATTTATTACCTAAGCTTGGGCTAGGATCATGAGGCTAAATTCAGAGCACTGAATGTTTTTTCTCATTCATTCCTTTAACAGAAGAGTGATTAATTATAATGCTTATTAAATGTTGCAGTCAAAACTACACCAGACCTTTTCTATCAGAACAGTTAACATAAATGTTTCTGTTCTATGGATTTGGTAGGCTATACAATGAATGTGTTTCAGCTTAGGCATTGATAAACATGGGGTTTATCTTGTTTACTGGCTTGTTTCTCTTTATATTGGCTTCTTCAGGAATTTGGTAAGCTAGTTTTATAGAAACTATTAAGAAAATGTTGCTTTCATTAAAGTCTAGTTCGCTCAGATCTGTAGATGTTTTGTTGTGAAGATGGCAGAACACAGGAGTTGTGTCTAAGGCTATTCAGACATGTTCCTATCCACAGAAAAGTCTAAAATGATACAGCTCTGAGCAGCCCTTTTCGCTGTATTGACTGTGATGCATCAGCCCTGGAAACACACAGAGAGAGAAGAAAATACTTTTAGTTCTTTCCTCCAGCTGATACAGAAAACACCAGTGACCTACACCCTGAAACAAAAACACACACTATGAACACTACAACTTTGTAGTTGTAGTCCAGTGTGTGCAGCCCCTAATAACTTAGAATAAGCAACTAGGCTATTTCAAACAATATGACTAGGTTTCAAAACTGTTACAAATCAAAGGATGCCTGGCAGAACAGTGTTTCTGCTGACAGAATATTTACTGCAGAGATATAGCAAAGATAACTTAAGGGGAAAAATGGCTTAGATTGGAAGAGAAGGAACTTTCCCCCTGAAACTAGGCTATGTAAATAAAAGGATGAGGTAAAAACAGTGGACAGTTTACATGACTGCCATCAAAAAAAGGCTTAATCTACCATCCTAGTGAGAACTTAACCCTCTTGAATTGGGTTTTCCCTGTAATTCAACATACAAGCATCTTAATGTATATGTAAGTGTTCAAAAGAACTGTCTAGCCTAATGAATACTAAGAAGCTTTATATCTATTTCAGCTAATAAAAAGCCAGAGCTAGTCTTTTTCTATGCAATCTAATCAGCAGAGGGAGGGTTCTGTGAGCAGCACGTGAGCACAACAGCACTGTGCAAAGTGAAAAAGGTTCATGGCAAAACCCAGAATACTTTTTGACTTTCTATTGCTGAAAGATTGCATAACTGGAAGAGACTTACCAATATTTAAACACTACTTTGTCCACTGTGTCTTGCACTGGGTTCCTGTCAATCAAGACATTTTAAAAATCAGCCTTCTATGATGATTATAAAGTACTAAGAAAACAGTTTCATCTTCAGAAAGATGAGGATGTTTTTTCAGGAAGAAAGACAGGAAAACGAAGCCAAAAAATAAGTAAATAGGAAAATACTTCAAAGGAATTCACCTTATGTGAAAGACGTAGCATTCTAGGTGAATTGTGATTACTTCTAAAACAAAACCAGTTATCCCCATATGACTCGCAATTGCAAATACAAAGAGGACAAGTGTGGTATCAGACTATTCATGACAAAATAATTTGTGAATCATCCTACCAAAGGTCACATCAGAGTTGCATACTGGCTTTTAAATAGAGACTTTAGAAAAATGATTAGGAAAGCTGTTGATATAAAGAAGAAAGAAACACCCAATCTCTATGGTTCAAGAAATTATTTTAAAGTATTTATCAACTTACAGGTAACTTATCTCAGAAAACACAAGCTCAATTCCACACTAATCTCTGCCCAGTATCATGGTTCTCCACATACAGTAAACAGGCATAGCATGCTGTGTATCTGAGTTTAGAAAGTGGCCCCTCAGTCACCAAGTAGGCTTTCCTTTAAGCACATGCATATCCTATTTAAATGTAAGGGCCCACTTTCTAATCTCTGCCAAGCAGTGAGTGCACACCTACAAACATTCAACGGGAACCTGATGGCTTCCCCAGAGGCACAGTGATGTATGTCACAAATTCAACAAGCACTCAGGCACTAAATCTTTAGAGAATTGCCAAGTTGGCACAGATGCTTCAGAGGCCTATTTTCATTTTAATGGACATGGAAGGGAAAATTTATGTGCACAGCTCATTTTTTTCCTAGCAAGGGTCACTTGTTAAATGACATGAGAAAAGCAGGCATCCTCCCAGTAAAACGTGACTGCTGCCGTGAGCCTGAAGCAGCCCTCGGTGTGTGGCCAGCACAACAAAGTTTAGCTAATTCACACATCCTTCTATAGCTAATGCAAACAGATATAATTTTAGAAATCCTTTGTGTTATGTATTGCTTAAAATTAGTGATAAACAGTTCTAATGGAAGCTGAAGGCAATTACAGAGGACATAAATCAGGGGTCCTTTGAAGTGTATTTGTGGCTATTAACAAAACTAAATAAATTTATTGCCTCATTCAAGAGAAAAGGCCATAAGGTAAACTGCTAACTATTCTTAATACATGCAGAAAATATTTTATCTGGAAAAATATGGTACATACTTTGTTTTACCATTTTCTTAATTTCTGGATTTTTAAAAGCTCAGCAAAAAGGCCAGACTCATGAAAAGTCTCTAGAGTTCCAGTCTTGCAAAAATATTTGCACTTAAACAGCTTTAGGTAAAGGTTAAAGATGAGCCTTCAAAATCACTAATAGATAGGAATACCAAGTATTTCTTAAGAATTTTTTTTCAATTTGTTTTTAGACTACTGAACTCATTAAAATAGCAAATATACAGTCTTACTGAACTGAACTTTAAAGTTCACAAGTGGGACAAGTATTCATATCCCTTGTGAAAAATTTGTACAGAACTGTGTGTCCTTCTGTTTCATGAAAGAACTGTACAAAAGACATAGTAATGTCTGTCCTCTGGAGGTATTATTTTGTACATGACATTTGTAACAACACTGCTGTAAAATGCAATGAGGCTGAAATTTTATCTGAATTGTCACTGTATTAAGAGTATAGAAGTATGTTTTAAAATTTTCTAGCTCTTTGCAGGAAAAGTCAGCACTAATGATTTCTGTTGAATTTATTAATACGAAATTCACCAATCACAGAGAATCAAAATATGCAAATTCTGCCATTTGTTACCAGCATTCTTGATTCATGACATACAAAATTATGCATTGGTGATCTTGGAGAACATGTTTTCTCCTTCTCTGCAAGTGGGCGTCAAAATAGAAAGAGAATCAAGTGCATGACAAGGAAAGCAAACTCTGGTGGGAGTCACCTCTCCTCTTGAGTCATGGGGCCACACAGAGCACCAGCAGCTCAGCACAAGTGGGGCATCTGTCACAGCACCTCTCCAGGCCAAATGGAACTGAGAAAACCTGCAGCAACCAAGCTGAAACCCCAAAGTCCCCAATCAAGAATGATAAAAAACATTGGAAGGAATAGGATCTCTGAAACTGGGAATTTTGTGGCAGGTGCAGAGTTTATCTAGACTTCTGTGCCAGAAATAATCAGCTTATGCATAACACCTGTATAGATGTGTTGTATTCTACATATATGCTTCAACCTCCCAAATGCCCACCTGCAAACACAGCCTGCCAGCAGGAGTGGAATCAAGGTGGGCATGGCTGAAAAGCCAGTGGATCTCAGAAGTAACTGTGATTTATAAAAATTGGGCATAAATCGCTCTATGTAAAAGCAACTCAGGTAAACTGAAGATTATTGACTCAGTTTTAAGAAGTAGAAGCTGTAGGCAGCAGCACCAATGACTGTGCTTGCCAGGGCTGTGACAAATCTAAAGAAACTTATCAAGGATAACCCAGTACAGCAAGGAAATTGTGCTTTCTTGGCCACACAAAGACTGTGACTTAAATGTAAGTAGTTGATGGCTGCATTCTTTTAGTTCACCAGATAACAGACAACACCTTAACATTCACCTCAGCAAACCATGATAGAAAGCTTTGCCTAGCTTTCAGCAAGAAAACACTTCCTTATGAACATTTGTAAAATTAGGTGCTCCATATAGAATGTTTGAACACAGCTTGCCTGTCAGCTTGCATGTTTTAATGATCTCTTCAGATGAGTATCAATCCTGACATTACATAATAGAGGACCAAATTCTTGAAATTATTTTGATACACATAATAAAAGATAACAACTACTCCTGGTAGGAATACACATCCCACAGCCTTTTACAGTTTTGAGTAACTATACAAAGCCAGGATCATTGAAGAAACCAGAATTTTTTATATCTGGAGAAGGAGATGAATAAGAAGATTTGGAGGTTTTTATGTTTGTTTGGTTTTTTTTAATGTATTTGCTGTGCACATGAAAATCTGAATATTATGCTGTAATAGCAGTATATATAAAAAGAAAAAACACAATAAAACAAAACTTCAAGCAGTGTTCTAAGTAAGAAATAATTAAGCATGGGAGAAAAAGCCTTCAGACAAAACACACATAAAATGACACCACCTTCCTCACAACTCCAATAAAGCTGTGGCTCTTAGATTCTGGGCAGATATATTACTACGTGTGATTTCAGAAGGAGGCACCCATCACACATATCAAAAGAGGAAAAGCTGTTCCTAACACTAAGAAACTTTTCACACATCTTAAACATGAACAGACGTTGACTAAAGGCAATGACTTTCTCAAACTAGACAAAGTGGTATGTATACTCATCTATAGTATTCTGCCTTTTTCGCAAACAGAGATTCACTGTTGCACATTACAATTTGTAGGCTTCAATATTAGCTCAAACTACTAATCAAAATTATTTGCACTGCTGCACTGATTTCCAGTGGCTGAGATGGATATTCATCTTTGTTTCTGTCAAAACATGAGGTGACCCAGACAAAGAGTAGGCATCTCTCAACTATTAGAGAGGTGACAATATCTGAAGCTGCTGCAAGCATTTGTTTCAGAACATCATCTGATAGCTTTCTGAGCAATAAAAATAGAGGAAACATTTCCCAAAACTGCAAAGCAGCAGCAGCAAAATAGGGAAAGGCAACAAATACCAATTCCACTAGAATAGTCATTCAAAATCACAGAAATCAGAATATACACAGCCTATTTCTGTGAGTTTTCACTTCCAGAACTTAGTACGTTTCAAGTTAAAGGATGGTCATTTACGTTTATGCAAAGAGCATTTAGCATTGCGAGATAAAATATATTTTAAAAACTTATGGAAAAATCAGAGCTTACCAAAGCACTAATTTCTGTCTTTACTTTCAAATTTTAAAACAGAACAATACCCCTGCAAATAAAGCATCACCAACAAAAAGGTAATTTCTATTGTAAATGGATAGTCAAACCATCCTTCAACATTTCTTGTGTTTTCTGTGGAAGTAGGTATGTCTAAGCATGGTTAAAGGGTATACCAGACTGTCAGATGTCCAGTCTTCTCCTCTTGGCAGCACTTGTATTTTTCTGTTACATTTGGTCAAAAGGTCTCCCTTACTGATCTTTCAGATGAGAGTGTAATATACAGTGTGCACTTATTTTGATCTGCGTTCACTGGAGCTAAAACTTTAGGGCTTTAATATATGCTTTTAACCTAAATACACAGACATTAGCAGAGCACAGACAAAATACACTTACCAGGATAGGAACAAAGGTACACTGTGATCTGTCATGTTAGCCTACCCTCAATGATAGTAAGAACAAGCTACTTTCTACAAAGAAAACTGCAGTTTGAAGTGTTTCTGGAAGCCATCAGAAATAGTCTGACTCCTTCTAAAGCCAAAAGGGAACCTTTCAGGAAATTTTCTTTTTATAGAGTGATTCATATATCAAAGCATGTGTTTCAGTCTGGTTCAGTGCTCACTTTAAACACAAACCATTTGACATGAAATAATAGTGACAATCAATGGCTATGTAGGATGGCTGGGACATTTAATGGGAATATAAAATTTATTTTCATGGTTATGAAGTTCACTCTGGTAATACAAAGTATTTCTAAGTACTTTGGTAAATCATTAAGCTATTCATTTTGAACTGCATTTACAACAAAAAAAACAGTTATTGCAAAGTGTTATATGTTAGAAAGAGACATAAAAATATAAATCTATTCACTTACTCATTGAATCAACTTTTGGAAATTATTCTCCACATATATATCTACATAACTGAAAATATGTGTCTGTATTGTATATATTTATGAATGTACATATACATACATATAAAATGTTAAAATAGTATCAGTGCAACAATGTTTGTCATAGGGCAATCTCTCCCACTGTTAAGTGAAGACAAAAGAAATCTGTACTTAGTTTCTAAGCAAGAGACATTTTTGCTCCTATACAAAGGTATTATTTCTGGTTTTATTCTATTTATTACTAAATGCTCAAAGTCAGTGTGATGCAGCTGCCTGATGGATGCTGGTATTCTTGCTGGGACAGTTCTGCACTCTTGATCATGGACCTGCAATACCAGGCCTGATTTCAACAGCTACTCTGTGTTGTTCAGAGCCATAGCAACTACACTGAAGGGTCTGAGCATGCCACATACACATGAAGTACTGTAAAGAAAGTGAAATTTTAGTCCTGATTTATTTTGATTTTGTGTAAACAAGTGATACCTTGAGTAAACTGATCTGTTCATATAAATTTATCACCTCATTGCCATTTAATGAAGTAGTTCTATCTTACATTTTTATTACTTACATTTGACATTTATGGCTTAATGACTCTGGGAAAAAAAAAAAGCAAGAAACAGAGCCAGTACAGAAAGATATACACAAATATCAAACATAGCAGAAGGCCTAGGAAAACTGCAATTCCCCTACATCATAATGACATCTAGTATAGAAGTGACTGCTGTACAAGAAATGCACTGTAGGCTTAAATCCAGGCTGTAATAGCTCTCTCTACTGCAAAGGATAGTTCCGTGTCTTCCCTTTAAAAGCCATGGCTTCAGTCTAGCAAACAATTACATGAAATTCTATAGCTAAACTTACAGTCTAAAATAGTTTCTACAGGAATCATAAACCTCAGGAATTAGCCTCAAATCTAGTTTTGTCACTTTTTCATTCTGGAGTATGCGTAGAAGTATCACCTACTTAATCTTATCATTTATCTACTTCAATAAGCTCTGAAATGAATTTTATGCTTCCAAATAAGTTCTCATGAATCCCTATGATATTACAAAAGGAATATGTTAGGTCATCTTTTTTTTTTTTTCCCCCTGATTTTGTTTAATTGTCAGTGATCAAACTATAGAGACCAGAACTGCTGAAATATGCAGTGCCCAAGCTGAACTGTGCGGCTTTCAACAGGATTTGGCTGTTCTGCACGGTGGAACACGTACCTCCACAAGATGGTGCTCTTTCTTAAAAAATCCGACTTTACTGTGCCTAAGGAGAGAATGCCAAGAAACTTGTAAAGGTTCAACTCCATTTTACCTATGCAAATATTTTCAATGATTCTATGCCAAAGCCTGCGTAATAAAACGTTTTGACTAGTAAACAATGAAGAAAAATACCTGAAAGGAACCAATTTGCTTGGGAACGTGATTTAAACACTGTAGTCTCTGGCCAGTGAACTCCTGCCAGTCCAGCCAAGGTCACATAAAAGGTGTTTTGTTCCTTGTTTCCCAAGATGATGTTCACCATGGGAAAGTTCTGGGAAGCCAAGGGAGCCCGACAGCAGTTCTGCAGCAGCGGCAGTGGCAGTGGGTGTCAGGGTGCTGGGTGTGTGGAGCTGCTGCTGCCTGCCCCATGAGGAGCTCTGGAGCTCTGATGTGTTCTGGGGAGATTCATCCCACTCCTTTCATGAGCTACAAGGGTCAGCCACAGAACTGTGCGATGGAAACTGAACTCCTGGTTTCAGAATGCCAGACTGGGTGTAGGAAGCCTGGAGCTAACTTCCTATGTTCTCTTTGAACCTACCACTGAGGAGCTGGCTCAGATGAGCTCCAGACAGATTTAGAGACACTCTTCAAGTCTGTAACAGCTGCAATTTGCTCCATGTAAAACCTTCACTGGCACCAACAGAGCTGGTTCCCAGAGTTCAGGAACTCTACAGGGTAAGCAGAATTGTCAAACCCAGGTTTTTGATATCTCTTCCTTTTGTTTCCCCACTTGGGAAATATAAGACAATTACATGTCAGAGTCCTGCAGGAACGAGGTTAGCACAAATCAAATAAAGTTGTGTATTATTCATAGGGACAGATAAATAACAAAAACACACAGTACAGTTAAATATTAATAGACTGGTAATGTTCTGCTTTTGATGAAAAGTACAGGCTTTGGTGGGAATTGTGCAAACATCTCTGAAACCTGAACCTCTGGTGCAATGAGGGATATGTCATATTTACTGATCTTAGACAATTTTCATTAACTTAACAACATTTGCAGATGTTGACATTTGTTTTCCCTGAAAAAAAATTCCACTTGTGACCTGAACTGCCCTTAGTCATTTGGAAAATTCTTTTGTCAACAAATACACTTGAACTGTAATTTGTAACAGATAGCAATCATATCTTTACAGCAGAAAGTCTTCATTTTGCTAAAGTGCTATGGAAATGCAGGCTAAACAGAAAATAATATTGCATGACATTGAAAGTTATGTCTTTTGTATTGTGATGGCTGTAACTTGCATCAGCTCACAGAAAATACACAATCTGATCTTTATATCAGTGGACCAAGCCTAAGGAGAAACACACATTCGGTTAATTTTGCAGGAAACTGCTCCAGGATGCTCTATCCACTGTGCACATGCTTTTTTTACCTGTCCCCTCCCCCTGCAAAGAAAGTATCCACGAGATGCCAGCATGTGAAAGGATTATCAACTGTGGACAGCCTTACAAATACCCACTTGAAGACAAAACACAACCAGTACCTCCATGCCCTCAGGACAGCAGTTTTGCGCCAAGCATGTGCTAGCTCCCAAGAACTGTGATCTGCCTCTGATGCCACAGGGCGCTGCTATTGGCACTTTCGCTCTCCCTCCTGGAGCGAGGGAATTGGCCGTAGGTGGCTCAGCCTTTCTGAAATCGCATGTCAGGTAAGCTTACTACAACATCCTTTTCTGATCAACAATGTTCATGATGACTAATGAGGTGCAGTGATTCAAATTTCAGATAACTTAAAGTCTTTGTATGTTCTAAGAGGGCTGGGTCAATGAACAGAATGACCCAATAATTATTTGAAGTTACAGCATTAATGTGGGCCCTGAAAGCCAAGGAAGTTTTCTGAGCTTCTGTAAATGTCTCAATAATTAATGCTGCAGGTGGCTGGTTTCCTTTAGCTCTCAATTCTAGTATCAAGAGAGCTGAATTGGCAGGAGACTTTCCAACACTGTAGCTACAGTGTGCAAAAGTACCAGGGCAGAGAAATGGGGCTTCACATCCCCACCAACCCCATCAACCTGAAGCTGTGGAAATCCTGCAGGTCTCTCTAGCTGCTTCGCCCTGGGTTCCTGATTTACCAAGTTAGAAATCATACAACCCTTTTGTAAACTTGAGTGCTGCAAACTCAGCAAGACCACGCCATAGGAATCAGGAATTCAAGTCAAGTTGAAGCCTCATATTGAAGGGCCACCCTCACCACAAGATCTAAGCTTTTTCCCCATTCACAACAGAGCTGTATCCAAGACCATCTACAGATATTCAGCATCTAAATGCATACTGAGATTGCAATTCCAATTAATTCTGACTCCATAGTACATGTAATCAATAAAATGGGAATTCCCCAATGGATAAATTGTAACATCTTCTAAGTGAGAATTCAAAGTTCCAGTCTGAGGTGGAGAGATTCAGACTTAATATTGAGTCCCCTGCCTTCATCTTACATATAGAATCATAGAACCATTAGGCTTGGAAAAGACCAAGTCCAACCTTTGAATGAGTAACACCATGCTCACTAAATCATATAATGAAGTGCCACATCTACTCATTTTTGAACACTTCCAGGGATGGTGATTCCACCACTCTTCTGGACAGCCTGCTCTAATGCTTGAAGACTCAGTGAAGAAGCTTTCTTAAGATCCAGACTGAAACTCCCTTGGTGAAACTTGATGCTCTTTCCTCTTGCCCTATAGCTTGTTACCTGGGAGAAGAGACTGACCCCTACCTGGCTACAGCTCCCTTCAGGGAGATGTAGAGAGTGATAGGGTCTCTCCTGAGCCTTTTCTCCAGACTAAACATCCCCAGCTCCTTCAGCTGCTCCTCACTGGACTTGCACTCCAGACCATTCACCAGCTCTGTTGCCATTCTCTGGACACACTCCAGCACCTGAATGTCAATTTTTTAGTTGAGAGACCCAAAACTGAACACAGGTTTCATGATGTGGCCTCACTTACTCTCACACTATTGCTGATCCAGGCCAGGATGCCTTTGACCTTCTTGGCCACCTGAGCACACGCTGGCTCATGTTCAGCCACTGTCACCAGCATCCCCAGCTACTTTATCCCTTGGGCAGTTTCCAGCCACTCTGTCCCCAGTGTGTAGCACTTCAGGGTGATGTTGTGACCCAGGTGTAGGAGCCTTTGCTTGGCCTTATTGAACCCCATCCAGCTGGCCTTGGCCCATTGATCCAGCCTGTTGAGATGCCCCTGCAGAACCTTCCTGACCTCCAGCAGATCAACACTCCCGCCCAAGTTACTGCTGGCTGCAAACTTACTAAGGGTGCACTTGATCCCCTCATCCCTATCATTGATAAAGATATTAAATAGGACTGTAGGACTGGCCCTAATACTGAGCCCTGGGCAACACCATTTGTGATATGTATATAGCAGCACAGTGGAGCTGTTTTGCACTACTGATATACAAAGATTCCTCCCAGAAATAATAATTAGCTGTCACTTCCTGCCTTAATCTATGACAGTTTATACAGTTAAATTTTCCAGTATGTTGGTAACCAGTCTTCTCCTAAGATTATGATTGCTGATGTCTGAGAAATATGTTTATTGATAAGCAAAAACTTGAAGCAGGAATTATATTTTATAGCCAGGCTTGGGGTAATTTTTCAATTTAAATTAAATATATTAGCAATAAAGAAGCTTTACACAAGCACACAGGACCTTTTTTGCATCTCAATAAATTCAGGCAACCATATTCTATGAAATTAAGTTAAATCCATTTCTCTTGAAATATACTATCAATAAAAATACCAATAATGGAAATCACTTTGTCTTGGATAGATGCTAAGTTTTAAATGTACTTTCTTTTAGCTTGGATCTCAGAATATACCAATATGATTATAATTTTAGTTTTCTTCTATGAACATGGTTTGGCTCAGCCAGAAAAACAATCTGGCAATGTATTAAGACCGTCTTTCTGCAATTTTGCTGCAGATATGCAGCAGAAGTTGTTTTTCTGAAGCAAATAGGGTTTTATGGCAATCTTTTAAAGGAAATCACTGAAAAGGTTTTGAGAGAAACTCTTGTCTCATTTATTTAGTTTCAGTACAATGCTACTGCCTGTACCCTGATTATGCTATGCTTTAGGCACATATAAGCACAATATGTATCATCATTTAGACAGGATAGAGAGGGAAACAGAATAAACATCAACCAAATATGCTCCCCCATCCTTGTTTTCTTGCTTTTCCACATGTAGGCACAGCAGGAAGAAATGACAAAAATCCCAGCTCCAAATGTTCAGAGATTTGTCAATGGCAGTTTGCTGCGGCTCACATGCAGAGTGAAGCAGCAGAGGAGACAACTGCAGAGAGCAAGTCAGGAGTGTGAAGCCTCAGAGAGCAAAGCCACAGGGACAGAACAATCTCTTAAGCAGCTGGGGAGAAGAGGCAACCAATTAAACAGGGATCACAGAGGAGCAGGAAGCTCCATGCTAGCAAATACCATTATGTTTTCTCTAGTATTTTTGATGAACAGTGGAAACTGAACATGTGGGGGTTTTTTAATTGCAGAAATATGGAATAGTCTGAAGCTGTACCACAAAACGCATACCTTTTTTAATCAGCAAACTACATTCTTGAAATCAAATGCAGACCCATGTTAAAAACTAAGGTTCTAATTTTATATATTGTTTTCTGTAGCCTTGAAAAACAAGCAAACAAGAAATAAAAGGAAGTTGTTTTTTTCTACTGCTGAAAGTAAAACTTCCATGAACTATTCTCCTTCATTCATACCCCTCACTTCCATTCATCTCAGTCTGGAGCTGTATATTACAAAGATAAAGCAACCAGGTAATTGGAAAGATCTACTCCTCTAGAGCTGGCACAGTGTGCATGGATTGCTGTGTGCCATGATGCAGAGGAAAATTTCAACCCTTAAACATCACTTGGGATGCTGGTTTGAATATGATGGAATGAGAAATTCTACTGCTCCTCATCATGATGGCTGGTTAAAGATCAGTGTGATGCAGAGCTGGATCTTTTCTAGTCTGGGACTACTAGTATCAGTTTTATCCTGTGTGCTCTTGTGAACAGCTCTTAGAGACAAAGGCCAGAGAAGGCAAAGGAAATCCTACAATCACCACACAGGGAAAATGACAAAACATCTCCTGTGACTTTGGGGTGGCCCTTGCTCTGGAAGAGATAGTGAAAGAGACAGCTCATATCTCCACAAACTCCTAGCTGTGTTTAGTCAACAGTTCCTCGTAATTCTTTCTGAGTCTCTATGTAACGGAGGACTTTTATTGATGATTAGATGGAAAAGTTCATCCAAATTTGGGGTCCAAACAGCTACTATTAATAATAAAAATTACTGCAGCAGGGTGACTAATACACAATGAACAATTATGCACTCACTATATCTCTACTGCTTTTTTTAAATCTGAGAAAAGTGTTTTTTTCAGTATTTATTCAATGTTGTGGGTGTTCTAATTATTTTATTAACAACTCTTGGTTGTTCTTTTTCTGGAAATGTATGAGTATTCTCATCTGACATCTTTGGTCTCTATACTGGACTCACTTATATCTTTACATAACATAAAGCAATTTCTGATGTCATCATTTACAATTGTAATTACAAAATTCACTTTTTATAACTAATAAAATTCTTCTTATCACTGAACATTCCTGTTAGTAAATTCATCTAATAAAGCAGAACGGCCTAGGAAATGTATACATATCCTTCAGAAAAAATCAGGGAGAAGTAATTTCAGCACTACTTTCAGATTTAAAAGCCACATATTCAAAGTGGAAATATTATGCAAAGATTTGAGTGTGCTTGTTATGACCTGCTAGCAGCATGTAGCAGTTTCTTTTACAGGATTTTTGGGTATCTGCCAGTGGTAGTCACAATAGATGCCTTTAGAAAGTTACGTGTTTTCATTTTATTCCTATTGTACTATAGAATTGCAACATTATCTAAAACTGCGACATTTATAGGGTAGATTCTTCACTTAATAAAGGAAACATTACAGGAGTAATATCTAAAATTAGATACTGGGAAAGCAGTATATTATGTATTTCGCAAAATGTGATGACTAGAAATGAGGGTGTTCTCACAAGGTGGTTAATGTATGACCAAAAGGGAAAAGATTAGAGGATTCCCAAAGGACTTCCATTAGAGTCAGGTATAGACTTCAAAGCATAGCTTCTCTAAACTTAGCCAAAGAGGCAGCAAAGACATCTCAGATTCCCTCTTGTATCACAGGCAAAGTCCTCACAACTGAAATGCCTCAGAGCTCTGCCCTGCTTTGGTCTTCACTATCATCTTCTGTTCATCATCTCTTCTCTAGCAATGTGTTTAATTTGGTTTTATTTTTTAATGCAGAAGCACCTTTGTGCCAAAAGTTTGTGAAATTATGTCTTTGTAAACTCAAGCCTGGACAACTTTGAAAATATACATGAAATTTAAATAAGAATTTGGTTAATTTTGGTTGAGAGAAAAAAGGCAAAATCTCAAGATTTTGGATATGAGATACACATTTGCTTCGCTCTTGATCTGGCACAGTAGTGTATACATGTGAGACTAGAATTACAATTCAAGAACATCTCTCTGCTTAGAAATTAAAATCCAGAGTAATTTACAACAAAATGTGACACATTCAATCCAAGTCTCTAAAGTGAAGCAGTTTCAGCCACTTCAGACACAACACAGTACCTAAGAAGAGCTCTACAGGCAGGTCTCTGTAGCTGATCTTCCTAGTCCCTTTCTAGACTTGCTAACAATGTCCTGATTATGTTACTCTGGAGCATGGAGCATCTCCCCTTCCTCCCTTATTCCAAATGGTTTATCTGCTAAATCTGAGAATTAATCAGAGAATGGATGATTGGTTTAGTTATGCCTTTTCACATGACACGAGGAAACAAGATTTAATATAGACAGAGAGATCCTTGACAAGACAGAGAGCAGTACTCTTACTTTACAGTCCCTTCTAACTGGTGCAAAATCACGTCACTTGTCTATTCAGGCAGTCAGCTTATTCAACAGAACACCAGCCGGCAGAGAGCTTTCCAAATTTAGCTGAGAGATAAACAGCAAGGAAAAAATATGCTGAAAATGGGATGCACATAATAAAATAGCAATCAAAAGTGCATCACATGGGGATTCACTTTATAATGTTTACCACTTCTAGCACAGAAGGAGAAAGGCTACAGAAGTAGCAGGGATGGTAGCAGGAAGATCATAGACCACAGACCACTTTCTCCCTCCGAGTTTTTATTTAACCTAAATTTTTAAAGATGCTTTTTTCTGTATTTCTGCTTATTGATAAGCACAGTGTGATTCCCCCGACACCCCATTTTACAGAGCTACTGAATACCAAAAAAAAGAGTTCTTTCACTTTGTAGGAGAGTTTTCAGAACAACTGATACTTGACTTTTACTGCAAAGAGCTCCTTTTTCCACAGATCAAATATTTTTGATTTTCAGTACCAGCAACCTGGCCTGAAAGAATTTCATGAGACTAAATCACATTTTATCAGATCCATCACATACCCAGTGAATCCAGGAATGATTAAGCCTGGCAGTCATAACTGTTTCAGGAGCCTGACTGATTTTCCTGTGATACAAGCAATAGTTCCTTTACTATCTATATATATTATTATTATTAATAGTGATTAATTTCAGGTGTTTCACATGGTGTTAACAAGACCTGCACCAGGTATCTTCAGATTTTTATACAAAGTTTTGACATTCTGTGAACTACTTTTAATTCAAAGGGAGTTGCTTTTGAATTCAAGTTTCTGCTATGTTAATCTTATTAAATCTTTTAAATAATACATTCAAATTAAGGTTGACATATATACAGTTGTGTGGGTTTGACCGATACCACTCTGATTGTCATGATTATGAATTTTTATGATTATGAAAATAAATCCTCTTATAGGTTTTTTTGTTTCCTCATGTAAAAATTGTCTAATTTGTCTGATCAGGGACTTCACCATATTGTTTCCCAGCATCCAGCCACCTCACGTGATGAGACATAAGACCTTTGGAGTTCAACTGTGATTAACTCTCTGGTTTAATGGCTAGACATGAAAAAAGTGTCAGGAGCTTGTGTAAGAAACTTAGAGGCATCTGGTCACTGGGGTGGAATCCAAAACCCTGTACAAAGGCACCAAAGGCTTCACAGAGCGCACAGGAAATTAGGTATCTTAGAATAGCAACCCTAAATACAGACCTGCTGACTGGGAAGTTGTAAGATCTGTAAAATGACTCTCTCTTTCCTAGTATTAATAATACGAGTGCACGGCAAACCATAGGTGACCCTTATTATAATGCTACCACTGAAAGGATTAAATCTAGGAAGCAAATAATGGGGGATTATTCATAGTCCCTAACCATAACACTTATCCAGATAGTTTTCCTAGAGCTTCCTCTACAGTTCTTCCTCTGCAGACTGACCTCTAAACTATGTAATTTAAATTAATTATATGCTTAAAGGGGGCGGTATAAAGTTGTAGGAGAGATAAGCCTACAGAAAGTTCTGATGAAACTGAGAACTCTATTGCACACCATCATTTATCAGGTCAGCGGAGGGAGACAACAACTCTCCCTTAGTGTTTCAGATGAGGATGCTTCATTTCCTATGGTCTATCATAACAATTCTCTGGGTAGAAAAAAACCATCACTGCCAATGTACCCTGAGACATCAGCAGTGCATATTCATTAATTTTATTAAGAAAGATTTGGTCTAATGTTTTGAGCACAACTGTTCAAGCTTCTCTGGAGGCTGCCTGTTATCTCTGGGATATGGCAAGAGAAAGCAGACAAAAGCATATTTTGTAAAGTCCTTCTAAACTGCTCTAAGAATACTCAAACCCCTGCATGTACCTTCAAGCTTGACAAGTAGTTTTGAAGCAGCTCTAAAAAACCATTAGGGAAATTGTTTATATAACTCTGAATTGGTTTTGATTCTCTGACAGTTTGCTGTTTCATGAAGGTATATTTTGATGCATTCCAAGGACTCAGCACTTCCTAGTCCTTTTTTTCCATTATTGGAAGGCAAGTACTTGAAGAATGTTTAGATGTATCTGAAGTATATGGAGCAATACACTATAATAGTGATAATACTCAAAGATTGTCTCCTCTAGGCCCAAGACCAATTCATCCCTACAAAATGGATTACAGGGAAGAACACCAGGAGACCCGGAGCTCCTGGAAAAACAGGAACAGGTAGCTTACAGAGAGTGGAAGCAGGGGAAGGTATCCTGGAAGGAATACAGAAAAATTTTCTAGACAGCCAGAGAGCTGCTTAGGAAAGCTAAAGCACTAGCAGAAATAAATCTGGCCAAAAGACATCGAGGGTAATAAAAAAAGATTCTTCAGATACATCGTAGGTAGAAGGCTACATCCTGTTGAACAATTCCAGAAGAGGTCACTCAGTTAACCACAGATCTGGGACACCTCTCTTATGAAGACAGGCTGAGAGAGATTGGGCTGTTCAGCCTTGGAAAGAGAAGGCTCTGGGAGGTCTTTTAACAGCCTTCCAGTACCTAATGGAGTACCTACTCCTAGGAAAGAGCTGGAGTGGGACTTTCACAAGGGTATGTAGCGACGGGACAAAGGGAAATGGCCTTAAGTTGAAGGAGGGTAAATTTAGATTAGGTATTAGGAAGGAATTATTTACTGTGAGGGTGGTAAGACACCGCAACAGGTTGCCCAAAGCAGTTGTGGACTCCCCATTCCCAGAAGTGTTTAAGAGCAGGCTGGATGGGGCTCTGAGTAACCTCAAGTCCAGTGGAAGGTTCCCTGCCCATGTCAAGCAGGTTGGAGTAGATGGTCTTTAAGGTGCCTTCCAACCTAGTATGAAGTCAAGTAATGTCTTGTGGTAAAAACACACAGAAGGCTGTCAATCAGAGCTTCCAGTTCAAAAAGACAGCCTTAAATTCCAGGCAAATGCCTATTCTGCAGGAGAGCTCTTGCTGATGCTAGGACTTGCAAAACAATACAAGAGTATAGAAACAAGGCAAAATGAGCCGTGCTACACAAGCCCTGTGAGAACCTGGGGCACTTGGTTGGAGGAGAGTTAGTTCAGTGTTTTTCTATTTGATTCCAGTGGCTCAAGCATCAGGTGCTGGAACTGTCAAGCTGCTCCTTCCCAGCTGGCTGGTCTCACCACACATTTGCTGGATTCCAGCTCACCCTTGTTCTGCCTGAGAGGTTCTTGCACTTGTGGCTGCAGAGTAACACAGCTTCCATGTGGGCAGGATGCTGAGGGCCCCCGGACAGCTGCTGGCAGACTGGCGGCCAGGTCCTTCATTTAGGGTGACACAGTTACAGATCCAAGCTGAGAAGAACTAGTACCCCAAATCTCCTATTCTAAATTTTAGACTACTAGACAAGAGTCCATCATCTCAGAAGATAACAATATCCTGAATGATTCTCAGAAGCACAGTCACAAGTGTGCACAGAAATATCTGAGTTAGCATTTCCTACCAGCTGCCTTCAGACTTCCAAGCTAGCATGCAGATGTATAGAATCACTTTACAGAGCAAGATGACTTGTGAAATTAATCTTGAGACTTTGGCTCTTGGTTTAAGCACTCTGGACTGCCCACCTCAAGATACATACAAATATGTATGTATACA
This sequence comes from Rhabdornis inornatus, assembly GCA_013397075.1. Classification (NCBI taxonomy): domain Eukaryota; kingdom Metazoa; phylum Chordata; class Aves; order Passeriformes; family Rhabdornithidae; genus Rhabdornis; species Rhabdornis inornatus. Next base: position 156,452 of record VWZS01006021.1, read on the forward strand.
TACATAGTTCATATTGAGAACTGGGACAATTTAAATAAAAGAGTGCATTGGATTATATCCAGAACGGAACAGCTGACCAATCATAAGATATATGTGAGGAGCCTTAAGCAGAAACCTTGGTGATGTTGGACCTTTTTCTGTTGATTCTAGATCACAGTGGTAACTTCAGCTCAATCTTCAGCACTCGAGCGAGCGTGGGTAGGAAGAAAAACAATAAATTGGCCGAGGCTACCAGGACTGACACTGTTCAAAAAAAGACCAGTAGTATACCATAATTGAAACCAAAGTTTATTTAGGACAGCATATGCCTAAAACAGTTGAGCTATTTACTCTTTTGTTTGATTTGTCCTTGTGGTGGGCCTGAACTTGCCTTCATCATCAATAAATCAGACTAATGTGCTAGTGAAAAAATCAGCTATGAATTATCAGCAGAATTTTAAAAGTTCATATTTACCCATACCCTAACTAGTTCAAAAACAGAGTGGATGATTTATATATATATATGTATCTATACAAAATACAAATAGGCATTGCTAAGATTTTTACACTAGAGGGCACCTTGCTTATTCTCTTATATTTCATGGAATTAGTGCACTGTAACCTGTATGGAGTTTTCTGCAGTATTTGAATTCCAGAAGATTTTAATGTGTCAATTGGTTTTGGTTTTGTGTTTGTTTTTGCTTTTTTTTTTTCCCCCAACAAGTACATGAATGTAAGCATCAATTTCAGGCAATACCTATCTGAGATAACCTTGAAGATCTTAAATTATAGGGGGAAAAATTGGACAATGCCCAGTTTAAATCCTTCTAATGACTTTTCAGGGTACTGAAGACATTGAAACTGAACCACAGCTTTAACTATTTTTTTGCTTATATTGCTATGCTAGTATATACTGGCTAAAAATAATATAACGTGATATCTTCTAAAGTATTTTGTAATGGAAAATTTAAATCATTATTTAATATAACCTGAAAAAGCTTAGGTTATAATTTGCAGAGTACAGTGGCCATCAGGCTCAGATCATCTGACTCCTGTTGCTCTGATGAGAGAAGACCTATATTGACACACATATATAAGATATTTTACTATCCCCTGGAAAGAGATATGTATGTTGCTGTCTATAAATAAGTGTTCAAACAATAAGCAAGCCACAGAAGTTCCATTACTACATTTTATATGCTCTTTTTTTATGCACCAGATATAAACAAGGCAAGTATTTAGGTCAGAGAAATTAAAACTATGTGTATATACTCACACATTTCTTGAATGAGAATTATTTTAAGACAATCTGCTCCCCATGTGATACTTTGTACAGTAAGTAGTCTTCTTGAGAAATCTGAGGTCTGTGCACTGACCAATGCTGCCTGTTTTTCAGCCTCAGGGGACTGAATATAAGGAGTAGAAATCAACAGAGAAGCCTAATGCAACAGAGAACACATCACATTCCCCCCTTGGACTGGTGGGTTGCACCCTTTAAAACACTAAAATTATACTGTTTTTCTCAGAGTTCATAGGAGATAAAACTAAAGATTCTTTATCTCATTGTTTCCATCCTATTAGTCCCTTCCCTCCTTTCCCCCACTATTGTTCAGATATCTGAGAATGAGTATATATACCTGAGGAGCTAATGATGGAATCCTACCAAAGGAAGGACTTACTTCACTAAAAGTGAAGACTTTCAGGGTTATGCAGTCTTCCACTGAAATCCATTGTTGCCTGGCATACATGCCCTATGGCAAGGTTTTGACCTACTTGAAAACAGGCATCATGCCATCCAAACAGATGGGCAAAAGCGTAGACAGTCAGGAGACCATGTTTGTACATCAAGCATGGATGATGAGGGCATGATTCTCAGCTGAGAACATTTAAATAATTGTTCATTCAGAGCTTATGCTCCTGTCACAGAAAGTAATGTGTCACCATTAATCAAGCTTGAAGTTTAGTGCCCTTTAGGAAAGGCATTGCAATATAAGGTGGATATTATCGCCTAGACAGGATTTTGGGACTGATAGGTCTGGAGCAAAATTATGAAAACATTTGACTTCTAGGCCTACCTCTGCTACTAACTTCATAAATGACCTTGAGCAAAATCAGCCACATTCTTTGTAGCTGTTTCTTTTGTTTTACCAACATCAACTTCCATACTGTAAGAGCAACATTTTGTGAGTGAATCAATGTGTGCAGAACAGCTACAACAGAAAGGAATACACATCCCTACAGTTGCTTTATCATGTGACCTCCTTATGTGAAATTTTGGTACAACAGTACAATTCTCCATTTGCTGACATGACAAATTTCTCATGGCTAGACTCATATTGTTGGCTTCAATAGCGTGCAGACTTTATTTTTGTGAAGATTAAAACAGTTAATTTGTAAGCAGAAGTGGACAGAATTGCAAATGCTTCTACTTTGTCATTTGCAATTGCACATGCTTCACTGATTTTCAACATGATCAGTATCTGAAATAAAGATGAGTGGGTATAACAAATTATTCCAGACTAATGCCAACATTAATAATAGTCACTATTTATATACTAATTTGTGCTAAAACTATTTCAGATTACCAAACAGAAAAGACATATGTTATGTACATATTTTTGCAAACTAGACACATTTAAGCAGGACATTAAAATTAGGTACTATACAGAAACAACTAGAGGTAACAAAATTGCTCATGGCAAATGTCAACTTTTAGAAATAATGTCTGGGTTGTTATTAGAATATAAAGTCCAAATTTATTTAACTGTGCTTGTAGACAAGCAATAAGTCAAGGCTATCTACAGAGTAAGGCATAAGCCTGAATCTCAAAAAAGTATCTAATGATACAGGACTGAGAACCTTTTCCTATATGACTTTCATAAGATAGTTTGTTAGCAATGTCTGAAAGTTAAATCTATTCAGTTCATGAGTCTTAGTAGCTTGAATGGAACTATTTACATTGTGTAATGTCTTGCAGAGTTATTCAAGTATTTTAGCACACTTACAAGCAATATATTTTTTGAAAAACTACTCATATACTATAATTTCTTTTTCCTGCCAATTAGATGCTGATTGAATGGATATTATCCAAATCTACTGCAAGTTGTTCTGAAATACATTTAAACTGTACTGAGATAAAGTCAATTCCCAAAAGCATTTATCAGAAAAACTACATTATCTTAAATTAGTTATCATAGTAATTTATTACCTGTTCGAATAAACTGTCCATTAGCAGTTAGGTTTCTAGAAAATATACAGTCTTAGTCTTACTATAAATTCTAGAGGATATTTTAAAAGAAATGTTCCATACATTCTAAGACCAATCCTAAGAATCAACTTATTTGCCAACTGATAGCATTGTAGCATTTTCAACATTTAGTCAAGCTTAACTCCTATCAGGGAAAAGAGTCATCCTTCAAATATATGACATGTATTTATTATCCAATTCACAAAGGTTCCAGTGCAACAAAGCAGCAATGAGCCTTTATGATGATTAAAATGTCAAAAGAAAACCTAATCAGTCACACTGTGAATTTCCCCCACATTACAACCACCACTGTCATACTCTTATATTTCACTGTTGATGACAGAGCAGGTCCAATATGGACAGCATGCTATGATCTTTTCTGTGTAATATATAGTCAGGAGTCATTCTTAGGGCATTAAAAGCCAGGTACACAGGGAGAAACAGAGCTGCAACAATTGGACCTCCCAGATCGCTCAGTTGTAGCAAAAATAGGAATGTAGCCTTGCAAACAATGCAAGCCATTAAGGCAGCAAATTATTCCTATCCCACATCACCTTCAGCAGTGGATGACATCTTTCTCAGAGTATTGCTGTAAGCACATTTCCTGTTGAATGAGTTGTTCTTTTTGCCTCTTCCTCCCTGAGGCACAAAATGCTCCTCTGCATTTCCTTGAGGTCTGTGCTTCTCACTGTTTGGGTCTGTGTCTTACAGGCACAGCCTTGCCTCATCTCTATACCTATGTGCAAGAAAGCAGTATGAACACAAATACAACTGAATTCTCCTGAGAGGATCAGTTATAAAAACATGATTTTGTATCTGGAAAGTCATACAGTAACAATGTGAGTCCTTTGCAAGAAGAAAAGCAAGAGCCACGAGCATGTAAAGGATGTACTCAAAATTTCCTTGATTTGGGCATATTTTATCTTTTGATTACTGTTTCTAACATTGAAACATTACCTAATTATGTACTTAAATATTGCAATTACTTTAATAATGACAGGCAGCTTCAAGCTGTTCCTAAGCTTCATAAGTAATATTAAATTGTTTTTAATAAATTATGTGCCTCTGTGAGTACTGTGTCAATTTCCCTTATAAGTATGTATTTATAAACATATTCAGATTCAGGAAGACCACACATAAGTAGGAATATTTTTCATTTCTGTTCAAAGAAAAACACATACCCAGCTCCCATTGGGAAGTGGGATAACTGGAAAAGTAGAAATTACTGAGACGGTTTTTCATGCATAACATATAAAGTATTTACATTCTTTTCTAAATATACAGTAAAATGAATTTATTTTAAGAGAAATGTCAGTCAAATCACTAGCTTCAAGCAAGCACATCACCTTTATCAGGCATCATTAACACCTTCATAAGCATGGCTTTGGCTCATCATGTTTGAGAAAAATATCTTTCTCTAAGAAATTAAATAACACTGTAATAATAAAGCCATAATTATATTTTAAAAATTCAGAATCATAGTTGAGGAACATTAAGTCAACCTTCCATGTTAACTGAAGAAGGCATGAAGTTCCAGCATACCCCAAAAACCTACAAAGGGCTCCTCCCCTGCCGTCTTCTCTGGGGCAAATATGCTACACTGCCTTAGAGATTTTCTAAAACTGCCAACACATGGCTGTTGCTGACAGGAGCTGACATCACAGGCTCACTGCAGGAATTATTACAGTCTATGTCCTTAGAGGATCTCCCACAATGAATATCTCACACTGCTCTCTTGCATTCACTTCAGTACTGTACTGTTTCACTGTGTTTCACTGAGAAAGCACAGTGCTCCTAATACACGGAATATTTTATTCCAGGCAGTTTAATAACTTCAATATTTCCACTCCTAATACTGTGCATGACTTAGCTGAGATGCCATGGTGCATGTAGCTGGTATGGGATGATTACAGAAAAGTATTATGAAATATAGAAGGATTCGAAAATATGGAGAGCCAATGCAAACCTCAAGTTCCTCATAACTGTTTAAGTTTCCTATGTGAAACATTGAACTTGGCTGTTAATTTTACATTTTCATGCAAATACATTCACTATCTTGAGCTTCTTATCTACTGTTTCAAGTAAACAATCCTATCACTTTTTAGTGCAGTTGTTTATTCTTCCTAATTATTTTCAGATGAAAGCTTTATGCAACATGATTGTAAAACCTACTTTCCTTTCAGTGAGATGATAACTTTTGGTGTTAAACTTTTAAATAAAATCAACTCTGACTTTTTGTTAATATACAAAATCATATCTTCACCAAAGATTCTGTAAAATTAACAGCTCTTTCTCCTCTAATGTATCTAAATAACATATCCTAAGAAAGACCAAGATATGCAATTGTGTAAAGAAGTTCTTTTTGGAATTAAACTTTCACTACAAAAGAAGAAGATTCAAAGTTCAACAGATGGGCTGCAGGCTCACTTTCTGTCTGGAGTTTATGGGACTAGCACTTGGTGATCCTTAAATGTCTTCTCTGGCATCTACACTTGGATTCCTCTAAGAGGTGAAAAAGTTTGTTACATACAGTGAAGATTTTACACAACGAAGTTTCAAAAATACAGGATAGGAGACAGAGCCTACTTATATATCTGATATTTTTCTGCTTGGACACTATCAACATGAAAGAAAAAATGTGCAAAAAGTTCCTATGTATAGCTAATGCCTTCAAAGGGCATGTCATCTTTCATCATTTGATTTCTGCTGGGCTCAAAGTCCTGAAACATTGGTTGCATCACCTATCCTGGAAATCTGGAAACATTCAAGGTCAGATTCACTGGGGCTCTGAGAAACCTGATCCAGTTGAAGATATCCCTGCTCACTAGGAGTAGGACTAGGTGATCTTTAAAGGTCCCTTCCAACCCAAACTGTTTTATTATTCTATGATTATTATGTATACTATACACACCAGAATAATTTAGCTGTATTGTTATGGCCAAATACGGTACTGTACAGAATTTGAATCTTCAAAGAATTACAGAATAACAGAATCAGAGAGACAGGGCTCAATGATTTCCTCTGCAAATTGACCTTAAAGAGCTACAGTGATGAGGCACTTACTCTCTGGACAACCTGTTCTAGTGTCTTACTACCCTCACCATAAAATAATTCTTTCACATATTCAATCTAAATCTACCCTCTTTCTGTTCAAAAACACTGTCCCTTTTCCTGACACTACAGGCCAGGTAAAAAGTCTCGACCTTTCTTATAATCCCTACTTATATATTGAAAGGCTGCAATAGGGAGCTTTCCCTTGAGCTTTCTTCAGGGTTCAACAACCCCAGTTCTCTCAATAATCTATGAGTTTATTCAGTTTCTTGGCCCTCTTCAGTTCTTATATATATCATATATCCCTCTCTTTGGGCTTTTTAGATACTACTGGAGAGAGGAACATAAAAATCCATGCTTCAGCTTCTTCTTTGTGTCATATTCTCCTCAATTATTAGTACCAACACAGCGAGTCACTGTGGGTTTTTAAGACATATATTGCCTACAGGTTGTCTAATTTTGTAATTCATATTGCTCATCTTTGACTGATAAGAGGAAATGAGAAATCATACATAAACCTGAAAAAAATTCAACATTTTTGTATGCTCCTTTCACAGGGACAGGTCACTCCCCTGTTATCTGCAGGTGACTTACTTTTTTCAGTGTCCTCTGGAAGTGACACAACAAGAGCAAGTCCACATGCCTATTCTCTTGACATTTTATCCAGAAAATAATTTCTCCATTACATTCTCTCTCCCACTCACCTCCTTTCATTTGTCTCCATCCTATTTACCTTTCCCTTCTGCTTATACGAAAGCATTCAGCTGTAAATGGACCTCCTAAAATTGTAACATGCATTTCTGTATTGAAGCCATACCCTGTCTCCATAAAAATAACAATATAAAAAAACCCATGAGGGGGGAATTAATCTGCAACAGAATGTCAGATGATTGAATCAGTGGTGCAAGAATAATCAGGAAAAATGGGAGAATTTGACAAGCAGAAATTACTATTATCCCTTTGGACATGGGTTCACATAAGGGAATAGACTGATGAGCCCAGAGCAGCTCATCAGCTTCTTGTGTTAGTACCACAGTGAAAAATCCATTTGGCTGCAGACTGTTTTCTTTGCATACCCTCCTCTAGCTGGCTAGTCAGAGACACATCCTAATCCTTTTCCAGACTCCTTTTAGAGTGAACTTCATCCAGTAGTTACACTCTCTGCATCTCTGAGGGAAACTCCAGGTACCGGTAACGGCAGCACCACCAGAAGAATTTAAAGTTACACACATCAATACATATTATAGCAGTGAGTGAAAATTAATTTTTTTCCAGACAACTCTGCCTAAATTTGACATTGATATTTTAAATGTTAATAAGAGGAAGAGACCTGATGAAGACCTTAGAAATTGCAAAGCTAAACCAGATATGTTGCATTACTTGTCAACACAGAAGGAATATTTCATTTATCTTTATGCAGTATGGCAAATTTAAAGATGGTATTCTTACTTCTATGCTTCCTAAAACACAAATTCAAGTAAAGTTTTAGGCTTGTAGAGGAACACATGGTTTGATCATTCTTGTATGTTTTATTAAGTTAGCACCTGCCTTTCATCCATCCTTAGACTGACTACAAATACTGTATTAGATAATAGATATAATTGAGGCAATGAGCAACTAGTTAACTGCTAGCAGATCTTAAGACATGCTATAGCTGGCGTAAGATATCTCTTAGGTCATTCTTTGCATTTCATCACTGCTTCTTAATTATGGACACAAAAAGGAGGGAGAGAGGACAATTTTCTCTGACAGTCTTTTTTACTGAATGCTTAAATCATACAATATTTTGAGATAAAGTCACCCTTGTTTTCACTCATGCCTGTTACATGGTCTTTGCAGCTTCCACAGAAACACTGATTTCTCAGATGATCTTTATGAAAATGGAAAAAAAATTAAATATAAGCATAGTTAAAATTAACAATACATGCCAAAGTTTGCGGGCAACCATCCTGTGCAGCCTTATGCCAGTGGGATGACAACTTCTTGGAGCTGCCATGGGTTTGGAAGTTTAAAATTCATTAGCTCTGTTCACACTTTTCAGGTTTCACCAACAGACTTGAGCTACTGGCCAAACATAAATTCCGACTTCGCCACTCCTGTAAATCTATCCTTAACTGGACTTTGTAGGAGTGAATTTTAATTACCTGAATTTCTCTTGAATCAGTGGTATGAAAGCAAGACGTGAATTTTTGTGGCCATCTACAAATAGCACCTCATCTCCATCAGGTTACCAGGTAGGGAGTACCTGGTTTTTCTAGTAGGTATTTATGAATTTGGTGTCTGTGTAAATATATACATAATATTTGCATTTGTATATGTAATTTATTTTTAATGCTTTATTTTTACTTTTCAAGTGTTTTAAATAAAATACTGTCTCTCACTTATTGGATCCTAATTTTGTTGTATTTTGGAAACAGATGGCTTTCAAGCAGAGGATCATAAATTCAGTTTCAGTAGAAGAAGCTTAACAGCACTTCCATCAAAATTACTTCTGAAAACCCTATAAATGTGTATGATTATCTCTAACTATGTTATAAACTATGTGATAGCTTTCTCTCCCAGAAAAACCCCCAGAATTTTTGATTTACCTGAATGATACATTTCAGAGTGTCAAATAAAATCCCAGTTGTGAAGACACCATGTAATATTTAGATAACAAGTCCAAGAAATGAAACACCACCTCTTTTTTCCTAAAATAAGTTGTATCAGAAAGTACTAACATGGATACAACTTTCTACTTACAAACTGTGCTTAAAAGCCTTTCAGTGCACAGAAGAGGTTTTCTGGGGTTTAACTTATATATGAATTGGACTGATTGTAAAATTTTATACTTTTGCAATAGCAATTTCCTCTATGGCTAGTCACTAACTGCAGTTAAGTCTAGACTGACACACTTCTTTTTCAAATCCAGAAAAATTCATTGAAAGAAAGCCCAGAACCTTGAATAAGGTTGGCAGAACTTCTGAGATGTAGTGTTAAACCTTCTTTACAGGGACTAGACAGTGCCACTGCTTCTGAACCAACAAAGATCTTGTCCAAAAAATTAGAGGTCCAATTTCTTCCTAAATAATTGTCTGCAAAATTATATTTCCCACCCTGAGGATAAGTAACATGCTAAAATCCAGTAAAATGAATTCTTCAAATAAATGCCAGATAGTTCAGATGAAAGAGTAAGTGCGTTTGTTTGCATATGCAAAATGTATATTTTTGTCACAATCTCCAGGACATCACTTTTTTAAGGCATTAAGCACTACATTTGAAAAGAGTAAAAGTCTCTATTTTCAGAACTTCAACTGCAGCATATTACTTGTTTCTTCGTAATTTATAGTATCCACTGGAAAAAACTGAGAGAGAAATATTGCTCCCCATTATAATCTTCTAAACTGGAGGAAATCTGTAGTAACAAACTGAGAAAGTACTGCCTGCAAGTTTAAGCAGAAAAATATTGACATCTTAATTTACTCTGTATTCACACTAGCTGTGATTTTAAAAGAAAAAGGGCATTAACATATTAGAAGAAATGTTGACAGAGTTTACAGAATTCCTGCTCAGGTGCAAAGATAAGTGAATAAGATTAAGGAAAATCTGAGGCACAGCAAAAGAGCTCTATCAACAGTATAAACGGAGAAATAAAATGCAGCCTTCAGCTGCACTAGGTTTACCGGATATGTCTCAAAGTGGATGGCAAAATTAGAAATATTCTTTCTGATTTCCCTTAGAAACCAGAAAAAGCCTAAAAAATCAACTTACTGTGAAATACCTGAAATTAATACTCTTTACATCAGCTTCAAGGCTATTTAATACATTAATTCATAGCATTTATTTGCTTTCTGAATCTTAAAATAATTAGTGCATTTATTATCTAGAAAATGAGGCCTGCATAGAGCAGAGCAGCTTCAGAAGTTTTTCCTATTTCCTATATAACAATGTGTTCAAGAGGACACAAGTTTTCCATGTGTTTGTGATGCTAACCAGAATAATTTCTGATGCAGTAATAATTGCAACACTTCTGTAAAAGAGAAAATACGTGCAAATAATAAAGTCAGTCACTTTGTGTCACAGTAAACCTGTAAACATCACCTGTTACACAAGGCACAAGTATTTTCTTTAAAAGGTTTGTCTTGTGTGTGTATAATGCACATAACTTGCACCTGATTCAAATTATATCAAACAAGTGGTGACTTTGTAAAATAGACTGTATTTACTTAGGGATGGCACATTTCAAAACCTAGTGCGTATTTAGAGAGATTCACGAAGATTATGGATGGCAATGAAAACGGGCATGGTTCTGATGGAAATATTAATTTATGACTTACATATGCTAAATACATAAATTATTATAAATTATTTCTTTCATTTGGCTAAACAAACAAACACAAATCCACCAAACCCATTAGGACCTTTGGGGCAAAAGACTGTTCTTTGCAAGAATGTGTCTATGGTGGAACACACAGTTTCATGCACCTTTCTCCCATTATCAGTTACACCCGTTAAAAGTAGTAAGTTTCTCAATTTTCCATATATCACAGTAAAATTTATAAACCTTTCAATCTAAAAGGCCTAAAGATATCAACAGTACCGTTGTCGAATAAGCTCTAAACAATGGCTACACTACCATAATGCACATTTCTGTATGAAAGCCTAATGTAGCCATTTTTGGGCTGTAATCGCAACCATTGGACTTCATAAAGCACCATCTTCTTTTTGCACACCTTTGATAAAGCCAAAAGGTTGGAATAAAATGGGAGTAGCAATTTCAACAAAGTCACAGCACAACCAGAATTATGACTGCCTTTTTTTTTGTCTATAATCACAGTCACTTTATTTCTTCCTTAGGTGCAGTACTTTTATTCTCCTTTGTCTCCTCTGCTTCTTTGATATTTAGGTTTCAGATTTTCAACAGAAAAAAGAGGCAGTATAACGAGACAAAAGATTTTATTCTATGTTTTGATTGTTTTCCAACATTGTTTCAACAGTGCAACATGTTCACTGCAACATCCACAGAATATTCTGTTTTATATCTAAATTATCACTTTAATTTTCTGGAATGTTGTTGCTCCAATCCCACCTCCTAGTACCAGTAAAGACAAATGATGACCAAGCTCTGTGCAGCTTTCCCCTCAACCCCCTCCCTTAATCCTCTCAGAATTACTAGGAGGTGCAAGAGATCTTATTTCATGAATTACACTTTTTAGCTGCTACGAACAGCTGTTAATTTATTTGATGTTTTGCAATATCAGACTTTCCACATTCAGGATGGGACGGGGGCTGAGACAAACTTAAAAAAGATACATTCTTATGCCATTGTCCAACATACCATCATACTGCTCCAACTCATTTACATCATATACTATGGTAACACGGTCTATTAAAAACCTATCTTTCCCATTTCTCATTCAAATTGAAGCATGCATAATTTTTCTCACATTAGCAAGAGACATGTATTGATATACTTTACTTAGTACTTGCCCTGTTTAATCTCTTTAAGTACCTCCAAGTCTTGCCAAAAGTAAACAACAGAGATTTGAAAGGCAAAGATTTTGGTAATTTACTACCACAGTAAAACTAGCAAATGCAGACATAGAAAATGAAGAGGAAAAATAGGTAAAACATCAATTTTGACATCATCTTAATTTTGTCCTTCTAATAAGTTACTTTCTACAAGTTAGTTGTGTTTCTGACTAAGAAGCTTAGCAAGCAATTCCCTTGAACATGCAGCAGGAAAATTGATAAGCTGTGTCTCACTACTGTGCACTATGTTGACACCATGCACCACATAAAGAATTGCAGCATTTTACAGTCTTTATATCAATATAATACTCTATCCTCTTTAAAAGAAACAGAGAAGCCTAAACCTTGGTGTGAAATAAATTAAATTCTCAATAACAAAAACAGCACTTGGAGGGTTTCAGAGCACAGCAGGATGAGGAAATGCCTTATAGCCATCTTGTTTTATTTGTCTGCCTTGAAAACCTGTAATGGAAAATTATCCTCCCATTAGAATGAACTTGCTGGTTCACATGCGCCTTAGTACTTTTCACCTTGACTTGTGGCTGTACTAGTTCCTTCCCCCGTTCCTTGACTTAATTTTAAACGATGAGGCAACAATCCATACAAATATGGGAGGGTCAGCCAGTTTGAAGGGAGAGATGGCATCCCCCACTGTGAGGAGATCTGGGGCTGGACACTGTTCATCTCACTGGCTGTAAGTGTACTGTAACAGAAACATTATCTACTTGAAAGCTGTTCCCTCCCCTAGTTCCTCATACAAGTAGGATTCAAGAAAGGATAAAGGACTGCTCCACCTCAAGCAGTGTGCTTGTTCCAAGGTTCACCAAGCCAGACACTGGATTTCCAAACCATCCTCGGGGGAGGCTGTGCATCCTACCCCCAGTACAGGGCTCTCGCTTGTGCTCACTGACTGCTGCAATTTGATGTCTTGGTGCAGGCACTAGAATAATCCTTTCTCCAAAGGACAATGACACCCAGGGCAGCAGCTTATGGTTCAGTTCCTTTGCCTGGAATCACAGTGCATGAACTCGCTACCAGGTGGGATTGTTCCAGCTCTCATAGGGTGAGCAAGCTCAAATCTGCTCTCAGAAGGTCTCAGTTCCTGAAGCCTTAACTCCTTTTCCTTCAACTTCACACAGAAAAGCTGACTATGATGAAAACTCACGATCTTAAAGTATGTTAATTAGGAAAATTTTTAAAAGGAAGTAACAATATGAACAGCAGTGAAACTTTTCCCAGTCTCCAACTTTAGCCTAATATTTGGGGTTTTTTTGTGAGACGTGTCAGGTTTTTTTACTGTACCCTAGATAAGACCACTACATCTGCCATCTTAACTGAAAGCATTTGTAAAATGAGAGGAAATATTTGTATACATTTTTGTGAACATGTTTGCTTTCACCATGAAAAGTGTATTAAGAGTCTTACTTTCACAATTAATTTTGGAATTTAAAATTTAACATAAGTGCTATAAAGCTGTTACTGGCTTTCCTTCCAATTTAATTTATGTAAATTGTTCCTTGGGTTCCATTGTCTCATTTCAGACATCAAGCTATAATCAAGAACAAGTCAGCTATTCCCCTATTCTTTATGTGGATTAACAGGATAATAACGAAGATATTAATGAACATTAAAAATGATCCTTTAAATTCAACACATCTCATGTCCCTGATACAATGCAAAATAGTGCAGCCTAGACCTCAGACCCTGTAGAACCACAGGAAACCTTACCCAAATATTCAGGGATGGACTTCCTTGTACCTCTTCTAAACTAACCAATATAAAGGTTTTTTTAATGAAAATACAAGTGTGCACCAATTTCAGTTCCACCTCTCAAATGTGTGTACAGTGCACGGATGTCACCTTTGTAACAGAGCACAATAAAAAATGCAATGAAGCAGGAGTTACTACTACCAAAAAATACAATTGTCCTTCAGTGTAAGTAAAGGTTTACGTACTCTGTACAGGTTAAGATTCCACAGATATTCAGATACAACCTGCATTCAAAGCATTATACATGGTTCATCTAGCGGAATTCCTGAAAAGAGCTGCTACAGAGAGGAATGTGCCACTTAGAGTAGGCTGTAAAAATTCTGATTAAAACAAATTGCTCCTAATTAATGTTAATTAGCATCTTAGGTCTCATCCTGTGCTTTCTTTCCTGCTAAAACAATCCACACTTGCCCTACACTGAAACACCTTTATCTCACACTGCTGTGAGGGAAGCTCCAGGTGTACTTGTCTGGAGTAACAAGCACCAACAAGAGAGGACAAGGCAGTCAGATTGGTTTCATAAAGACCACGTGAGAAGCTTTAAAATGAACTCCTCTAAAATACCAACTATAGTTAGCTCCCCAATTTGATATCTTAACTCCAGAAGCATTAATTAGCATTATCACACATTTGCATTCTAATGAGGTATGGTGAGTACACGTTTTTTTCAAAATAGCAACATAACAAAATTGAAGTTGGAATCACAGATAACATTTTTTCTTGTAAGTATGCTCATTAAATAAAGGACAGAAATAGTAATTCTTAAAAAAAAAATCTGCCAATTTTTAATCAGCACTAGCCCCAAATAGTCTTAAATCGGAATTTTATTTTTTTTCTGAAATGTGCTTTTTTTTCGGATCAAGTATCAAAATTTGAATTTTTGGATGAAAATTCTTCCAGATTAGTTTCAAAATAGTCTGAATCAAACATCCTCTCATCCACGATTTCACTGTGTAGAAAATGGAAATGCAACATTTAATGAGCTCTAGTGGATGATGCCTTATATTTTATGTATCGATGTACGAGGCACATGAAGTTCTGGAACATCACATACCTTCTAGCTTTCACATAAAAACAATTTTCACAATGAATACCCTGATGGATTCCACCTTTTCTTTTTTTCTAACAGTACTAGACAGCATTTTTGCATGAATTAAAACATTCATACTCACAAATGCTGAAATTTAATGCAAATGAAAGACTGGCATATGAGAATTATAATCATTAATTATTATTTTTTATAATATCATTTCTTACAAAAAAGAACAAACTCTTACAGACAAATATTTATCAGTACCACCCAACAACTTTTCTCATTTATGTATAGTTGTATCAATCACAAAAAAAGCAGGCACTTGATGAAACTGGTTGTACATTAGATTTTTATGTTATTAGTATGAACTCTGTTTTTCAGTTTAGCCATTTACTCATGAATTTTTAATACTAAATGTGTATTGGGACAACTAATGTCTTATTACAATGTTCATACTTGAAAATTTATCTCTCAAAATTACAAGGTAAGATTTCATATACCACAGGAAGGGATAACTGAGAAGAGTTGTAAAGATGCTAAAATTTTTTGGAGGGGAAAAAGGAGAAATCAATTTTCTAAGCAGAAGGCAAAAAAGAGCTTGTCTAAATAGCAGAACTCCCACAGCTAATTCAATGTTTTTACGCCAGACAAACAAGGAATGCTGCTGAAACAAAACTCAAGGGAAGGCCATTTGTAATACTGATTTAATATGACACATTCACAGGAAATCTAAAAAGAAACTACAGAAAAAAACACAGGGTTCAAAACTATTTTAATAATCCTTGAAGTTCAGGCATTATAGTACCATGCTATAGCATCTTCTTCAAAGGGCAAAAGAAACATGGCTACAGATATAGCTCATGTAAATATGCATGATTTAGTATGGTAGTAAGGTCCTAACTATTAATGGTTTTCAGGGTAGCCTAAATATTACATGTTAATAAACAAACACCACTGGAAGCAGAACTTTAAATAGAAATTCATCTCAGTCTGGAAACAAAACCAAAACATTACCTGCAATGAAATCCTACCCTTGAGCATACTGTCTTGGCAAGCCTTTGATTAAGAGAAAGCAATGCTGTTTTGGCACAGCCACACATTCTACCTAGCCTGCTAGGAAGAAAAATTCACCTACACTACAAAAATCGTGTCCTTCCACTCCATGGTGGTAGATCTGAAGGAAAGCTGCAGTTCACTGCCAGCAGTTCCTGCCTAATCATTTGTGATGGAAACCCAGCAATCCTGCTCTGGGTATCCCTAGACAGTGACTCATGGCATTGCAGGGACATCTGCTGACAACAAAACGTTGAAAAGAGATGTATCTAATTCACAGTACATGGGTATCCTACAGCTGAATTGTGCCATAATGGCACTCATTCCAGGTGTTTCACACAATCCACAAAAATGCTTGACTAGTACACTGGCTGGACTTCACATACTCAGGGCAAGCTCTAAAACCCTGGCTTCAAGAGCTGTCAATACCTCCAACATTTCTGAACTTTTGATGATTATGTTCTTCTTTTAGTGAAGGAACTTCCCAACTATGACCAAGACAGGTTGGAGAAGAAAAACAGAAGTTCTTGGTAACTACCAGGACCCAGTATCTTTCCCAAAGGATCACCTTGGCACTTATGCAGCAGAGAAACTAGACAGGTTCTCCTGCCTGCAGCTCCTGGCACAGCCTAGCTACACATGACCAAGAGCTGTTTGATGGGTATTTGCCTGGGAAATGATGAAACCAGGCTTTTCCAGTAAAGGACTGTCCATTCAACCAGGAGAACTTTCCATCAAGTACCTCAAGCTACCTTCCTCAAAATAAATAATAAATAAATCATCCAACACAGGACAAACCCTGCACAGGAGCAGACTGGTGAGGCCACAGTCACAAGGCCACTTGAAAAGACAGATGAAGAATGGACTGTAACACAGAAGTCTTGGCAAAGTCTTCACTGACAGGAACAATCATTTAAAGTGGCTCGGTGTTTCATATGCACCCATCCCATTCTAGCCTACTTACTTTTCATCCACATTACTTGGAAATAGTTTTGAATAACCGAATATCTGTTTACATTGTACAATGTTTGAAATCAGAGGCATTAACACAGGGCTTACCTTAGGCAGAAACTTCCAAGTAAAGGTTGCATTTGATAAAACTGCCTTTCATTACGAAGATCTCTTTTTAAAGCAACAATTAGTGCATGGATGTAGATTTTCATTTTCATTTTATGTGCCTTTTGAAAAATCATTTTTTTCTTTCGAAAAAAATTTCCTCTGCTTTAACCATCAGAATAACTAAATGTTTGCCATTGACAAATCAGTCTTTATTAGTCTTCACTCACAACATAGTTTGAGTGAGTCACACATCTCAAAAAAAAAAAAATAAAAAGACCAAGCTAGGTTTTGCCCAGGCACAAACCAGTATTTCAGTCATGCAATTTTAAATAGTGAAGGAAAGTATAGACAACAGACTACGTACAGCAACAGTCTGTATTCTCTTCAGCCTCAGGCAAAATTATGTCAAACTGACCCTTGCTGACCACCAGTTCAGCAAGCTACACCCTCCAGATCATAAATTCTTGATAAATACTTTATTCATACAGGCATGCTTTTCAGTCTTGGCAGAACATGACAGAAGTTACACCAAGTAAGCCTCTCATTTTAGTAGCATCTTTAATGATATTTTATGTATCTACTGAAAGACAGTGAGGGACAGGAAGTGAGAGGATCTATCCTAATAATTGTTTAATGGTAAATATTACATCCTTCAGATACTGCACAGAGTATCTGTTACTAATGATCCTTCAGTTCAATGACCAACTGCTTCTGTATTCAAGACCACTTACAAAAATAAATTCATGGATATTTAGAAATAAAGTCACAGTATTATTTTGGTGTTTTGCTTCAAGGAAGGACTACAAATAAAGTGGAATAGGTTAAGGAAAGTATGACTAGGGTTATATCATTAAGCTGTGAGAAAAATTATTTCTGCCCTACACAATCTTGCTTCAGATGGGTACAGAATTATGTTTATTCCAGATTTTCATTTTAAAAATAATATCTACAAGATTTGGTATGTAATTGTCACTATGAGGCTTTTTAGTGTTCATTGTTATTAACAGATACAACTGTACTGAAGAATTGTAAAGAATTTACTATCTTGCTGTCAAGCTACATGAACTGTTTTTATTACAAAGGACAATATCAATTTAAATATTCCAATAAGAGAAGAAAGCTGTATATCTCATGAGACACATAAAGAATAAACATGTATTTCTGCCAGATGTTCTTTTGCTAATGATTCTTTTTTTCTTCCTCCTACTATGCTTAAGTCCCAATATACATGGAGAGTTTTGTTTGATTATTCATGGTTGTTTGCCTTTCTAATATAAAGTCCTATATTTTTCAGTGGGTATAAACATCTATGCTGAGATATTTAAGCACACTATGCCTATCCAATTTTTATTACTCACATGTTTGGACAAGTAAAACTGGAGGCAATCTATTCTGATTTGATGCAAAAAACCCAAAGAAATCTGAAAAAAATTACGAAATGCAGATGAGTGATAATTCACGTATTGTAATTATTTACACTCTAATTAAACTTGAAGTTAGAGATTTTTTTTCCTTGTTCTTTTGATATTTTTATTTGTTTGCAAGCAAAACACACAAATCTGATTATTGCCTTTTTTAAGACACCATTTCATAACTGGTCCTTAGAAAGCATCTAACCTTTCTTTCCTCTGGACAATAGAAGACTGATGAGGAAGTTCCCAGAACACTCACACAATCACAGAATAAGCTGAGTTGGAAGGACCCAAAAGGATCATCAAGTCCAGCTCCTGGCCCTGCACAGCACCATTCCCAAGTCACACCATGTGCCTGAGAGCATTGTCCAAACACTTCTTGAACTCTGTCAGGCTTGGTGCTGTGACCACTTCCCCTGGGAGCCTGCTCCAGTGCCCAAACACCCTCTGGGTGAAGAATCTTTCTCTAATATCCAATCTAAACCTCCCCTGACACAAGCTCAGGCCATTCCCTCAGGTCCTGTCACTGGTGACCACAGAGAAGAGATCAGTGTCTGCCCCTCCTCTTTCCCCATGTGGAAGTTGTAACTGCAGTGAGGTTTCCCCTCAGTCTCCCCCAGGATGAACAGACCAAGTGACCTCAGCTGCTCATACAGCTTGCCTTCTTTGAGGATCCTTGGATGAATCCCATCAGACCCAATACATTTGTGAAGATCCAGCTTAAGCAGCAGATCCCACACAATTTCAGGGTCAACTGGTAGTTTATCATTATCACAGTCATGGTTCTCCACTTCAGGGCACTGACACCCCCTTGGCCTGACTTGAAGAGAGAGGCAAGGAATGCATTAAACACCTCTGCCTTGTCCCTGTCCCTGTTCATGAGGTGACCATCCTCATCCTGTAACAGGATGGTGTTATTTTCACACTGTCTATTGCCATTAATAAAAACTCTTTTTACTGTCCCCCAGAGTTCTGGCTAGTTTCAACTCCTCTTGAGCTTTGACCATAAGAATTTTCTCCCTCCAGTAGCAAGCAGCATCTCTGTATTCTTACCTTGTCACTTCACTATTTTTTGTGCTTGACCCCTTTCCTTTATTCAAATGAACAGCAGCAGAACCAAGAAGTTTGGTAAATATATCAATTTTTTATATTTGACAGGATTTGGACAGATTAAAGTATTATGCAATGAAAATGGAAAGAATACAAGTCTACAGCATTTACTCCCCAGCTTCAGATGTGCATTGCAAGCAACACCAGCCCTTACTGGGGACAGCTGGTACCTGTATGGGCTCCAGAAATACAAGGCAATCTCACTGTATGGTACTGTTTCTGTTTCTGAAAGGCCTGAGGGAGAGCCAAGGTCATTGCATGTTCCTAAGTTTGTGCTGCTCCAGTGCTCATAATGGCTTTTGGCACATCTAAGGTACAGCAGGAAATACCGGGCTCTCCTAGGTAGCAGGGCTGTCCAGAGCCGATGTGCAAGAGTTTGCAACTCCATTTTTCCTGCTCCTGATGCACTTCCCTACATTAGTTTCAAAGCTGCTAAAGCAAAATATTCCACTATGCCCTCTCTGTGGTTAAAAGCTCTTTACAAGTCTAAAGGACAGAGTAAAGATAAGTGTGGAACTAAAAATAACAGAAAGATAATGAGGTCTTAATTCAAATCTTTGGCGAAATGGTAGAAATGCTAATTACAAAGTTCTCCAATAGACTGTAATCTGTGTTCATTCAATCTGGCTGTTCTTGCCAGGACATCTCAGAAGTGTGACAGGTTGCTCAAAAGAGATCTTGGATCAGACCCTAAAGCAGATCATTAAACATGCAATACAACGGAACTTTGTATCAAATATGACATCTGAATCTCAGTAAATTTCATCACTACCTGGACCAGAAGTTGGAACAGTTTGGCTTTGAAAAGTTTCCTGTTATTTAACTCAGCATACAGAAGTGTTTACAGAAACAGAGAAATAAATAAGGCTGCTGGGTGTTCTTTCTTGCTCTGCTTAACCATGTATTTCTCACAACCATACAATAGCACTATAAACTGGTTTATGAATAGAAATTCTCCTTCCTTCTGTAGAAATGAACATTGATGTCTGTAACTAAAAAAAAAACAACAAACACCTCAGATTATGGATTGTACTCACATTGATTTTTTTCTTCACTTTAAACTCTAATTTAAGGATATATCAGATACAATCATACATTTCCATCTAGAGTGGAGAACTAGGAACTTCCAGGTTTGCTTTGAGGTCTCTGTCAAGAGAGAAACTATGTTCAAATTTCCCTTATTGTTCTGAGTGTCCATGAGAAAGCATCAAGAAACAAAGATGGAAGGGAGCCTTCATCATTTGGTTGAAAGTGATTCTGTTATCAAAGAGAAAAAATAATCGTATCCCAGAATCAGAAGAAACATTTATTCCTGAAAATCTCTAACCATTTCTTGTACACATGGCAACAGTTTTTAGTTAAGCCTTCCCACCCACACTCACTCTTGAAATTATTGGTGAGAAGTGTCTTAAACACATAATGAAATTACCCACCAGTAAATCAAGTTGCAACCTGATAATACCAGATATTGAGATGCAGGTTGAATGCAACAGAAAACAAACCCTTAAACCGAGATACAGCAACATAACAGAGACTACGTAACCAGAAGGAAAAATAAACAAAGCAATGAACCTCCCCCCATAATTTCTCTTGTGCATCTAACTATGCAAGTAGTTGCTTGATTATTAATGCATTTATCTTCCATAAGGAATGATGTTTCTTGACGCCTTTCTCTCTCAAACTACAGTACAAGAAAGATAGCTACCTGAATTACCAAACGGAATTCTATGGGAGAGTCAGTGGGAACTGACATTGAAGCATACCGTGGTACAAAATGCCCCTTGTGACATTCTACATCTTTGAGTTTCATCTGAAATTATTTCTCTATGAAAGGAATTCTCCACAAATTTTTGTGATTTTACTACTTCCCTTCAAATATACTAATTAAATTATGTTTTGTTGCTGTAAGAATAAAAATTTACACAAGGGTTGATGCAGGAACATGTAAATTGCTGTTGTGATCAATATTGTCTTCTGCTAATCAACATGGCCAAGTTAAACTCCTCTTGCTATCTTGACCAAATGCCCTACCTTAACAGCACATCTTTGTTGAAGAAATCATCTCCATGTTCACTGTAAAGCATTAGCAGATGTCAGTAGTATACTCAAATTTGACAGCAAACATGTATTTTTTTAAAACTTCATACAGCACAATGAATTAACATTATAAGGATGAGTTTTAAAATACTGTAAAAATATTTTATTTTTATATTTTGATTAAAAATTTGTAATTTTGCAATATGTCATACTATGAGCTGGATTCCCTACTGCAAGTCTCTTTGTGAGCAAACTCCAACAGCTGTGCAAACATCAGCCACAAGGTGCAGGCATGATGCCAAATAGAAAGCTACCAAATAGATGAAAACATCAAGTCTTCACTGAAAGTGTTACTTACCAGAAAATTCTAGGTACATACATGAACAGCACCATCTCAATTGTTTAGATTTCAAAGTGGCTTTTTAGACTAGACAAGAAAAGGCTCCAACAGCTCTTACCACTGTGTATACATACTGAAGGAGAATGTGAAAAGGAGGTGGAACCAGACTGCTCTCTGCAATGGACAGTCAATGGACAAGGGGCACAAAGTGGAATACAAAAAGTTCTGATTAAATAAAGCATTAAAATAAAGCTTTTTTATTGCAATCATGAGCAAACACTGGAAGAGTTTGTTGAGAGCAGTTAAGGAGTGTCTGACCCTGATATTCAAAACTCAACTGGACATGGCCCTGAGTAACCCAGAGTGACCAGAGTACATTGTCATCAGAGGCCCCTGTATCCTTGACCATTCCACACTTTTTGATATCAAGTAAAAAGTGAATCTTTTTTTATCCTAATCAGTCCTTAATTTTGTGAAAAAGAAAAGTAATTTCTTGGAACCAAACACAGGTAATCACAAAATTTTGAACTGGAGTTCAAAAACCTCAGCCTTCAAAAATCAACTACCAAGTTTTACAGAAAAGCAAAAAATCACTTTTAAAGATGCTGTAATTTTCTATAACCCTTTTTGTAGTGAAACAGATGAACAATAAGGAAATAAAAACAATTTTATACTGAATTGAATAAAACTCACCTTCAAATACTATCATCTACTCTAAGTATGAAAGAATTACTGCAGCATACCCATTTCATTTATCAGTGGGAGGAATGCACCAATACACACAAAATACTCAAACCATAGTGGAGCAAACAGACAAAATTGCCATTCTATTCTCCTGTAAAGTGAAACAATTTACAATTCCGAATGGCTCATCACAGGAAAGGATAAATATATAAAACCACTTCTAAGTCTGCTACTGGTGGACAAAATCAGCACAAGCTTAGAAAAATTCTAGAGTCAGTGTTGCAGCTGTGACTATCTTAAAAATTGAAATCTTCCTGAGCAGCCTCTCAGTAACAGGCTGCTTGCTGCCTTTTTTTCCCTTTCTTTTTTAAATTACATGGGCACATGTAGGACATCAAAATGGTGCAGCCATTCCAAATGCTTTCTGCTTACAAGCTGCTTAAATAAACTGAGACTGACTTCAACAATCCTTTTGTATTTTAGATGGTCTTAAAAGAAATTCCCAGGATTTTGCCTGCCTACTCTGTAGTCTATTCCACATTAAAAAATTTATATCTAACACATTAAGAAGAAAAGAATTACATCAGTCTGTTCAAGTCCAAATATATGGTCAGGCAAAACTGACAATAACATCAACACATTCTTAGAATGTGATAAATATGCATTTTCCTGACTAAGTGTGAGAGGTTAATTTATCTGCAAAACTGATTTATCAGGAAACGTTGATTAAAGGCCCCCCTAAAAAAATTCACCTCATATAGACATGTTTTTAAAAAGTGGCATTCTGGTACATTTTACAAGGAAGAAACTTGGTTAGATCACACAACACTAATGAGAAATGCCAGATATAGCCTGAGCCTCCCTCTTCTTCTTCCACTGCCCAAACTCAAATTTTCTATATTTCGGGATTCGTCAGTAAGGAACACTGTCACATAAACTCCTCATACCACAAAACTGAACTGACAGGACTGGCACTATCTACTGATACACTTCCACTTTGTGTGGCATTTGACATGGCTTGCCTTTGCTTTAGTGCCTTCCTGTTCCTAGTGGGATGAGAGGGGCCCAGGGGAATTTTTATAAAATCACATCATAAATGAAATGGAGAAGAAAGATTTAAGTTGCTTTTGGAGCAGTAGAGTGGTACTCAAATTCCCTGTCTCAAATAAAGCAGTTCCCAAACTCACATTTACTTCCTATCACAGAAGAAATAGCTAACACGAGTATATAAAAATTATTAACTCTATACAACGAGAAATAATGTATTAATGTTGTTTCCAGAAAACTACAACTAAAGCAAAATTATGCAAATTAGGAAAGTTAATTTCAAATAAGGAGTGAAAAACTTCTTAAGATAATTTCAAATGAAGAGTAGATTCCTAATGAGAATTCTTAAATGGGGCACAGAAGAACCAAAGCACATACACTCTTCTCAATTCCCAACTTATCTTATTTCCCAACCACCATGATTAGGGGATAAATGTTAGAACAGATCTACTGGAAAGCAATCAACTTAGAAAATAAAGGAAGCCAACACATTGTCATTCACCCACTGGAAAATACGAGAAAGAAGTGTAACACCTGAGACTGAAGCATTTAAAGCCGAGTTAGTTGATCCAGAAAATTTTAATTGACAGCTATGATTTAGAATTATAAAAGGATGGCATAAGGCAAGTTCAATTTCCATGAAAAAAGCAAATTAAAACAAAACCCAAAGCATCAAACTTTTCATAACCAGGAAAAAGTCTTAAGTGTCTCCTACTGTTTCATTAACCTCCAGTGTACACACAAAGGTTCAGGCTTATTTACCATTGCTTTTTGAAATCCTGTTTTATACTATAAACAGTATCTCTTTCTAACATAAGATACAGAATAATTCAAAGTGAGACGGGGAAAAAAAAGGAGAGAAAGACATCTGATAAAATTATGGATCTAATGAGCATTGACAGGATAAAAGAGAGCAATGCAGTTCCCATTCCTTAATTAAATACAGTCCTTGGAAAATAAGATCTAGATCAGGAATTTTTGCACAACTGTAGTGTGTGACTGCAGAGGGGGACAGTTATTTCTTTTAAAATCCGCATAGGCAGCATTGAAATCAGCACAAGCCAGAGGAGCAGCACATATTGCTCTCATATGTATCTGATCATCCCTCACACCCTGTTTAGAAAGCAGAACACTGGATCAAACTGAATTCCTACCTGTAAGCCAGGAAGGATACAGGCGACTTGGATGTCCACTTCTGAGCCTGTCCCTGCAATTTATAGTCAGGGAGGGGTAAGGGGAGAACAATGCAAAGCTAGTGTATGACATAGCTGTATTAATTATTTCATCTGCAGTGCAGTTTGCACTACTTTTATCTTACAGTAGCCAGGAAGCTCCACTGCTCATTTTGCACTTTCATTGTTAATCTACACTCAAGACTGAAAAGATCCACACATTAATTCAGAGTTAGTGTGACTAGACTGGAATGGGCTACTGGGTCAGAGATTCTCTCAATGGCATTAGAACACAGACGAAGCTTCTCACAGTCCAAATCTGTTTCTAATTCACCAGGAGGGAAGTATAATAATGAAGCATGAAAAAGTTCTTGATTAAATGAAATCAAATCTGAGCAGTGAAGAGTGGGAGGCATTGTACTAGACAGCCTTTTCTGATCACCACCAGGACCTCCTGCCTCCTTAAGACTGAATTTCTAAGGGCTGTCTGGTTTATTAGCACCATACTAATACTGTTCCTATGGTTAAAAAACATTGTCTTTCAGATCAGAGACACGTTCACAATAATTTATTATCTGTTTGGTATCTCCGATCTAAATAGATCTATGGCATAGTTAGTTCCAAATTGTAGTTACTTGGTTTTGACTTCCACATGCATAACCTTCTCTACTAAGTCACCAAACTGGGCATGGTTGGCATGTAAATACAAGAAGGGGAAGTACGATATATATGGAATACATAGGCAGTTATAAGCTCTGTCGTTCTTACAGAGCTTGGTAGGTAAGATAACAACTGTCCTTAGTGTCTGAGGCCTTCATTATCTGCTTTTCTGCATGTCAGCATACATCACTCTTCAAAATTTTTACACAGAAAATTAGATTTCAACAGTCATTGCACCTTCAAGACAAAAACTGTTAGAGATAGGAATAAATACTAAACCGAGCAACAACATGAATGATAATCTGTGATACAGTTGGAATGCATTAAAGAATGTGGTAGAAAGTGAGGAAACTCATGCACCAGTGAGAAACTGCTCAGCACTGAGTACTACAAACATGCATATTGCAGAGCATCTCTCATGTAGCTTTTTGCTTCCAGCCAGCATAGTATAACTTGAATATGATTAAATATTTAGTATTTTTGCTACATAAGACTTCAGAATCTATGCAAATATTATGTCAAAATGCATAAATTTCAGAAGGCAACAAAAGAACCTGTCATAATGTGTGTCATTTCAGTGTTGCAAGGAAACTGGAATTCTTCTCTTATGTAATAACCGCAGTTGCTTCAACAAACTAAAGTGAACTTCCATGTCATCTGTTTAGACAAGTTCTGGCCATGATAATCTATGTTTCACTGTTGACAGATAGATTTCGTGCTTCTAAACTACAGTGAAAACCAAGCTATATTTAAATGTGTAGGAAGAAGGGAAATAGAATATATCTCATGCCAAATAGAATGATAATCAGAACTATTTCAGCATTAGAGAAATAAAATTAAGCTGACCTCCAGTGTCTAAAAACTTATCAAAACTAGCATGCCTTAAGGAGTCAAAACTATCAGGCAATCTCAACAACATATACTGCCACCCCCTCCATCTTTAATAAGGTAAACCAGTGGGGCTGCACCTCAAATCCTGTGTCCAGTTCTGGCCCCCTCAGAACAAAAGAGACATTGAGGTGCTGGAATGTATCCAGAGAAGGACAAAGGAGCTGGTGAAGGGTGTGGAACATAAGTTCTATGAGAAGCAGCTGAGGGAGCTGGGGTTGTTTAGCCTGGACACGGGGAGGCTCAGGGGAGACCCTCTCACCCTCTACAGCTCCCTGAAAGGAGGCTGTAGCCAGGTGGGGGTCGGTCTCTTCTCCCAGGTAACCACCAACAGAAAAAAAGGCCCCAAGTTATGCCATTTGGATGTTTAGGCTGGATATTAAAAAAATTTCTTCACCAAAAGGGTTGTCAAGCACTTGAAGAGGCTGCCCAGGGAAGTGGTCAAGTCACCATCCCTGGAGGTATTTAGAAGTCACATAGATGTGGCACTTAGGGACATGGCTGTAGTGGAGTTGGCAGTGCTGGGTTAGCAGTTGGACTCAATGACCTGAACAGTCTTTTCCAATCTAAATGATTCTATAATTTTATGATTCAATATTCTATCTTTATCCAGTGGGTTTAGTAATTTAAAAGACTTTTTTTTTAGTTGTTGAGAATGCATTATCAATCTCAAAATAAAAATGTTTAGATCTTTTAAATTCAGACCAAAAGTATCAGACTAACAATGCCCAATCTCATTTGCTTTTATTAAACTGAAGTTTTGATTTAATGTTGACAGCCATGGCATACACAGCACAGTCTGCTGACCATTATTCTTTCCTGCACCCAAAGCCCAAAGATTCTCCTACGGAAACAAGGCTGTTGTGCTAGTGGGAATGAGCAGACAACTAAAATACTACTGTATTTGAGGAAGAACACAGTGTACATTTCCTGATCCAAGTAAAAAAAAAACAGACAAAACCAGACTGTAACTAAATATGTTCACAGCTAAACAGCTGTGACCACAGTAATTTTCATCAGGGATATATTTTAAGATATTGGCATGCATACAGGTAACATACATAAATATACAAGGTTGAAAAAATCCTCCTATAGTTAAAAAACAAACAACAGAAAACAAGAGGATCTAGATTAGTAAAGAGCCTCGGGTGAAGTGGTACTTGTTTTGATTTTGAACACTATTGAGTGTTCTTAGATCACGGATTTATAAAAAAATAGCTATGCTAGAAAAGCTACCTCATAGGATCTGAGGAACAAACTACCATACCTGTAAGTCCAATATGATTTTTTTTGTCATTTCTTTTTATATTATCTTGTTAAAGTAAGAAAGGTAGACAGTTGGAGACAAAACAGTTCACTTTCCTCCTCTTAGTAATTTTGCAGATAGTACATCACTAAAAGAATAGTTCAGACAAACTAGACATCCCATTGCTTTAATGTAATACACAACAGGGAAAGAATGAAGGAGTTTGTCACTGAAACAGAAAATTTGCATTCTCCTGATCACGAAGATCTGACATTTTCTGCAATTGTGCAAATGCCCTTAATCCGTGCATTAAGATAAAGGGAAAAAAATAAAATTCATTCAATAAAATTCGTTCTTTCAAAGAAAAATGGAGGAAGAGGGGAAAAGAGGGGAGAAGAGAAGACAGCAGAGAGGAAAGAAAACACCACCTGTGGATCCAGGGATAAGACTTGATTGTTGCACCTAAAATGTCCATTGGTTGCAGTAATGGCCACAGTCTTGATCTGTCAGGGGTAGGAGAAGCCCACAAAACAAAGAGACTTCAATGGCTAACTATACATTCAGGTTCAGTTGAGAATGTCCAGGTACCTCCCCTGGAGGGGAATTTAACACAGTCTGTTGTAACACTGTGGATCATGCACAGGCCGCTGGTGGAAGGCACCAGAAATGAGAGGTCCCAGGGCACTTTTTGGGGCTTCAATGGTTTATGATCCTTTCTAAGACATAGCTCCTGTTTCTCACACCAACATAGCTGAACCAGTTGTGCCCCATCAGATGCAATGAAAACCTTCAGGCTTACACGTGAATATCCTGATACCTCCCTCAGAGGAGAGTTTTACACCTGAGCCACTTGCGTAAAGGGGGACCTTGGCAAGATAGAAAGACAGATCCCCTCCGCACAGGATCTGTTTCTTTTAAGCCTCTCCTCTTATCTCTCTCAAAACCTGGCTAAACAAAGAATTTTCTTCACCCAGAGGATGTTTGGCCACTGGAACAGGCTCCCCAGGGAAGTGGTCACAGCACCAAGCCTGACAGAGTTCAAGAAGCATTTGGACAATGCTCTTGGGCGCATGATGTGACTCTTGGGGATGGTCCAGTGCAGGGCCAGGAGCTGGATTTGATGATCCTTGGGGATCCTTCCAACTCAGCTTATTCCCTGATTCTATGATTCTGAGGAAGGTTGGTTTGTTGTGGTCATTCTCTGGTGGTGGGTGCACGCCTCCTCTGTCTTACAGTTTCACCACCACACTCCAAGAACTCTCCTCCTCCCCTTTGGCTGGGGGTACAAACCTGGCCTCAACAAAGCACCTGCTGCTTTTGCAGATTAATGATTCCTTGAGTCATTAACCATTAACATTTCAGTCTCTCACAGCATCCCCCATTTCCATCATGAACTAAAGGAAAACTAAAAATGGTTTACTTTTTAAATAAAAATACCATCCTAAATTCACCACTTAAGTTTTGTATATCTATAGCTTTATCAATAAGAAAAGCACTTTTCAGAAAACAATGACAATAAGTTGTTCTGGTGGTACATTCAACTGAATACAAATTTCTACAACAAACAGGTAAAATCAAGTGCAACAAAATGACCAGAATTAACGTTTAGAGTTCTTGGTCTACATATCAGATTAATCATGTTTCTTACATTATTTAATTTACAAATATTAGATTATTTTAAGAATAAATTCAAAGAATAATCTACGGTAATCTCAAAATAGCATCTTAAAACATAAAATTTCTTTCCCTTCCATTTGTACTCTGCATTTACTGTATCATCATACAAAGTAGTTACTTCACATAAAGCTCTTATAAAGTTAATTAATGGGATTGTATCATTTAATGATGGTACAAAATACAATTAACAACTTCAGAAGGCATAGCATATATTTAAAGATAATACAGCACAAAACCATAGAATCGGCATCAGCTCCACAAGGACATTTGAGTGCTCACTGAATTATTTCCAGCAAACTACGTACTGAGTATAGACCAAATGCTTTTTTTTCCCTAAAAAGAACTTGAAATTATGCACCAGTATGCAAAACCCCAGTATTTTATTCTTTGCAGAAATTTAATTTTAGCATAAACATGTAACTAAAAGGCTTTAACTTCTTCATCTGATACTAAACATTTATTTGAAATATGAAAAGAGGTGATACTAGAAAAAAAATACATGTATTTCTATAGGCTATTGGTAGCAGACAGCTGTCACTGCTTGACTAAAACAAGGCACAACCCAAATATTTTATGTCTAGATTTACAAGAATTAAAGAAATTAATATGACCTTTTTGAAGAAATGGAAAATCAAAGGAGAGTCTAACAGGTTTTGAAAGTAATATAAATTCAGGAGTGTACAAGTAATCCGGAGTGTTATTATTAGAGGCAAGGCTAACAAGATCTACAACAGAACAGGAAAAGAAACCAGCGCATCCTGATGTGGACAGAGACACCTAGGGAGCTGCAAAATTACAGCTCGAGAATCTTTTCTCTCAAGCCTGAATCCTTCTTGCTTCCCAGGCTGAGAAGCTGATGTTAGCTGCAGACAGAAAGGAAATTTCCCAAGGTGATAAATGGTCAAAAACAACTTAGAATCTGGTGGAAAACAGAGTGCTAGTCATAATAAAGATTAACACCTGTTGTTTTCCCATGGGATACATCCTGAGGCCTGGTCTCCTGGATGTTTATCCCAATTAGCCAATAAGCTACTGTCCTGTTCTAGTCTCTCGTAACATGCTTTAAATACAAGCTCTCTGCTCAATAAAGTGGCCTTTTTTCCCTAAAAAGGTCCATGTGTGTTGTTGCTCTTTTTCCCTCTCTCTAGGTCCGAAACGACATCCTGATACCATTTTTCTTTTTCTAATGGAATTCTTTTCATGTGTAGAAGAAAATAATATACTTCTGATTTTACTGCCACCAGTAGATAGCATGGTACCAGAATTATACATGTTTTAGACCAACACAATGGAGCGAGATAGCCCTGCAGAAACTGTTCTGACAAGTGGTTCTGAACAGAAACAAAACTTCATCAAGATTTTGAATCACAAGCTTAACATAAACCAAAGGAAGACATTGGTATGATCAATAAACCATGCAAAATGGAGTTGAAATTTAGTTATAGATAATTTGCCTCCCTTTGTGGAAGGAGATAAGGAGTTCTTTCTGTAAGTTAGAAGGTCACTTATAAAAGCTTGACAGAACACTGATAAAGATTCCTCTGGGCTTTACAGTTAGATCACAATAAAAATATTCACTCTTAAAACACAGTCTTGTGAATTGAAAATCATGCCTAAGAGCTTTTATTAAAAAAAAAAAAAGAGTAACTATAGTTAGATCAGCACGAAGCACTGTTAAATTAATCTCAGCTAATGAAAACATCAGCACTGCCACAAAAAAGCAAATCAGAGATGAAGCAGAGAGCATTAATGTAGGGAAGTACCAAGGAAAAAGTCTGCATTATTCACTGTCGAGGCAGAAGTGTGACAATGCTGCAACAGGACATCATGTCACCACTTCACCATCCAGTAGATCACAAGAAACTCACAGCAACACCACTCCTGATGTATTATGCAGACTTCAGTAACCAGTGTCATAGGAGTCAGCAGGAAATTTTACTTTACTTCCAAGATTAGAGTAGCTATAACCATTTTTCTACCACCCTGTGTTATTCTTCCTGATGCTTTCACGTGACTTCTTCAAGAAAAACTAACTTCAAGTGCTGCAGAATCCCCCTTCGTACCTCCTTTACCTGCAAGTAGACTGAGGGCAAAACCACCCTGCTAACAGTGAAAACTATCAGATAAGAGGCTCTCTCCCAAGCAGCAACTCGGTGGGGTCGACTTCTTTCCTGACACAAGGCCACCGTCTGTAAGAGCCAGCCCACCGAGCCTCTGCCTGCACACAGCTCTGTGCTTTGCTTTCCCCTTACCAGCTGTTTGCTGCCTTTGGCAACCACTTGGCCATTGTCATCTGTGTGATGTCTCACAGACACCAAACTCAATCAGGTGTACCTAGCCAGCCCTGTACTCCTTCATGTTTCCAGAACATGCAAAACAACTGCTTGTCAGATGCAAGAAGTCTGTTTTTTCAAACTTAAAAAAAATAAATAAATAGGAAAGCACTTGCCATTTTGCTCCAACTCAGTTCTAACATTGGTTCTTTACTCCATCACCACCCATGTTTTAATTTCCAGTAGTAATCAGTCCTTCATTATATTTTCAGATACTGTTTTTCTTATGCAAAAGAACTTGCAAAGCAAAACATATCAAAGTTTTCATCTGCACTAGAGAATATCTCATATCATGTGCCAGAAGCAGTTTTACTAATAATAAAAGAACATTTAGAAATGTATAATTGTAAGGGAACCTGCAGATAAGTGTTTCACACAGCAGTTGATATGGGCTTAAAACACTAAATCAAGAATCTGGGGAAGAAAAGTGCCCAATGACTTTGAGATATAAGCCAGTAATGTCAAAAATACCTCTGCTCACTTCCTTGTCAGCTACTTCTGTACTCAGTTTTAAAATTTATCAAATCAGAAACATTTTTATTTCTCAAAAGATCCAAGATAATAATATAAAATCAATAAAATAACCAAACTATCAAAGATTACTTAATTGCCAGAATCTTTCCTTTTAAACTAGGCAATTTTGTGTCTCTGGAAGAGGTCATGTACTCATTCCACAAACAAACAACACGAGGCTGAACACTTTGTGAAGCTGCTGTTTCTGTTTATACACAGGCCCACAGGATTTGCTTTAAGCATACATGAACTACAATGGGATGGCAGGAGCAGGGTTTGTGTGTGAGGCACATTCTACTGCTTCCCTGTCCCCACACCGTGTTAAAAACCTGCTCTTGAGAGAAAAGTGTTATTAATACTGATACATAATTCATAATAGAGAAACAAAAGGAGCAGAATAGGGAAACTTGCATACAGATTACTGTTATAACACATTAATAAATTCAAGTCCCTGAAACCAAACTGATTACAAACCACAGCAGAAAGAACCACTGATCCACAAAGAAACCATTTTTCTCATTAGGTTTTTTTATTGTTTTTGTTTAGTAATGTTTTGAGTTGTGCCTTTAAGTATTAGTGTGACTTCTTTTCAATTTGCTTGTTACTTTTACTGTCCTTCCCCTGTGGGCCTTTGTCACAGCTCTTCCACTTCACAGCGTGTCAACTGAATGTTTGATTTTGTGCCAAAAATTATTAGTGATGGACCATACTTTTGTAAAATCTCTCTTTTTACAAAAGCTTACTGAACCCTATAGAATAACCATGCCATCTTTACTCAGAACTTCAGAGTCTGCATTTTTATGATTATAAGCAGATGAAGAAATGTAACACAACCTTTTGGAAAAAAGTTAAGGTTCATTTTCCTACCCACAATGTATCATCATAAACAAAGAAACAGTTGCAAGACTATCCTGATTTCCACTCACATAGTTGCTAAGATACTAACTGCATTTTATTATCACACATGATTTTCTTTTAAATTCTTTTCACAAGAATATTGGTATTATAGTAGTTTTTTCTATTTCTTTCAAGACTGAATAAATTGATTTTATTCACATACAGACTAATTACACACAAAAAATAATTTTCTTTTTCATGATCACACAGTGTTCACAGGTATTCTAAATTTTATGGTTAACACACTTCTTGTTTACTTTTCCCAGTGTTATCAGCACTACCATAACACAGGATCTCTCCTAGATTTAGAGCTTCTTAAGGAAAAAAAATCATGTTTAATCATGGTACTTCACCATCAGCTGCAAACTTCATTTGTTACTTCCAACAGTCCCTTTTCAGTTGCAGTCTTTTACCTTTCTATTTTCAGTACCTGAGAATGCATGATATTATTTTCCATCCTTTCATTGTTGAGTAAACTGTCTTCATTAAGGCTTTCTTACATATATGTCCCGTTTACAACTTAATTTGATGTAACTTTGAATTACTGCATCTTCCTCCTACCTTCCTGATATTTTGAAGCAATATGCTTTCAGCTGCAATGTAAACTTCTACTGAGAAACCACTGAAAAAGGCTGAAGTCTTCAGTTTTAACAAGGAGCAGCTAAATTTAAAGAAAAAGAATCTACGAAATTCCTTGAAAAGTCTCCTTAGTATCTTACATCGCCTTACAGGTCTTGCTAGGAAACTAATGAGTCCATTAGAAAGTAGAAATCCCTGTATCTGTTTTTTTTCCAGACTACTGTCAATCTCAATTTATCCAATAAATTATTTTTTTACTTTTAAAATATCCTTTTAGCACCTAAAATATAGATAATTTCAATAGGTTTGAAGCTGAGAGCTTAACAGACTAGCAATTTTGGAATAAAAAAAATTCCAAAAATTCTCAAAATATTGCTTGACACATTTTGCATCAGCATAGTACTACATCTGGTTTAGTGACTTCAGTTCTTCATCCCAGCCTACAAAAAAGAGATTTACTAGAGATGAAATTTTAAGATTTTGTTGTCCTGTTTTCTGGTTGACTCCAGTGATCATATCCAGCCTTTAAGAAGCTGGTTGTGTGTTTCATAAATAACATTATCTGATCAGTACTACAACACTCAACTCACATTTACTGTCAGCCTAAGTCTATACTTCAAAATATTTTTAGGGAAACATATCCTTCACCAGAGCTCTATAAGGGTAACAGTCCAGTTAGAGTGTTTCTGTGACAACTATGCACATATATATGATAGATTTACTTCTACATTCCTGATACAGACTTCTCTCTCTAGGAAGAAGAAAGACTTTCTGAAGACTTTTTCATTAGTGATAAGGTAGATTAAGTTTTTTGGTTGCTTTGTTTATTCATTTTAATTGGTTCTGTATCATGGGACTATTATTACAAGGCAAAAAATCAGGAAAACAAATTTCGATGAAACCAATCCCCATAATTAGATTTACGTGACAGGAAACTGCATTCCTTTAGTCAGAATGGTTATAGGATAAGTGCCCTAAACTACAAGCAGTTATTAAAGAACAGAAAAGACCAACTTTCTTTTGAAATAAAACCACTCAGAAGAAAGATGACAGAGTGTAAAATTATATATATTTGCATAGTTCTGCCTAGAGGAGATGAACAGCATAATATACTGTGCTCTTTCTATGACCTCTCATACACAATTCAGCATTCAGTTTTGAGCAGCCTGAGAAGCCAAAAAATAAATACATTCTCAGCCAATTATACTCGGTTGGCCAGCCTGTAGGCAATAAAAAAATAACATCTGGTACTCTAGAAACCTACATTTTATACCAGGTTTGTATTTTTCAGCATTAAAGCAATGGCGCATAATTATAGATTTTTAATTTCTCACAAAACAGATGATGATCAGATGAAAATCAAGGTTCCTTTACCAAGAACTTGCAGCAGTGCAGGCTGCTGGCTGCAGAGGTTGCAGCTGCTGAACACTCTGAGCTAATTACTGGCACAGTGAGGAGCATTTACCAAAAGCCAGGGAGGGGAAAGACTGGGGGTTTGGATAACAACTTCGGTTGTGCTTAATAGTAACTATGAAACTTAATGTCTTTGAGGAATCAAAGGCATTTAGGCAAAAGATACTTCTAAGGATCTGAGCCATTTTTCCTTAAGTCAGGGAAAGCAATAGGAATGCTCCAGATGCCCCAAAGAAAAAGGGCAATCTGTCCCACTAGGCCACAGAGTCGCCCTACTGATGCAAGCCCATCTGACTGTTATGTGGAGCTGCAATGACTGTGTGTGTGAGCTGCTAACTAGGTTAATCACCCAGCCTCCCAAGCGATTTAGCCTATACCTGTTTTCCCGTTTATATTTGGAAGCTGACAATGAATGGGCTGTGAACAATCTACTGTATTAAAAGCATCTCTAACAATATCACAGAATCTGTTTTAACAACCTCCTAGAAATTATTCAGAATTACACAACTATTAAAATGCATGAGACTGCTGCTTAATAGCATCCTGTACCTCTGCAGCTTTAAATTAACTAGACTGTCTTCACAAATATAATCACTGAACTCAAAATGGAAATTTCTATTCGTTTCACAAAGGGGACACTTTTCTAATTATGGCTGTCACATTAGGAGAGTATCCTACCCATCTAAAATCCTTTGAAAGGAACAGCAGTCATTCTAAAAGATTTGAAGTACACATCAAACATCATTTGTAGGGAAAATAAGACTCTATTTTGCCTCATGAGGATTTTGGTCTTTGTTATGAAATGAAGTGTCCTTTCTTTCTGCACGTTGGACAACCACTAAAACCCTGATATAACAAATACTGTAAAAATAATTGACTATATCTCTTCAGTCAATTAAAAAAAGTATCTCTGTTATAATGAAAGAACATGTCCAGATCATTAAGCTCTAAGCCACAAGGTAAGATCATCTCTGATAAAGTTCAGCAACATATTAAAGACTAATTTATTTCCCAGATGAGGGAATTTCAAGAAATTTTAATTGAGAAGCATTTTTTTTGTAAAATCTCAGTAACAACTGCCATCTCTAGCAAACCACAGTTGTAACCTAATTGGGTATTGATAACAAAATCCACTAATTTATACTGTTTTGTCATTCTGACTTACACAATTAGGCTCATCACATTTGTGCTAGCAGAGTTTAAAAAGATAGCCAAATGACTGTTAAATCTCAGTGGGACAGAATTCAAGTTTTCATAAACTTCAATGAATGTTACTTGTCTGAGATCTTCAAGGCCCCCTGCTTCTTCAAAAGAACTCTGCCCTAGGAGAGTATCTGAATCCTGCTGAAGTCAAATGGGTTGAACACCACTTTCTACAACCTCCAAGATCATAGTTTTTGAATGTAACTGTCAGTGTAAAAAAATGGATTGAGAAATTCCTTCTGAATTACCCATAATAATAAATGCAGAAAATTCAAATAATAAATGCACAAAAAAAAAAATTCAAAAACCATGAATTAACATATGCAAGAAAAACCGTTTTCACAGGTCACAGTATATGTGTGCTCTTGGCTGTCCCACTCCTGGCTGGAGGTGGGATGGACTCTGGTGCCAGGCCCTGCCTCAACAGATCCCTGAATCCCCAGAAAGCCCCCAGCCCTTGTTGCACCTTGGCACTATATAGCCATGTGATACAAAAAGGATCTACTCCATTTTTATTTATATTTTTTTTTTTAAATCATAAAGTAGTAAATATCTACAGTACACAGCCACACTAAATATTTACTGCTAATATTTAAGTATGAATTATATTAATAATCATAATCACTAATATGAAATATTTAGTATAAATGCCATAAGTATGTAACTCAAAGCTCACTTTTATTTTTTGCATTATTCTTGCATACTAAGCAAAACACCAGAAAAATCTGGCAAGATTGTGCATCAGTGCAATTAACTTCTGTATTAAATATACCCATTTAACAGCAATGCAAATCACTTTCCCTTGCAGATTGGTATTAACCAATGCTGCTAAAGCACTATAGTTATTCAGCTGTTTCAGTATACCATATATATGGCTCTTTTTATTGATTTAAAACAGCTAGAAATTTTATACACCTAAACATAAAAGTAAGTGATGTTCAAAAGACAGCAAGCAGCTCCTTTTTTTTTTACGACTATGGTCCAATATTAAGCAAAAAATTTAGAAACACCTAAATGGAACAGATACAAGATGTAAAAAGAAAATACTTTTGCAAAAAAACTAAAACACAAACATTTTTTTCAGAGAAAGCTTGGTGAAAGAAGAAAAATTTGCTAAGTATCCTGCTTCCTCAACTATTTCATGAATAGTTTCCACACCATAAAACTTACAGTGCTTATTTGCATGTAGCCTAAATCAAAAGTTTCAGCTTCACTTAATGTCACATAGACTTGGCATGAAACCTACCTGGCTGGTGCACAGGTTATCCTTCTCTTATTTGTTAACACTAATTTGCTCCCATCTCCCCTTTCCCAAGTTGCTTAAAATCTAATTAAAACTTAAAAGGCTTCTTGATGAATCTGTATTCCTATGTTTGAACAAGAAAAGATTCTGAAATCTCATATGAGAATGTCCACATAATCTACTCCAAAAGCCATCTCCAAGTTTCAATAAAAACACTTTTTCAGCCTAGTATCAAACTAATGTGGATATCACTCTGTTGCTCTCTTTCAAAGAGTAATATATACCTGAACAGAGTTCAGTATCAAGAAATTAAAATAATGTGCATCATAACATATGGGCAGTTTGTGTTTTCTTTAGTGACAATGGAAATGAATAAATGACCAGATAGATTAAAGCATGGGCTACATCTGAGAAACTTGAAAATGCAAAGAAACTGAAAGGAAATAATTTCATGGATTTGATAAACAGCAAATTTAAGTGACTGACCTATGGCTTCGTAGAGCATCAGAGGCAGACCGAAATACACCTGAGCTTTTCTAAATCACAGACGAGTGTATTTTTTACAAGACTCATTTCCTCACTGTGCACTTACACCCCATTTACAGCTTCCCAAGCATATAGTCTCAAATTTTTCATTTGGTATTCAAACTACTTCTGCAGACTGAATTAGTAGAAACAAATGTGAATATTATTCCTCACTGCTCTATTTAAATTTCTAACTAGGTAGTTTGAAGCACAAGATTACATTATCTGTAACTTACTAAAATTGTATGTGTATTTTTATCTCATAAGCACAAGTTATAACTCTGAAAGAAGGCTGTTCTTTCAAAACATGGCCATTCTTACTTCTTATTTAAAAAAAAAAAATAAAAAAGAGAAGTTTTCTAATTAGGTTCCTCTCTTGTTACAATCACTTTCAAAATGAGTATAATTTAAAAATTAAATGAAAATGATACAACAATGGTCGATGTTCAGGGGGGTTTACCCATATGACATATGTGAGCTGTAGGCTTCAGGCTAAGACCTTTCTACTTTAAAAAATAATGAAATGTCTCACTATCTTCAGCTTCACCTTGCAGGACAAGGAGACAGCTTAGAACAAGAACAACATATGTGCAATCTACAAAGGCAATTAATTCATCATTGACTGAATGCAGTTGTAAGATCACTCTCAATTTTCCTACAATGTTTCCACCAGCTGAGTGACCCTGAACAAAGAAGGTAAAAAATTATATACAGCAGGTTGTCTTCTCACTCCTTGATGCAACTGCTCCTCAGTCCTAAGAAATAAAGATTAACTTTTGCAAATAATTTTTTAGCTTTTCATTGAAAGTAAGCATGGAAGCAACATCTATCTGTCCAAAATAGCAAAAAATATGTTTTTCAGTTTTACAGAGGAGACAGTAATTTAATAACAAAAAGAAACATCTTCTATAGGGGAGAGATAGACAAATGAAAAATTTAATCATTCAAGAGTATTCCTACCAACAAAAAAAAAGAGTAAACTCTATTACAAAAAAAAAAAAGGATTCACTGCTCTGTAGAAATATCATAATTATTTCCATATTTTTTTAACCTGGTGTATAAAACTGCAGAAGTATAAAATTTTGTTAAATTAAACTTCATGTTGTATTTTGAGATGTAAATTGACAGCTTGCTTCAATTAGTTGAAACTAAACTCTACCAAAATGCCATAAGGCAAGAATTTAGAGACCATCCTATGTGTTATTCTCAATGTACTCCAACCACTTTGCTGAAGTTGGAAACCTTTCAACTACAGAGAACTTTTCTTTTCACTTTCTTTTGCCTCCATGTGCTCAGTAATACTGAACACCTCACAGCTACTAAATGACAAATAAGGTTGTCAGTTCCTACTATGCCCAAAATGTGGAAGGAACTATAAGGTAATGCTTTAGTTCACTGAACTCCACATTACCCAAATGTGATAGAATAAATTCTGAAAGATCTCTATACAAAACTTAGCAAGAAATGGCCTTATTCAGTTCCTGGAGGTCTTAAAAGCCCATTATCTCTGAAATCCCAAACAGAGTATTAATTAGATTTCCTAGCCAAAAAGTTTGCATATGCCATCGTAGTAGTAGAAAAGACATTAGACTTTGACTCAAAATAAAGCCACTGATGTCAAATGCAGTGTATTAATTACTTTTAGAGACAAGGCGTTAGGAGACCAGACTGCTTAGATGAGAGCAAGCACAGAAAGCTCCTCAAATAATTCGTTGAAAGTTTCTTACATAAATCAGGTGCAAAATATCTAAATATTGGCAATTTATATGGGCATATAGAGTGAGTTTATTTTTTTCTTTTTAAAAGAGGAAACATTTGATTTTAAACTACAGAACAAGAACTAATTAAATAGAATCATGCCTTCATTTTTTCTAAATACTCTGCCTTAAAAAAAAGAATTAACGAGATCAAGCCACACCATAGTATTTTCTCATCTTTTTTCTCGCAAGCAATGAACAGAGACAAACATAAATAAAGTTGGAACTGGAATGTTTGTTGTGGAAGGCAAAATAATCACCATGTGTCCTTTTACTAAAACAGAAGAGAAATGGGCAGTTAGAAATTTTTACACCTACATGAAATATCGATGAATTTTATATCTCATAACAAAAGACAAAAAAACCCACATATGTGGACATCGTCCTAAAGTAAGCCTTACCAAAACTGGAGTGTGAATGGCTAGCCAGAGTCCTAGCTGCTTCTCTTTCTAAATCATATTTTCATAAGGAAGAAGAATTAGGTGAAATAGATGATAGTAAGTAACAGACAATATTCATGATGATTTTGCTCTTTTGAGTATTTAGCAATTAACTGTTTTAATTTCTAATAGATTATTTTTATCTTCTACACTAAAGAGCAGATTTTTTTCTGATTTCTTTGACAACAAAACCCAGAAAAAACTCCAAAACTCTCTTTTCATTTCAGCTGCAATGCTTTATTCTAGCTGAAGGTGGTTTTTTTTCTTTTTAAATAGGCAGATTCAAGGAGGAAGATTATCTATAAATGAAAACTATAAACATTTAATTAAGGTGTTAAAAAATGTTTCAATGCCTCTTAAGAAATGTCTAAGTTTTCTAATTTCTTTTTCTTAACAAAAACAATAACCTAGTCATGACAAGCTCTGGAAAATAGGTCT
This sequence comes from Rhabdornis inornatus, assembly GCA_013397075.1. NCBI lineage: Eukaryota > Metazoa > Chordata > Aves > Passeriformes > Rhabdornithidae > Rhabdornis > Rhabdornis inornatus. The sequence goes on from VWZS01006021.1 coordinate 196,769, forward strand.
GGCTGTCAAAATAGTAATTTTTAGATCATAATTTCTTTCTCCACTAAATGAAACCTCTGCTGCCAATTCTGAATTCTACATTTTTAAAAATTTTGTTTTTCAAAGACCCATTTGTATCAAATGTTTCCAAAATATTCCTCTAAAACTGTGGAATTAAAGATTTAAAATATTTTAAAGAGTTTCTCTTTCATGGAAAATGAAATGTATGGTTTAAAAAATAATGTTTTAGATAACTAATAGCATTATACACTTTAACTATGCAATTAATTTATTTTTTAATTTTTTTTAAATAAAAATCAATAGAAACTTTTTTTCAGAAGCACTTGAATTTTAATAGAAATTCTTGGTTATCAGAACGTGTGTTATTATTATAAGAACTCCTCCAGTAATGGCAGTTCATCCAAGACTGGGCATGTTCAGCCATCAGTGAATCTACATTCCTTGTAAACCCATTCTTAAGAGTGATTAAAACTGTTCACAACGAGTGTGTATGTTATGAAAAGAATTTCTTTCAGAAGGCACAAGCTGCAAAAGTTTTTTGGGAAAAAGGTCAGATTTAGAAAAAGGACCTCAAGTCTCCAACAGAGACAAATATGGATTTTACTAATATAAATTAAAAGAAGGATCCTGAGGGATACTATGGCCAAAACAAATTATATAACTTGTATTAATACATTAAAAATTACCACCCTGTCAGAAAAAGAAATATATTTTTTAACTTCAGCATGTAGAGCATCATCCTTTTCAAAAGAGAAGATGTCACAAACCATTTAAAATTCTGCTGATGTATGACTTTCCATGTAAATATTCTAATATCTACTGTGACTTTGACTTATGTCACAGTTCTTCATACATAGCACACTTTATACTCACAAAATAACTCACTTCTGGAAGATGATGTACAACAATCATGAGTCACAACTGACTCACGGAAAAAGACAAGTTAGGCAGGTTACTTTCTTACTCAAGCATATGTTCTGTGCAAAAGTGACAACAGAAAAATTTTGCAAGGGCAATCTACAATGTGCTCTTATTCCTCTCAGAAGCAGGGATCCGATATCAATGTGTATCAATTACTGAACAAGAAGAAATTCTCTACCTTAAAATTCTCAATTTTTTCTTGGAATATTTCTAATATCAAGATTTTACTGCTAATGAAAAATTAATTCAATGGGAGCAATTATTCATGAACTTAGTGTTCGCCAATTCAGACATATTGTCTTTACATATTTTGACCAAAGATACACAACAATGGGCTTATGCACCAATTATATGTGATATTCATCTTTGACCTTTGAGAAAAGAAAACATTGCAAATGTGTTCAGCATATCTTAATGTCTTGGATATTCATTATTTCCAATGTTGCCCTGATATTATTAAGCAGAGGAAGTAGAAAAACACAAATTTAGTATATAATCTCTGAGTTCCATCTCCAAAACACATTTTTCCAAGCAGCACTTGTATTCATAGTGCTAAAGAAAGCAGTTTTGCCTTTTTCCCGGGAGATGAAAAATCTTTTTTTTTCCAATGTAGTAATTGTCTCAGTGTTCAATGCCTATGAAGTATTTGTCATTGTGACAGGAAAAAAAAATACAAAAATCAGAATTTTGCACTTCAGATACTCTCATGAGACTTATTTTGATCGTGAGAATGTCCAGGAGCACTTTTGATCACAGAATCAATTAGGCTGGAAAAACCCCTGAGATCATCAAATCCAGCTTACCACCAAACACCACCTTGTCAACTGGACCATGGCACCAAGCGTCAGGTCCAGCCTTTTCTTAAACATCTTCAGGGACAGTGACTCCACAACCTTCCTGGGCAGACCATCCCAATGTCAAATCACCCTTTTTCAGTGAGAAAATTCTTCCTGATGTCCAACCTGAACCTTCCTGGCTCAGCTTGAGGCCACTTCCTTTAATCCTGCCCTGCTGCCTGGGAGAAGAGGCTGACCCCCACCTGGCTACAGCCTCCTCTCAGGGAGCTGGAGGGAAGTCTCTCCTGAGCCTCCTTTTCTCCAGCAACAAAAACAACTCCAGCTCCCTCAGCCACTCCTCATAGGACTTGTGCTCCAGACCCTCCCCCAGCCTTGTTGCCATTCTCTGGCCATTCTCCAGCACTTCAATGTCTCCTTGCAGTCATGGGCCCAGAACCAGACACAGGACTTGAGGTGTGGCCTCACCAGTGCCAAGTACAGGGGGACAATCCCTGCCCTGGTCCTGCTGGCCACACTATAGCTGATCCAGGCCAGGATGCCTTTGGCCTTCTTGGCCACCTGAGCATACGCTGGCTCATGTTCAGCTGCTGTTGACCAGAGACCCCAGGTCTCTTTCTGTCCCCTTTTCAACTTGCTCCTTAACTACTTGCTCTTTAAGGACTAGTTCTATCATTGAAATAAGTGGGAAAACCTCCATACTGATTTTCATGAACTCTGACCTAGGGTTTTACTTCCTGTGTAGATTGACTTTTGCTCTACCCTTCTTAGAGAATTCTGTCTCTTTGAAACAGAAGTATGGTTCATCTACTCGGGCATTACCCTTTTCTTATTGCTTCTTCCCTTTATTTGTCTCTATGTTCCCTTCTGCTTAGAGTATCATTTTAAAAAAAAATCCCATACAGGAAAAAAAAAATCTGTAATTTTGGTTACTTTGTAATTTCAAATAAACCAACCTACAACAAAGAACCTTACTGTAAGTCTCCAAGATTAATTTAATATTTTCTGTTTTGACAGATGACTAACTGTCATAACAAATCAACTGTCACAGTATAATTGGGATGTTTTTGGAACTCATACACAGTAAAGAATACAGTTCACCAACAATAATTAAAACAAAAAAAAACCCTATAATCTGATCCTAAATAGGAAAACAGTTAAGATGTACTCAGCAAATGATAATTTGGAGCAGATTCTTGAGTAGACTATAGAAATGTTACATTATACAAAATAAAGTTACTATTCTACCTGGCCCTTAACTTCTATACACAGAAGTTCAGATTCCTGGGGATCATATGAAAGATACATATTTATCAATACAAACAAATCTACTTCTTCAGAGTCAACAGGAAAACTCTACACACTTCAATAGGAACTAAATTATCCCTACTTTTGAAATAAAAAATCATGCCCCAACATAATTTTATGGTTCTGAGGGAATACTCATTAGTATGGGAAATTATTTGTTAAGATAGAAGATAGCGTGAATAAGACACTTGTAAAAGCTAATTCTTAAATAGTCTGCATTTCCTTAGCTTTTAATAGAGAACTTAAAAAGAACAGAATATATTTTCAAGATCTTCTTGGATGATGTCTGAGCCTCTACCGTCCATTTTCAAGGACATGAACAAAAAGTAAACTATCAAATTTAAGCTTTATAAAATTGCAGTACTTTTTCCAGCTTTTCCTCACTGTTTAACAGGATAGAACAGTTCAGTTAGAAGGAACCTACAATAATCATCTAGTTCTAATGCCTGACCACTTCAGGGCTGACCAAGTTAAATCATATTGTTGAAGCCATCGTCCAAATGCTTCTTAAACACTGAGAGGCATGACTATAGCTGTTATGAAAACTAGAAAAAAACCCATGACTATGGCTTATTAAAACTACAGTGTCTATATTTTTGATAGCAACAGCTTAATTTATAGGGACTTGGATAACCATCTGTGCTCTGTTCTGTTGACCAGCACCATTATATTTTTTCTGATATTCATTTGTATGTGCTTTCAAACATTCAGATAATGAGCCATCAATAGTTAATGCAGCAGTTGATGTACCCGGTTCAAGCTAAAATAATTGATATCAATGTTTATGAACCAGATACAAAGTGAAATGGGAGTACATAGTCTTGTTGATTGCTTCAGGTGCTTACCACATGTTCCTCCTCCTCTAAATATTTAAGTTTATGTCTTTTTTTCCCCATATTCCATTTTACTCCTCTGCTGGATTGCCACATCAGTCTTCTTTAGTCATCAAGTATTTATTAAGTCCAAAGCTTTTAAGAGAAAAATCTCCTGCCTATAATTATTTGCAATATGCTACTGAATACACAGAACTTCACAACAGCAAAGAAATAAACTCATACTTGAAAAGAATTCAAGTTGTTACTTGTATGTATAACTATACCCTTAACTGGGTTTTGTTGGGAATATGATTACAGTTTAAAACAAACAGACAGTCCAGAGAATATCCAGCTAACGCACTGTCTTACTTAAACCACAGATATTGTCAATGTGTCTTTTATCAGATAATATTAGTCATGATATTCATCCACCAGAATAAAATTGGTATTTAACACTATGAAAACAACTTTCATTCAATTTTACGTGGAAAAAAGAACTGCCATGTGCTGTTATGTGAAATGTTCTGTTACTGAGGAAGAAAAACCTTAAATTTTTCCTAAACATTTGTTAGGTTGGACACAACTAATACTCCAGCATTGCGTAGCACTTAAACCATTGTAACTTTATAATGCTAAGTTTTCTTTGATTTTCAGATGCTCTGTCTCTCCTCTAAAAATTTAAATCCTGTAAAAACATGTATTTCCATATTTACTATATTAAAACTAATAGCTATGCTTAGTATCTGATTTTTTGCATACATCTCAATATGCCCACCTCAATGTTAGCATCTTGAGACAAATAGCTAAGATAATTAGCAAAAAAGCACAATTCCAATTTGTTTATGAAAATATTTCTGTTATTTAGTAATCTAAATTGATTTGGGCTGTCACAGAAACTTGCTACTTGCACTGATTTTAGTGGGAACTGCATGGATTCAGAACACCTGAAAATTAACATGTTTATATTTAGTAGCCGGCAAAACTGTAAAACAGAGGAAATTCAGGGATAGAAACAAACACTGGGAGAAGCTTTTGTTTTTACACATGAATACAGAGTGTATCACTGGATTTTTGAGACAGAAAACATGGAACTTTGACCTCAGACACATTTCACTCAGATCTTAATTTCACTACTTGGAATTCTTTTTAAATTATTCACTGGAAATTTGAGAAAAATGCATAATCTTGCAAGATTAAAAAAAAAAATCGATGGAGAACTTACAGAAGTCCTTCACACAAGAGGATATTTTTAGAACTTTAGAAAAAGTACTGATTATTCATTCAAACATACAGGATGCCATTGGTACTCTACGTTCTTCAGTGTAGCCAGAAAGAAATAAATAGCGAAAAAAAGCCATCATTCCATCTTCATCATAGGAACAAGTGGTGTTTTGAAAACAATACTGTGGGTCAAGCTATTATTTTCATCCCAACAGCCAATGTCCATTCTTAAATAAATGAAGTCTATTTTAATTATTACTGTTTAAATCTGTGTATTTATTTCTGCTGGGCTATTTTATTTTTCTATCTATGTATATATCTGTGTGACGCCAGTGTTTTGTATCCATGTACTGTATGCACGCACATCTAAACAGAAAACACAACTTCAGAATAAGGCCCTACTGACTTACTGTTGTCTCCCTATACCTTTCTTGTCTCTGGCAGTAAAAAATTCATTGCTCACTGTATTGGAAGAAACTGCAAGTCTATCAACAAAATTCTCTAATCACAATCCTATTAAATGTTAACATTGATCAAATTACATAAACTGGCTCAATAGAACAAGGCCATTACATTTTCCTCTTTGGATTTTCCCTTCTATCATGCCTCCAGTAAGCATTTCTAAATGAGTGGTATCTTATTAGATCAAATAAAACCTTAATGATTACCACTATATTTCTATTACTGATTTTATTACTGAATTATTGTAGCTAACAATTACAATTTAGTTGAAATCTATTGGGTACCAGAGGATATCAAAGGATTCATTTTACTATTGCAGTTCCATGCTCCAAACAATTCTACTATCTATATCCAGAAAAATTTGCAAACAGTGCTGACAATAATATCTATTGCAGATAAAAAAAATATTTTTGCAGCATTAAAAAGAATTTAAACTCAGCTAGAACTAGGTGTTTAGATCTCCACCAGAGAGATTCACTTGAATCACAATGTATTCAAACTTGCTGAAAATAAACAATGTAAATTTTAAAAAATAAAGAAAATAGAGTTCCAGTGGTCTCTCTCAGTATAAATTAGTCAGTGATCTCTACCAAAGAATAACACATCTGGACTGCTTTAGTTTTAAAAGGTCTATTTTAAAGACAGGAGCTTTTATACCCATGCATAGAAGAATTCAACTCATATAAGTAAAATTGTTTAAAACCATGTAAACTAAACATTGTGCTCCTGCCACACCATCCCAAGTTGCAGAAGGCAAAGGCATTGATTGGGAGAATGCAGAACCACTCTCAGAAGAGCAGGTTTGAGATTACGTACATCTAAGGAACCTGAAGGTGCACGAGTCCATGGCACCTGATGAGATGCATCCACAAGTCCTGAGGGAGCTGGTGGATGAAGTGTCTAAGCCATTATCCATCATATTTGAGAAGTTGTGTCAGCCTTGTGAAGTTCTCACTGACTGCAAAAGCAGAAACTTAACCCTAATTTTTAAGAAGGGTAGAAAGGAAGATGTAGGGAACTGAAGGCCAGTCAGTTTTACCAGTGACCAGCAAGATCATGGAGCAGATCCTCCTGGAAACTATGCTAGGGCATATGGAAAATAATGAGTTGACTGGCGACAGCCAATAGTACTGAAAAAGATATATCATAGGTGCAGATTCCGATGATCAATACATGAAAAGATATATAGCCATTAAAAAATAAAATCTGCTACCATAAATGATTAGTAAAATCAGGACTTCCTGATAATGTAATATTGAAGAGACAAGAAACACAAATGGAAACACAGAATGTTCTTCCTGAACTTCAGGAAACATTTTTTACTTTTTACAGTAAGGGTGACTGAGCACTGGCACAGGTTGCCTGGAGAGGCTGTGGAATCTACCCTCAGAGATATTCAAAAGCCATCTGGACACAGTCCTGGGCAGCCTGTTCTTAGTAACCCTGCTGCAGCAGACAAGCTAGACAAGGTGACCTCCTGAGGTCCCTTCCAACCTCAACTATTCTGTGAATAATAATTTCTAAGTAAATCACTGAGCAAGTACATTATTAATGAACAAAAGAAACTTGACTAGAGAGTGATAACCTATTAACATCTTCATATAAGTAATATCTTTCATACCTTGAAACTTACTTTTGAAAGCCTAAAAGAAACAATAAAACAAACAAAAAACAAGACTCGTTCAGTACTGTTTATCAGAGTACATTTATAACTCTTATGATTGTATGTGTCATTCGAAGTCTTACAATGACGTACGCTGTATTTTTCCAGTTTATTTACAAGGTAACTAATCAAAGTGATATTTTCTAGACAATTTAGCTTAGGGAGGATTATGGTTAAATTTGCTTGAGAAAGTTGTAACTGAATATTTTCCTCTTTCTAGCACTCAAAAACAGAGTTAGTTCCTAACCTTTTTAGCAGAACACTCTTATGCTACAGTAAAAGACCTAATTTTACTCCAATAAAATAAAAACACACTATTAGGTATTTAGATTTTATGCTTCCTCATTACAGTGTAGTTCATTGTATTTAGCAATTTTTTTTCTGGACTCAAGAGTCATGACCTAAATGCAATAAATTCCTGTTGTTGGGGAACGTGCAGTGCAGTCCCAAATACACTTTCCTTAGAGGCTTCCACTGCCAACAGGAAGCTTTGGGAAGAATAAACATGATCACTTCTGAACTAGATTCTGAATATCTTCACAATAAAGCCTGAAATAAAGGACTTGAAGGGGTGTTCTGGGTCAAGTTCACAGGTTTACCAAAGGTATTATGACATATAATGTCTTTTATACCAGATTCATCTTGAAAACAGTTTTGGGTTTTCACCATGTCTCTGTCTAAGAAAGATGCCATTCCCTCATAATTCAAGACCTTCTTTTGACAAATGATCTATCTTTATTCATGGTACCCTATAATAATTTATTCCTTCAACAACATTATTTTTGGTTTAAAACATTTCTTTCACCTTCACCTGTTCATTCCATCTTCCTGTCTCTCCAAGAAAATCTATGAAATCACTCATAGTTCCTCTCAAGTCAGTTTCCCCCAGAAATAAGAAAACTTCAATTAGTATTTTCAAGCAGAAGATGTTACTTCCTCTTTCCTCTAGTAGTGTTTTTCTTAATCTCTTGCAATTTGAGGTTGACTCTCAATCACTACTGAGCCAAAACTCAGATAAATAAGGTCCAAACCACCCCTTGGTTAAACTGCATTAATATTTACCTACTTCCAACAGAAGTCTTTTACATAACACACTTCAAAATGGTACTTTCCATTTTTTACATCCGCCTCCCAATGGCTGCCTACCACCATTGTAAACCACATATTATCCCTCTTTACTACGGCTACCTAGAATACATGATACAAGGGTGAGCTCCTTATATCTAGCTCCTTATATCTATCTCACCCTTGTATCATGTATTACCATCCCACCTGTTACCCTTATTCTTGTGTATTGTAATACTCCCATAGTTGATTATTCAACTCAATTTTGTGTCATCTGAAATTTCCACTAGCATGCTTCTTATTATGCTCAAATTAATAAAAATTGATCTCAAAATACATTAACTACTACTACTCTCCTTCCAACCTGTCAGTCTATTGTAAGTGAAAATTTTTCCTCTCTCTGTTTTATTGCTTACCTTACTAATTATTGTATTAATTTTCCTTACACACCTCCCATCTATTAATAATTTAAATGAGGTGACTTCAAAAGATATCATTTTAGGGATACTGTAGTTCCCCAATTTAAAAAGTCTGGTACCAAAGAATCATGTTGAGCTACTCTGTATAAAGATAATTTTGATAAACCCTTGTCATATTTTTAAGTTAGCTTTTTGACATATTATTAGATTTTCCTCCAAAACAAGTTTTAAAAGTCTTCCCGCTTTTTTATTTAGACTAGCTGGTCTGTAATTGCCTGCTCACTGTTCCCCTCCTTCCTTAAACATAGCTGTTCAGTTAAACACAGATGTTCATAAAGTTAAGACTGCCAATCTAATGGAAATAAAGTTTATTTCAATGGTAGCACTTAGCATAACTGTATTTCTGTAACTCAGATTTGAAAGACGTAGTTAATTATACATTGTTCTGTTGCAGTGCAGACCAGTATAAAAACTTAAGGACATTTACAGTCATTGGCTACAGCATTAACAGCTGTAACAGCACTAACTAATAATGCAAGCTTCCTATTTAATGTTATTTATGATTTCCTATTTCCCATCAGACAAGATTTTTCAATGGCTGGGTTTTCATGCAAGCTCTTTTTTTCAGGTTCTATTTATTACAAGTGTAATGATTTTTCCAGAACATATTTTTCACTGCCAACAGTTAAACAGACAATAAGCAAAAATAGTGTCCTAACAAAAATGCTTTGGAATATAACTCTGTCAATACACAGTTTATAAACACAAAGCACTATGCAAATACTAAGAAATAATTGAATTTTGAAAACCACTCAAGGAATCAAGAACTAAAAGAATAAATTCTGATAAAGCAAGACTCATTAGATTCACATTGCAACTAAAGGATAATTATAATATAGATATCTTATATATTCTCCTCCTAAATCAAGTGAAGAGAGAATTCTTCCTGCCCACTAGGCATAAGTCCTAGGTAATATTTTGTCAGAAGGTTATAACAGGCAGTTAGCAAGACAAGCTTGCCATTCATAAAGCCATAAACCAAAAAAATATAAAACTACTATGTAGAATATCTCAAGTTCAGAACTGAAACTAAATAGTATGGCAGGGATATGAAAATCATATTCTTGAAAGACTCTATTACTAGAATGTTATATTACTAAGCCAGCTTCCTGTATAAGAACTTTTAAGAACAGAATTCTACAGAACTTAATTATTTACATGAAGAGCTAGATAACATATTTGATGGACAAAAAAAACTGATTCTGCTTTAAAATGTAAGCAGTGGGTCACACAGTTTCTCATACGGGAAACTCACATCTCTCTTAGAAATAAGGATGAATGCTACCTGAAACACACATTCTTAATGGTACATGGTAGACCAAAACGTTCACCTGACAAATCAATTGATTTTAGGAGGTGTATAGCTGCCATTCAAAACTACATAACACAATATGATTCTATTCTTTATTTCTTACTAGAAGAAATAAAGAATAAAATACTATTGTGATCCATTTCCTTAGAATTTATTTCTTTTAGTCTCTGAATGACATTTATGTTGACTATTATTTTTCTTAGCTAGTCTCCAGTATTTTAGCAGGAGTTCTGCATATGCAAGACACAGAAACATTAGGGCTTAGACACCTGCTAGTGCTCAACAAAAATACCTCACTATGGGCTAAGTGGAGAGTGCCTCTGCACACTGAGCAGCACACTGAATGGGACTTCACAGATGCAGAGCGTCCTCTCTCCTTTGGATTTCCAGCAGTAAATCTTTGAATAAAGGATTTATGCTTTCACTTACTCTCCTCCACTCTTCTATGGAGAGACACCTTTACAAAAGTAGCTCAACTGCCCACAAATAAAGAGAAAAAAAGAAAAAAACCAATCTTGATTTTACAGTATATCAAGATCATTGCTACACCTTTTTGTTTGTCCCAAGACAGCTGCAGGCATTCTTATTGTCTGGACCTAATGCTCAAGTTGCTAATGCTGTTCTTCAAATGATTACAGTCTCTCTCTCTCTCTCTCTGTATTTAGTCCTATCCCAAGATATTTCAAAAACCTGCTGAGGTTAGCCCTTGAACAACTGCTGCTCCCTATTCCAGAGGGTGCCATTTTCCTCTTCTACCCTTAAAAATTTTTACTCATTTCATTCATCCTTAATACCTCTTTATTCTAACCACACACTGTCATAATTTCTCCCAAGGCCCCTACGGTCACATTTCCTAATAAGTGACACCTGAGAGACACAAAACAAAAAAAAAAAAAAAAAAAAAAGAAAAAAACCACAATTTTGAATNTGAATTTTGAATCGTGGTATCTTTCCAACCTCTGGCAATACACACAGATTGAAGTAAGATCGTTCTTTGCTTTTAATTCTAATATATTAAAAACCAATTGTATTGACATATAATATCGAAATATAATATCACATTAGTATTTTAACTGAAGTAGTTCATTTTAAATTTCCTAAGAAAGATTAGGGCCACATCAGATAATGAGATCTATATAAATATTTAAACTTAATTGAATTAAAATATTAAGATATTAGTTGTTTTTGTGGGTTTGTTTAGTACCTTATTTAACCTACATAAGTTAGTTTTATTTTTTGTTTATTAGAAACTCTTATCCAGAAAACATCCTCATTCTTTTTGCTTTACTTCTACCATTTGATATTTTATTTAAATGATCCCTCACCTGTTGTAAATGCTAGAGCAACAGCCAAAAGAACCAGTAGCTACAGTCATTCATCTTGCTCTCCTTCAAGTCAACAGCATTACTCCTACCCTTAAATATGAAAAGAGGTCCCATAGAGGCCAAACCAGGTACTATTAATTCAATAGGAGTTCTGCAGCTGACATCAATGGGAGCAAAATTTGGACCTCAAGGAATGCATACTGATTAGGGTTAAAGTAATTGTTATCAAGTACAATATTAGTGAACCTAAACAAAAAAAGAGAATCTTTATTAACTACAAACCTGAGGCAGTGCTGAGTTCAGCTGTCGCTGGAGGGAATCTCTGTCGTAGATGACATCCTGTAGGCGTTGCTGTGCAAGTGACAAGCTTTCCTGTGTCTCCCGAAGGGTATCAAGGAGACGGTCCCTTTCATCCAGCATGTTCACCATCAGCTGCTCAAAATGAGAATCCGAGTCCGAGCCGCTGCTTTGGGACCCCCGTTGACTCATCGGGGTGTCCTCGTTTATCGTTGGCATCACTTCACACATCATTTCTTTGAAAAGAACACAAATCAAGGAATCTTCAGTAGAGAAAACATTTGAGGATATTTCATAAGAGAAATAAACTCTCACATGGACACAGTTAGTAGATTATTGCATTGTTCCCACTTTCAAACTTGTGCGCAATGTTAATCAGATGGTCAATAGAGAGGGATTAAATACAGTGACTACTTCCACAGAGCAAAGACTTTGAATGTGCTTCCCAAAATTAATGAAGGCTGACTGGAAGGAGATGAAGGGTTACAGAATATTTTAAATTAATAGTTTTGGAAATAATGATCCCTTAAAATGATAGAAAATACTTCCTCTGCAATTGTAGTCTCCCTTATCATTGCTTTTCTCCCTTCTCTTACTTAATTTCATTGTTGAATTGTTGGTATTGATGTCAATAGCTGCCACTAACTGCCAGATTTTGTCCTCCTCTAGGCAATTCTACAGCACAGCTCAGGCTAACCATTGATCCAGTATCATGCTGCCTTAACAATGCCAGGTTAATCTATTTTTCTATCTAGTTATTCCCATCCTCAGGGGAAATTATTCTCCAGTGAGCTTGTTCAGTAAGGGGTCAAGAACTAGAAACTCTGGTAATTACATCCCTGCGATATCTTGTGCAAATTGAATTACCAGGAACAGAATCACTGTTGTTTGTTTCTTAAATCTGTCCTGAGCAGAGCAAATAGCATCACCTAGTCCCATGCTTCAGCTACAAAGCTTCTTACGTAAATCTCAAAGCCCCCGTTCATGTACAGGGAGAAGCTTTGGGAATCCTTGGGAGAGCTTACTGATGTTAACTGCTTTGTCCACTGTCCACAGGGACCTTGGGATGCGGGATGCCTGCCAGGGGAGCCTGTCTTGCCTCCAGGAACCTCTCACAACATCATGTAAGTACACTGCACTCAGCAAGGGGCCATCACCAGTCTCCACTCAGCTCCCACCTGTGGCTAAGCAGTTTGGGATGGTAAGTTCACAGTGAGCAAAGGGATAATTTAAAAATTCCAAGGCCATCTGCCACTTGCTCAGTTCAATCATAACTTTTCGGTATGCAGCAAGAGGCCAGAGAGCATGGTCTCTGCATGCCCATTCTTCAAGAGCAAAATTAACAATTTTGGATTGTCACTGAGCCCTTCCTGCCTCACAATCATCAGCTCTCATGGGTCAGTCACACTTCTTGCCCCAGAGGATTCTCATTGGTGAAGCTTCACCATTCAAGAAATTATTTCCAATGTCCTACGCATGCAGATCAGGTTTCTGGTGTGAAAGGCACAACATTTTCTATCCTGGCACACAGGCTCTGGCAGAGTGAGAGTGGTACAATTTTGCAGGAACACTGGTAAGTGTGTGAGAACAGGTAGGGAAGCCTCTGCATGGGCAGCTGTTGCTACCTCAGCCCCTTCCATTCAAACTAGATAGGAAATCTCTTCTTAAAGTCATTATGGGGATCTGGGCAGCCATATATGTAAGTGGTTGTGGGGTAGCAAGGGAATCCATGAGCTGAATGCTTATGGCACTATTATCACATCTTGTACCTCTCAGCTGTTGTGTTCAGGGAACGCAGGGGGCCATGCATTATTCTTATGTTGAATCCCTGGACTGCATTGTTCTGACAGCACAAGTAACAAACTTGGGCTATGACTAAGACAGCAGAGAAGGCAGGGAATGGATGGGCAGCTCCTGGTGCAGGCAGTTGCTATTTGGAAGCTTTCTCCCACAGCTCATAGCCCCAGGAGAATCTTTAAAAGGTACAACACTTCTTGCAGTCAGCCTGGTGATGTACATTGCTTTCTGGAAGTTCAGAGATCAATGCCATTATTCCATTGGAACCACATACATCTCTCCCTCCCTCACTCTGAGTGGAGAGAAATACAGCAAAGCAATCTTTTAACCTGAGCCAGATAGAAATGCTGGTAGGGTGTGACAGATAGGGACGCTTTGACTCTTGCAACAGCGAGGAGTGGGAGATATGGGAATCCTGGACCATGCCCTCACACAAACTGTAGGGGCCTATGATGACCCCAAACAACTCTGAAGGAAACCTGGCTTCTCAGAGTGCTCCTGGATCACCAAGCCACAAAAAAAGGAACAAAATCTCAATCAACTGCAGGTTTGCTGTGGGGCTTCCAAAGAAAAATTTCTTACAGCCTTTCTAGTATGCAGTGCTGTTCAATTTACTATGATTTATGTCTTCTTGCCTTTAGAAAAGCATTTTTGTTTTCCTTTTTTTAAACTTTTTTGGCATGTATCACTCTCACATGTGCCAACACATGGGATGCTTTCTATGTCCTGAGGCAGCCAGCATTTAGCACTGTTCCCAAGCACAAGCTGAGGAACAGAGCTACTTCCCCAGGACCTTATTATACCTTTTATGAATTTCCTGCTTGATAGCAGGAAGGACTCAAAATACTGAGAATACTTGAAGAATTTTTAAATGAAGAAAAAAACCAAAGGAAAGGAGGGTTATCGAGAGGGACTGCAGCAAAAGCTAGGGCAGGTAAAGCAGAGGAAGAACTTCACAGAAACAGAGGAGGAGTGTCAGCAAACAGACCAATCACAGTCTAGTAGTATAACATTGGAAGCTGAGGACAAATAGAAGGGCACAAATGCTTTTGGATCTTTATATAGGAAGTGAATTATGTCACAGAGTTACAAGAGTTCTCGACGTTTCCTGAGTCTTCTGATGGTGTGTGCATTTATTAATCAACCTTTGGCTAACCACACGATGATGTGGTTCACACATGGGGTCAGTGGATTTAAATTTAAGGGTCAGCTCCCAGTTTAGTTATCACTGAAAGGAATTTAGTTTGTATACACCAGAAGCACATAGAGGACCAAGACAACACATGCAAACAGAAACAACTGAGGTATTCATGCTAAAAAATAAAATAAAAATAGTTTTGCTATGATCACTTTGGTCTGATCGCTAATGTGGTGATATCCTGAGTAACTTGCATTATATTTTAAAATTTCCAGTAGGAGAAGAGGGCCATTTCTGATTTTCCTTCTATGCAATTTGAATTTTAAACCTAAATTTGGTGATTAAAAACCTCCATCACCCCAACAATTTTTAGTCTGGTTTCATAATATAATCAGCTGAAATATTTCATACAATGAAATTAGAAGCAATCACTCTATCTACCTACTCTTCCCCACTTGTCATAGACCATAAATCTGCATTAATCTGAAGTATATTTTATACAGGAAGGATTTCAATCATTAAACACTGAAAGTGATCTCTCTAATAAATTAACCAGAATAAGTAATTCTGTCTGTGAAAAACATATTCCTTGTTCAATTGTATTTATAGGGGAGACACAGCCACATTCAATGCTGCAGTTCAAAAAGGCTTGAAATAAGGCTATTGGCAGGCCCACTTCTATTACACTTCAGAACTACCATGCCACATATGCTTTTGTGGCTGATCTGTGAATTTACATAACTTCTGATAAAACTCAGATACCTTTCCCTATATATGCATGAATCAAATTTCATATACACAGGACAGCTGCATCCTGGACTTCATGATATATGTACAGCTCAATAGATCTATGCATACATAGCAGGTATTTGTCTCAGGTACTCAGTTCTTACTAAACATGTAGATATCAATTCTATTCAGAACAGAACTGAACAAGATTAATAAAGGACTGCCATTAAGCTTCCTTTTTGTTCTCCATTCTTACTGTTCCAAAAACTGGCTAGGCTCAGAGAAGTTGATTTTTCAAACTATAACTGCTGGACAGACCAAGAACATTAATAAAGTGACATCTGGATACTCCATATTTTCTAACTGTGTTTATCAGCCTGTCATATGATTGATGGAATATAATCATAGCCCAGGAATGGCCCCAAAAGATCAAAGATTGGAATGAAGACTCCCAGCCCTCTACTCTTTTGAATTGGTTTTATACAGTGTAATAGGCTGTTAGTTTCTCATTCAACTCTGAATACACACTGAAAATCAGATGCATAAACATCTTTGAGTCTGCGCATGTGTTTTAATCTCTCCACTTGGTCTGCACATGCCAGCTCCTATGTTCAGGTATTTCTTATCCCAGCATAGTATCCCTTTCCCTAATCCCTAATACATTACTATCAACCCCTACAAGGCAATTACAGTTACATTTCTTTGATGAGTCCTATTAGTGAAAAATAATTCAGAGATGACAGTGACAAAAAAAGGAGAGAATAAGCAAATACAATCAACAACGCACATGAAACATTAGAATCCTGTCTCTGAAGTTTAAAACAGAAACCTTGAATTGCATTGCCACAGCTCTAAATTGCAAACTAACTTCACTTAAATTTCAGGTAATGTGACAAAATTGGAGTGCATAAATATCTGCCTTAAATTCCTCAAAATTACAGTTAACACTAAATATTATTTTTATCTTTCAAACCTGCAGTGAGCAGATTCATCTTATTTTCTGCTTGGCCCAGCACCGGGCAAGGGGTTGTCACAGATGATTTAACTTAAAGGGCCTTAAAAGGTCCTTTCCACACAGAATAATTCCATGGGATAGGAATCAAACAAATAAACCACCAAACAAATCCAAGAACCCAGAAACACAGACTTTGCTTCTTTTCAAAAGAATGATGAATGGTGTTGAATTGAGTAAACCCAAGTATCTGTACCCAGCCATAAGGAGGCACCTTCACAGAGACCGAGCAAATTCCCACTGAAGGATTTTACTAAGGATTTCTTTACCAAGACTTGATATGTCAAATTCTACTTGGTTATACCAGTGGTGCCTAGCCATGCATCTGGCAAGATACTGCAGCTCATCGTGCCACCACACAACTCCAGGCTTTTGCCCAGAAAACTGAAGAAAAGAAGTTGGGGGACGAATGAAGTAGAGGGGAAACAGGCAATTAAGACCTGAATTTACCATCCTGGTCATCAGGAGAAAGTGAGGTACAGGCCAGCTAACTACAGTAACCCACTAGTGAGTGGACAGCCACCTTGCTCTGTCGAGATATGACAGAATCACTGAACACTTAGGGTTGCAAGGAACCTCTGGAGATCATCTACTTCAACCTAAAGGCATGTTGAGTGGAACACAGACAGCAAAGAATGAACACTGAGGAAGCTGAAATTTCTTTCCAGTGGGTGTTAAGAACTACAAGTGGTGGATTAAACACCTCTGTCCCATATTTTCAAGACCACAGAAGTCCATGATAACGGATTAAGCTCTCCTGTACATCATTCTATGCAACACTTCCCATGCAGGCAGGAAGTGCTTTCTTCTGCAAACAAAAGGAAGGAGAAGAGAGAAAGGGATAAACAAGGTGGCATATTCTTCAATTTAAAGAGATGACATTAAAAGCTGCATGTGCACTATATACCTCTTCATTCAAAAGAAGAGAAGGAAAGCTTGTGTTCTTTGCCAGAAAAAGGCTGACTTGCCCTGTAGTAATACAATTTAACTAAAGTTATGCTTGACTGATCTAAACCAAAAGTAAGACTTTTCTAACAAAATTAAGACTTTTCAAATGTGTTTCTCTTTCTCTAAATAGAAAAATAAAACCTCCATTGATACTGAACTTAGTACTTCTACAGTTCAAAGTTTATCATTTTACCCAGTATCCTGAATATAAGTAAAGCAATCCCTCAATGAAAGACACATTAAGTCACCAGCATTTTACTGTTAGTACATGATCACTGTTCCTTAGATCCATCCTGAGCCACAGAACAGACATTACAATTCTCTTGGTCAGGGTGCCCCCACAGCATCCAAAACTTGCAAGGACTGCAATATATAGTGAACTTGTGTAGCACCTGCAACTATCCCAACCCCCAGAGAGGTTCTGAAGGGAGAGCAGGATGCTGACAAATTCCTGCTTTCCTTGAAATCCATGTAGCACATAAACACTCCCTAGAAATAGACTTTTAGGTAATGTAATAACTTTAGAACTCTTCCAACCCAAAACAAAACCGAGGTTCTTATTTTAATAGTAGCTCAGGACCTGAGTGCCCAGGCATCGTAGCCATTCACAATGGCAGCTTGAGAAGCAGTACACTGAAGTTCTCTAAACACATCATCTTTCTTGTCCATCGTGTATCTGCTGCACCATCTACTACAAAGGCTTTTGCAGATTGATTGGTTCCTAGTTCAGTGTTTTCTCCAGTCATTTGTATGGAATCTAATCCAGCAAATGCTTGAATTCATGGAAATTCTGTCATGGACTTCAGTGGGTTTGGATCATTACAGATGGTTGGAAAAGTCACTAACATAGACAAGCCATCAATCTCCTGTCATTTTACTCCCTCCAAACAAAGGCATAAATATCACAAATGCCTGTTACGTGATACCAGGGAGCATGCTGGATGTTATGTGACCACTGCCTACTATATCACCTGAAATCATGAACACGTTTCCCCTCTAAACACACAGCACTCAACTGGCAAAAACAACTGCTTAAAGTAATCTGTCCTACTAGAGGAGGAAAGAATGTGGTTCGCTGTCATTACATTAAGATTTTTCAGGCTGTATGCAAAAATGTCATAGCAAATCCATAGCATTAGCTGCATTATGTCTCCATCAAGAGTGAACTCCCTATTAGCTCAATTATGAATTCTGCAGCTCAGTTTAAACATCCAGATAAGGGGAATGGACAAAAATTCCTACACAGACCACAGGATATGGCCACGCTTGGTTAAGAGTTTTATAAAGCTTCTTTTCAGACGGGACTCCATTAACAAATTAATTGATGGCAACTCTCTTATATTAACTTCTGATTATGATCATGTATGGACAAGGTATCGAAGTATGTCCTCAATACTGACTTTCTCTAAAACTACTTGAAATTTCTGTGATACACATCCTATAGAGGTGGAAAATGAAAGTTGTCTTTCTTCTTCTCACTGGACCCCACCCTATTTGGCATCTTCTGTTTTCTTAATTGTTCAAGAGTCTTGGAATTATTTATTTAAGTGAACATTGTAACAAACTCCTCTGCAATCTCATTTAGACTGGAAATAATTTACCAGATGGAGTTCTTTCACTTGGGAAGCTCTCGGAATAAGAAGACACAAAGATTCTTGGCTTCTGCCTGACAAAGGCTCTTAGACAAGCATTCATTTTGCTCACCTTGAAGGCCACTACCTTAGACGTGAATCTAATTTTAGCCCCTCACCCTTCTATCCATAACTGGCTTTAAAAGCTTATTTTCTGTTTACTCTGATGTTTGATTTGCACACCACGGTTGAGCAGTCATTTCAAGTTACTTGTAATTCTGCTGCAGGAAAAAGAAGTCGAGATCTACCTACCATACATTCTAGCCTGTTCACAGTGACATCAGCTTGAAAACTCATTTCATTGGATCGTTCCAGGTATTTTGCATTTACAAGCTATTTTTTCCAAATTGTTAAATAGATATAGTGACTGATAAAACCAGATCTTACTGCAGTTATGTCTCTTCAGATGTCCTCAGCAGGATCACTTGAAGCAACGGTGCAATTCTAATAAGGAAAATCCTTCCTATTGTCTGAGTTGCATTACATGCATATTCCTCCTCCTAGTTAACTCCTTACCTGCCAGTCTCCACTAAACTATGATATCACCTTTAACAGAAGCATCTTGCTCTCCTTCCACACAGGAGGGGTGGTCAACACAGTACCTTAGAAAAAGGACTCATTCCAACTATCTGTTCTTTATGTCATCCCTCTGACCTCCTACCTCCCTTAACCACAACCAAAATAAAGAAGTTGGTTTCACATTTTTCAGTCTGAAATCCCCCAACTTCCATTATAGAAATGCATTTAAATACCACACAAGTACTACAGCAAGAGGCAGACAGATAGATTTTGCATTTTTCACCTCATCCCCCGAGGATATAGGGGCTAAGGAAGGAATGTCTAACTCAGAAATAGAAGGTTCAGTACCTAGTATCTTTTATTTCGGCGTCTGCTATTTCACTTGATCAATAACAACCGCAGTCTCCACCGGCTTCGAGCGGGGACTCACACAGCCGAGCACTCCTGGACCATCTTCCTAGCAATGGTGACACAGGCGTTGCTCCGAGGAACACCAAGCCCCCGCACCCGTCCTCCGGCAAGTCTCGCTGCTTGGCACCTCAACATTTTCTTCGGTCACTTCGTCAGCAGCCAAGAGGAGAAGCATCCATGGGAAAAATGGCATATTACAAATTTTGCTTTGGGAAGCAGAGCTCGGTTCAGACCATTGTCGGGAGCAGAAAGGGGGGGAGCGGCTCTTAAAGCTCCAGCAGCCCCTTTCGAGCAACAGCATCCTTGCAGCTGGAGGCAAATGATCACAGGGGAGGGGGCAGGGCGAAAGCATCTCTCTTTTATTTCTTATCTTTTTCTAAACTTGACTAAGCGGTATCAACCTTCCCTGGTTCTTCGATACCTCCCAAGCTAATTATGTCTCTGTGCGTGACTGAAGTCCACACACACGCACGACTGCCTGCATGATCAAAAAGCAAACGCGGTTTTCTGCTTTACAGAGAGAAATGCTCTGCCCACGGCTCGTCGCTGCCTGGCTGGCACCTTGCAGAGCCCGCTGTCAGCCGTACGGAGCCGGAGCCGGGAGCGGCACCGGGAGCCGCGGCCGGCGGTCACTCACTGCACCGGGTGGCCGCGCCCCGGGCACCGCTGCCAGCCCCGCATCGCCCGGGGACACCGGCATCGAGAGCGGCACCACAGCGCTACGCTACTACAGCCTGCAATTTAAGGAGCTCAGGCAAACGCCACAACATCTCGTCTAACCGTAGAGCGTAATAAAATGTATCATCTGCGGTAATCCGACCGTGAGAAAGCAGGGATAAAACCTGCCATAATCTCAATAGTCCGGGCGTGTAATTAACATCACACACGGGGGAAGGCCGGGCAGGCTGTGCCCGGTGCCGGCTGTGCCGTGTGCCGGGGCCGGAGGGCGGGGTGGAGGCGGAGGGAGCGTCGCGGCCGTGCCGGGCTGGGCGCGCTCCTCGGCGCGGGGACTTCCCCTGGAGCCGCTGCAGTGGTTTTCACCAGTCCTTAAATAAATTCTGAAGTAATCGCGTCTGCCTCCTCTGCCTCACGCACGCGGCTCCCCAGATGCTGCTGCCGCTGCTTCGCGGCTCGCTCGGCATTAATTCACTCACGCCCACTCCTTAGAAAAAGAAAAAGAAAAAAGAAGAAAAAAGGGGACACCAGGGCGTGATCTGGATGTTGAGCGGCGCTGCCGTATAGTTCCTCTGCCCACGGCCGCGCGGCCCCGGGCGGCTCGGAGGGGCAGGAGGGGCAGGAGGGGCTGCGGCACCCGAGCCCCCCGGCGACGCCTCCGCCCGGCTCGGCTTGAGCTGCTGCTGCCGCCCCCGGCGCTGCCCCCCGGGGCTGCCCCCGCCCGGCTCGGCGGGAGCTGCTGCCGGCCCCGGGGCTGCCCCCGGGGCTGCCCCCGCGCCTCCCGCCGCGCCCCTCGCAGCTCCGCAGCGCCCGCACACCGGCCCAGGCCGGGCGGGGGAAGAGGGGTGGCGAGCGGGAACAGTGGCGGTGTCCGTGGAACCGGGCATTGTGAATGAACGGCGTTTTCAGAGCCGGCTTGAGGATGTTTGCTCAGCCAACTTTGAGGACGATGATGTGCACATATGAACTACTCAAACTTTGTTATTGCAAAAAAAATTTCAGTACTTGTTTACATTTCTTCTGCATAGAAGAAGAATTTCATCCGTGAAGGACTGACTTTGTTGCTTCAGAAGCCTGAAGTCTCTTCGTGTGCTGTGGAAATGTGCTGGAGAGAGGAGGGAGCCACAGCCAGGGGCGTGCTGAGACTCATTGATGCTTGCAGCTGAGCTGGCTTCACAGGAGGTGTGACACCGTATTGTGGGAAATATAAATGCATGGAGGATGCACATCCGCACTGTAAAGCAAATAGCTGGGAAGAGTTGTCAACATGGACATTTCAAATCCAAGCGCAAAGAAAATGCTGGTGCCATGCCAGAGTGTGTTACCAGAGTTTGGCCTCTCAGTGCAATGCATAGGTGAAAAGAGAAAAAAAAAAAAAGTTAACTCTTCCTCTCTGCCTGTGCCACTGTTCCAAGTAGCTTTTTGTCATTTCACTTGTACATTTCAGATCATTATCTTGACTTAATTATCAGCGTACAAACCATTAGAGCAGTTGCCTGATAATCCCACTGTAGCTGAGGGCAAGAGCTGTCATCTATGAGATTCTTCTGCTGCGTGACTATCACAAATCTGAGCTTTGAGTAAGGCGAGTAAGGAAAGAGTAAGAGACTCAAAAAGCACTCATTGAGAGCAGTCATGCTCAGGAGGCACTGCCCAGGCTGGCTGGTGTGAACTTTTTCAAAGGAGGACATAGCTGGTGGGGTTTTTTACATTATTTAAGGTTACATTGTTTAAGGTTTTTTCCCCCTTTCTTTGAGATTAAAGATCAGGGTTTGCAGCTTCAAACTCTCTAGAACTTGCCACTGTTACTTTTTATAACATATTTATGTGCATGGAAGTATCACTCTTTTCTAAATACTGATAAAGATGGGTGCTACCGATGACATCCTGCCTTTTTCCCCTTTCAAACAGCATTTTCCTGCATAAAGAGTTTGCCAGACATGTGGGAGATCTGTCCAGGTTCACCCAAGATGACTGTTTTCAGCACTCACCTTGGAAAATATTCCAGTCTGTGTTCCATGTACTGGAGAGGGCAATTATTTGCAAGCTGTATAGCAGACAGATCTCCTTCACAGCCATTTGATTTACAAACATTTGTAGAATATTTTTGGAAGTCTGTTGGCCCCTCAGGTCCTCATGCCCATCCTCCCTACCTACTTTCAATCATTAAAGCAAAAACCCAGCACAGAAAGATTATTATTGCTCAAGGTGTTGGCATTGCTACCTGTACTAGTTGACCTGCTGCCCTTATCGTCTCTGTTGCAGATTCACAGATGAATAAGTGGCTGAAGGACCGTGTGTCACAGCCCTGAGGTTACTGCAGAGTGTAGAAGCTGCCAATTAGCACCTGTGCTTTGTGGCACCAATTTAAACAGGAGCCTCCTTCTCTTCAAGCGTGTAGGGGTTTGAGGTCAATAAGATGGAAGAAGAAGGGAAAACTCTAAAGAATGGGAAATGAAGAACTATGAAAAAGCCACAAAACCTGGGATGGAAAAAAATATTTGGGCTTGATAATAATAAAGGAATTCTCCCTACACTAGGGGACATCTTTGGTAAAACCTAAGTGGAGAGTTTTGATCAAGAGCATATGAGCATAATAATATATTCCATGGAAACCTTAGTAGTGAAAGGTATTTAGTATTTAGTATTTGGTATTTCATTATGAGCTTAAAAGCTCCTTGAATGGAATTTGACCATTAGATCTCCAAAACATAGTTTTGTTTATCTAAGCTCCAAGTATTATATTAATTCTATTATCTATTACTATATCTTTTCTATTATATCAATTCTAATCATTCTAATAATTACCCCAGAAGTATGAAATGCCCTGTTGCTCTGGGAGGTTCTGTATTTGTGTATATATGTACTGGCATCAAGTGTTTGACTAACTGGGACTTATAGCTGATAAAGTAAGTGAGTGAACACAAGAAGAGCAGGAAGAGTACAGTGAGACTGTATTCTTTGTTACCTTAGGAAGTCCTCCTCACCATTTGCCAGGTTGCTTCAAAAAAAAAACATAATCTTCTGTCAGAAACACATATCTGAAAGCTGTCTTCCTTCCCTCTGTCAGCGTTGCCGTGGGGCTTTCTCATTCGCTGTCTGCAACAAAGGTAAAGTAGAGAATAATGAAATCCTTTGCTATGATCAGGGTAAAAGAGGACACCACCATGCTCTCGAGGAATAATTGATCATCTAGGGAAGTGAAGATCAGCTTGGAAAAGATTTGCTGTTGCTTTGAAGACATACAGTGCAAACTGAGGAGCAAGTAGTGGTGGCAAACTTATGTGATTCAGTTAACACAGTAAGAGTGGAAAGTGATTCCTGAATCATACCTGAATCATACTAATGATGCACCATTTCAGTTTTTAAAGTCTTTTAATAGGTACTACAGCATGTTGAAGGCCCGAGTAAGGTTTCAATATTAAAATGGAGAAAAGAAGATACATCTTAGAAATGTTACAGAGGAAGAAAAAAAACATAACAAAGCAAAAGTCCAGAAATATTTAGAACTAGTCTTCCCTTGATAAAGAAGCCATTAGGGACTAAGAAAGAAGCACAAAAATAAAGTTCAGATCTTGGCTAAGACTGGGAAAAATTACATTCCAATGCAATTTGAGTTAGAATTCCAATTGTACTTTGCAATTACATTAATGCTTATTTCCCAAAGGTTTGCTGCATATTGTCATAGCTTTAAGGGTTCCCTTGTAGTTCCTCACTTTAAATTGCTTACCTATTTCAGCTGTGAAGTTGATTGCTGCATTTTACTAGAAGACTGTCATAAGCCCTGTTTTCTCTCTTTCTCTCTCTCTCTCTCACACACACACAGAATCCATATGTGGCCTCAAAAATCAACATGGCAGCCTTAAAAGTCTCTCATTGCAGACATTTGATGGGGAGGGAGAAAGTTCAAAGGAGGAATATACATTTAGCTTGGATGTGATTTGTTCAAAGCCAATTAAAGATCAATAAAATACAAGCCTGAGAGTTTTATAGCATAGTTAGCACCTTTTGGTACAGATGAAAGTCCTTAGCTGGGAAAGGACAATTTTTATTTCTGTCTCAGTCTGATCTGCAGGGCAGGCTCTCATTTGCAGCAACAGGATGGCTGATTGGGCCACTGGAATTTTTTGGTCTTATTCCTCTCCTTTAGTGTGATTTTTCTGGTGACATGATTTAAGGGCTGGTAAAGACCTGCTTGAGTATCCCAGTTACTTGCATACTGTTGTACTTGAGAACCTGAAACTGAAGGGGAAATTTTTCTTTTGTGATCTAAGAGCGGCTTCAAGAACAATCATTTTATTCTTTTTCAACTGTCTCATGTTGGTCAGCTGAAGTGTCACGTGCAACCAAAGTGGCATAAGATAGGAGTAAACATTTTAATTCAGTCTGCTATTGAAATACTTATGCTGTAATAGAAAATTTTACATTACCTATCATAAAAATTGAAACTTTTCATTCAGCTGTATTGAGAGTAGCTAGCTGTGTTATCAGATTCTCAGAATACAGTTTATTTATTATTTTAATTATTTTCAACATATAAATGCAAGCAAAAGAGTGCATGAAGGCATGAAACTTCTTGTATTTCTGGCATAATTTTTGTCTAGTTTCATGTTTTTTACAAAGTTCCCTAGATCAGGCTTTGGCAATGGTATGGAACAGATATGAGTGGGTAACAGCGATATCTTTAAAAGCTGCTGAAATGAAGACGTGAAAGAGAAATTTGTGTTGTATGCACACTGTTCAGCTATGGAGCATCCTTTTAATCCATGAAAATGTAAAACATGCAGACTATCAAAACAGCAAGTCTAATCAAGAAACAGTGTATCATGGTGTTAAAAATACTTCAAGCATTTTCAAGTTTGTGATCATAATGCATTTATTAAAGGTCATTTAATTAATAATCCACTTTATTACATAGTGTGAGTTAAGGGAAGAGCTAATTCCATAGCAAAGCTCAAGGACCACAAAGTAGATGTTGACCAGAGGAATCAGCAAAGAATAACATGACACATGACTGCTGATGCTGAAAGATTTTGTCATCAAGAAACAATCCAATCTATAATACTATTGGTAGTAAAACAGACATCATAGCCAGCACCACAACAAACTGACACCACTAGTCCATCTGTCCACCCCTAGATTCTTGCTCCATCACAAATGAGAAAAGTTTAGAATGTAAAGACCAATAACCTCCCCATCTGAAAAAGTCAAGATGTTGAGGCATCACACAGGTGTTTCAGGTCATGCCTGGCACATATGAATAAATAAAACTTTTTGGCACTAAGCCCACGTAAAGCCTTATTCAAATCAGAATTTCCACACTGATTGCCAGGTAACTCTATCTCAGTGAGATAGCTGGAGCTAGTTAGATTTCATCATCTTTCGGCTTTGCTGCAAGAGCGTTATCCATGTGGATGAAAATCCTTCAGTGACCAGGAAACTGCATTACTGCATTGTGGTGGAATATTGCTGCTCAGCTAGACAGATAAGCCAGAGAAAGCCAAAATGCACACTCCACTTCTTCTTCCAGATTTTATGCGCAGAGAGAGAGAATTTTAAAACAAGTCCTGATTCTCAATGTTTTCAAATATTCCGTGTCTGTAGTTTGAATTAATTAAAGTTTAGGGTTTGACAGTTATGTTCTATTATTAAAAAAGAATGCTTCATTATTGAAAAAAAATCTCATCTGCTCAGCAAAAATAATAAAATGAAGGACTCTCATAGGATTTTTGTAGCTTCTAGGCTGAATGCAGCAGTGTATAAAGATGCCAAAACAAAGACACGCAAGGAAAGATGCTGAAGTAAGACAATTCATTGTACACCACCTGCCTGTGACAAGATAAAGTAAAAAATGCACAAGAGATGCTAGTTAAAACAGATGTTAGTGGAAATGCTTTGTGAATTAATTGAAAGTAATATCAATACTATTAGAGGATAGGATATAAGGAACCATAGGTTAAATGCATTATCTGGAGAGTTAAACTAATTTTCATTAAAAAATTTTCTGTTTATCTTTACTTTAAAAATGTCTATGCATCTTTTAACCATTCACATGTAGCCAAAGCATGTCCCCTTCCACTTTGGTGCAGTTAAGAGAATAATGACTTCTGGTGTTACGAAAGAATTTCATAAGATAATTGTTCTGCCAACAGAATAAAGCCTTGCTTTGTCAATAGCAAAGTCAATCATTTAGGAGATTCCAGCACTATAATCTGATATCTGTTGTTGTTCATTCCTACTGGGTGGAAAAAGCTTTAGAGAGTGCTGAGTTGTTTGTGGGGCTGTGTTACATCTGGGAAATCTTCCTCATAGGTATTCAAAATAACATTTATTCTTTTTTTTTTTTTTTTAAATAAAATACTCTATGCTTGCAGAACAAAAAAAGTATCAATATAACTGTAATTTTTTTGCCACCAAGGTATTTTTTTAGATTTACCATATACATGTACTGGCTCTTTCACACTTTTTTAAGGTTTGCAATATGGGGTTTTTTGTTTTGATTTGGGTTAGGTTTTGATTTCTGGACAATGTAAATTAATTTTGTTGAGTACATAGGGCCAGGTACAAAATTAGGCCTTAAAAAAAAAAAAAAAGAGAGAACAAGAAAAAGAAATGGAATTATTTATTTACTGTGGAGTCTAACAGTCCTGTTAGACCTGATAATACCAATTACTTTGGAGAGATTTTCAGTTTCTTTTCTAGAAAAAGGAGACTGATTTTGGGAGTTATATCTGTACAAAATATTTTCTTAATTGATGTAAAACTGAGTAAGAAAATTAAGTATATGGACCAAACCTCTGTGTGGCACAACCTTAGATTTACAGTCATCAGTAAGAAGAAAACAGTGGAAGGTGTAGGAGTACAGAAAGTTACTACTAGTTCCTTGTTTTGGTAGGTCAAGTGCTCACATGTGTTTTCATACCCAAACCATTTTATTATGTATCTGCTGAGTTTGCTGCCCTCGAAATATACCTGACAGAGAATCTCAAATAGTAATAAAAAATGACTGACAAGAACAAAACAAAACAAACAAAAACAGACAAAACCAAATAAAAACAAACGAACAAAAGAGGGGAAGAAGAGAGAGAAATTGAAGTGGCTGGCATGCAACTGTTCTTGCAACCAGAAGTTTATTTAGCAGTGTGGTCCAAAGAGCATTAACTGCACTGCAGGAGGGTTGTTGGTTTTCAGCCTCTCCCCTTGTCACACTACACACCAATACAGTGCTCTTGGCTTTGCTCTTTTCTGCACACAGATACAGCAACATGAATACTCAGCCATCCCTGAAGCAAGACTATGACTGCTTGTGGTGCCATTAAATATGCAGCATTACAAATTTAATTCTACACAAAACTCAGTTATGTTGAGCCTACTCCTTATTTTGCTGTCTATATGTTAGATTGTTATGGATTACATTAGAAAAAGAAAGCTGTCCTACAACATAAGTTGCACTATGTATTATTGTCAAATATGTTATTTTTGCTTATGCGTTCTAGTGCTAGTTAATGCTTGTTATATTTAATGAAAAATATAAAAATACTAATTCTATGTTTTTGAAGTATGTGCAAAAAAATAACAGAAAAAATAGTAATGGTCCAGAAATTCAGTAGTAGGGAGAAACGTATGTATTTGCAATATTTTTAAGCTTTACCCTTCAAGTGAGTCATATTTTCTGCTATTTATATGCATTGCTGCTAGCAATTTATCTTGTTACTTTCAAACTATTTTCTGTCATGGCAAAGATTTCTTAACATCTGTATGTATATGGCAAACTTCACGCTTCTCCTACCATTATCTAACAGATGGGGAGGAAAGGCAAGCAGAAGAGTAGAGATGAACAAAAACTCATTGTTTACAGTATTCCAGATCCCAGCTGAAAACCTGACACATTTCATGCACATGCACATACTTGTGCACACACCCAGCAATAGATCCCCAAAAGAGTTAAAAAAACCCCCATGCCTACAAAATCTCAGTGCAATAAGAAATCTCCAGAAAATTACCAGATAAATTTGTCAAAATCACAAATTCTATGAAAGTATTGATAATGAGCAAATCTTCCTGTAAAATGTGACCAGTAGAAGTTTTCATGTTTTTTCACACACACCTAGGAAAAGGTCTTTTGTTGATCACATTCTTCTTCTCCAAGTCTACATTGTATCCTGTAGATTTTTCTCTTCTTACCTTTTCATCATTTGTTTGATTTTGGCAAGAATATTTTTCCAGTTTATTACAGGAAAGCTGAAGATTGTTATTAATTATTGATTATTAATCATTATTAATTATTATTATTGATTAATAATAATTTTCTTAAAGAGCTACTCTACTTTTCTAGATAGTTTCTGTTTGTCTTCATTTGTTGATATAAAAGCAAATAAAATCTAATACAGATAGATAACTATTAGATGAAAATTTGTAAAGTGATAGGGAAAAGACTATCTGAAATTTGCAAAGAAGAAAAACATGCATTTTAAAGTAGAAAATAATCTCTGTACAAGGAATTATTTGAAACACCAGACAGGTTGGTAAGACAGAGATGTAGCTAAACATTTACCTACCAGTTTCAGGAAGGAAAAAACAACGATTATCATCATAGGGTGATTAATAGAATTAGTCAGTTATTTTCATGTTAAATTGAAGCTGTGTTCAGAAGATGAGTATCATACTACTCATTCTGCTAAGGAGAGAGAAGAATAAAGACTGTGGCCACTACTAGCAGAAGGGTTCAGAGGTCAAAGCACCCACAAAGTACAGGATGCTCTTTTCCCATCCACCAATTTAATATTTACTGGCAGTCCTTATCCCACAATGCAGTATCGCCCTCTTAGAATACTAAACTCTGTTTTCCTTCACAGCTTCCTTTTCATGTATAGCTCATTTTTTTGTGTGACTCTTCTCAGAAGCAGTAGGATACCTCTTCATCTAACACTTAACTCAGGCCTAAAGAGCAGGGTTGGTATGATGAGATCTTTAAAAGCTGAGAAATTCCCTACTATGGAACTTTAGTGCTACAGATGCAAATGGAGGAAAAAAATATTCAAGTGTACTCTAGTCAACAAAATTATTGAAAAAAATATTGAGTTTAGCATAGAAAATATTTTACTGATAAAGGAAAATCTATACATGTAGAACATACAAAAAAAAAAGGAGTATTAATGCCAGCCAAATGTAAATTATTTTCTTAAACATTGAGAAAATTTCTGCAGATCTTGAACTTAAAAATATGTTAATAAACATCTGAACAAAAAAGTCCATTTACTTTCTTTAAAAATCAAACCTATTGAGCTTAACTAAATAAAGTAAGAAATTTTTTTAGACCTGCTACTTTCCTTGAGATAGTTTTTAGTACAGAAGGACAACAACACAAAGTGACTACATTGTGTGCTAGATACGGGTGTAAAGAACTGGGATGAAATTCTGGCATACATAGTCATGGATTTTAGCCTCAGCAGTCTTGGGATTTCACAGTGGTTAGGTGTTCAAAAGTATCATTCATTATGTCTGTTTAATTTTTGATAAAAATTACAAAAACAATTGATATTCTCTTTTGTTCATGTTTTTTTAAAAACTTGATATGTTTTCTCCCAGTCTAGAAAATGACTGCTGTTCTGAGTATTTATGGAATTTGAGAACGTGGGGAATCTAAGTAGAAAGTTACCAGCATTTGTTAATAGGTCCCAGAGCCCTCAGGCTCCAGATATATTACAAGGCATTTGCAAACTTCTGTAGCCCAGTGCAAGTGGAATCCTGTTATTTCATAAACTCACCATATCACAGTACTACGAGCTCCACCTTGGACAAACGCGATGAAGTTTTCTTTCTGTGGATTATAGAATATCAGTTACAGGTTTCATTTTCTTAAAGTTAAAATGAGACTGTAGATATTTCTCTATTCCTTGAAAGTTCAATTAATCCCAAGGCACCATCTCTCCTGATTGTCCCTCTCCCCTCCCTGGCTTCCCCCCATCCTGCTTGGGGCACAGAACCCTGTGTTAGCCCGCAGGGGCCATCAGCCCCTGGCCCCTGGCACAGGAGCAGCTCTCCAGCTCCACGCAGCCCTGCCCAGCCATGGGCCCATGTCGTAGCCCAGTGCCCAGGGCTGGGGCTGCACTGGTGTCCCCCAGCTGCTCACTTCTGGTTGGAGATGGGATGGGCCCTGGCACCAGACTCCCTTGGCCCCCACTCTGCCCTGACATGGCCCTATATGTTCTTCCCTACAAGGCATTTTCAATGAATCTTTACTATTTATCATTTTTCTTGAAGTACTATGTTGCATAAAATGCTAAACATATGATAATATAAGAAATGAAATTTTATGGCAGCTCTCCTAAATCACTCAACAGATTGCCTATATTTTAAACTGTGCTTGTCTGCCAATTTGCCACACATTATTTTTACAAATAACTTCATACTGACTGTACACAAAGACTGAATCCTTTAAATAGTGAGCCACATAAATGGGGAGCAAGTTAAAGAATAGGAGGCTGAAGTACATGCAGCTTTGTTGCTTTTTTGGTTTGTTGTTGTTTCAAGTGAGGGTTCATTTGAGGTGACAGAGCTTTGCTGGGGAGAAGCGTAGGATGCTGTGCTGGGAGAGCAAGGTGTCACCGGGTGTGCCCATCAGCCTGCGAGGCCAGTGCTGCTCTGCAGCTGCCTTGGCACGGGTCATGGCTCCTGAGGGACCCCTCTCGGGAAAAGACAGGCATTTGCTTGAGGACATTTCTCTCCTTTCCACCTCTGGAGATGCATCTTGTCTTCTCCTGTCGCTGCTGCCAGTGTCTCCAGGTCCCCGGAGCAGCTAGTGCTGGCAATGTACTGAGCTGCAGGGATGCCCATCTGTGGTATGAGCACTGTCAGAAGCACAGTGTGGCAGAGAACACAGGGCTGTGAGGTCTGTGCTCTCCTCTCCAGCTGTATCTCATTGTGACAGATTTCAGAAATTGAGTTTCAGGTTTTCTGCACATATGGCTGTGTTTGTTACATTTAGCCACATTTTCAAGACTTCTTTTGCAGCATAATGCAACCCGAGAGTTTCAAATTTTGTTTAAAAATAAACTTGTTCTCATGCAATCTTATGACTCTGGGATTTGAAGTGATAGGCATGTCAAACCTGTAGTTTAACTAGGACTTCTGAATAGAGAGGATGAAAGAGACAGAATAAGGACAACTAGAGTGATGCTTGTGAAAAAAAATTGAGTACATAAGTGTCTTCTTTCATATTGTTTCATTTTCGTCTTACACATAGATTAGTGCTTCTGAACCTGGAGGAAGCAGTTCCAATGAGACTGAAATTGTGAGCTCAGTCTGGGAGAATTAGGAAAGAAGGTAGAAATAGCATGAGAAATCTTTAATCCTTTGTCCTGACTTCTCCACATGAACAGTAAACTTCAGAGCAGGTAGCCTGGCCTAAAGATGCATCATCTGTGTGTTATTTAACATTACCTTCAAAATGCAAGGGTTAAAAAACCAAGAGAGACACTTCTGTCTTCCCATCTGTCTTTCAGGTGTTCTGGGCTTGTATAAGCTGCTTGTCCCATAGCCCAGATCTGTTTTCCAGATGATTAACAGAAACTCCTGTGGCAGAATTTCCAATTGCTTACATTACTTTGGTAGAGTCTGTCATGACTTTTATTGGTGCGTATATAAAGAGAGAAAACTTTCTTATGCAGTTACTACCCTGACTGTGTTTCAGAGAGTTGACTCATAAATAATGAAATTTATATGCAACTTATAACAGGGATTTAAGAAATATGGATTTGTAAAATATTGCTTATAGATATATATATATATGTACATGCATAGTCCATGGCTTTTTGGTCTTTATGTCTGAAATTTCCTGCCTGCCACGTGCTTGAATTTTCAGCATTCTTACTATATTAGGTTTGATTATCTTGTAATCAGTATTTCTAAGAAATAGAGATGTATTTATGTCTGCTTATTTTTCTCCTGACAGCTTCCCCTAATGATTTTACTTTTAGTTCTGTATTGAATTAATCCTTGCCATTACATCTGAAGTAGATATTTTCTATGGGGATTAAAGATGGAATGTCCCAAGTTTCAGATAAAATTTCAAGAGGAAAAAAAGTATCTTCCAAATGTATTAATATGACTTGCTATAAAATGTCTATTTGGGAATAAATGTAGTTAAAATTCCCTAAATTAATCCAAAATTGATTATTAAAGAAAATACTTGATGAGCACATACGATACTAATTAGCATACTACAAACTATCTGTGCATTTTATTGTAATTGATCTTTTTATTGCGTGAACTAGTCTTCGTAATTTCAGAGTATTCTACAAACTATCAAGAAATCAGCAAAGACATAAAATGTTTTCAAGCATTTGATTTTTTTTTTAGCAATTCAGGAATGTCCTAGCAATTAGGAGAGATGTGATATATCTCCCATAAGTCTTGTATTTTCCCTATGTGAGTCATTCTGTCATATTGGATTCAAATCTGTCTTACTATCAGAAAGACCTGGTGTTTTCCTCTTTGCCTTTAAAATTAGGTACTAACAATAGAAGTACTCACTGCAGAAACCATGGTTACAGGGAATAAGTTATATCTGCATCACTGTGAAGTCCTTTTCATTTTTGCTGTGTCCTTCATTGTAGACATAAGCAGCATCGCCATGAGTAGAGGTTGCTCTGATATTTAGAAAAACAGAGAAAGGGAGAGCAGCAGGAGCAGAGAGAGATCCTAGCTGTGGTCTTTCTTCAAGAAAAAGAATTCAAGAAAGAATTCTCAGTCTTCAAAATTCTAAATACACCCTCGTGATTCTTCAGCAAGTGGAAGAAACATGCTGATTTGACATCACTCCTTTTCAAATAACATATCAGTTGTCCTTCCTTCTTCATCACTGATGTAAAGCAAAACCAGATCCAAACACATAAGAGGCACTTTTATCCCCAGAATCAGGGCCAGACCAAAAATCAATGAAGCTGTTCTAAAAGTAAAATACTCGTCAGCAGAAGTTTAAATGTGTCAGAATAGGGTTCTAGATGGTCAGCAAATAAAGCAATGGATATGTTGCTTTTCAAAACAAATTAATCATCTCTTCCCCTTGTATTCATATCTTCTACATCAAAACAGCAAATAGAGCAGAAAACAAAATCTTTCATATTAAAGTTTTTCTCAGCACAGGATGACATTTACAGCTACAGGTCTTGAATTTCATTTGCATATATTGTTATATCACATCTTCCTTTTCTTTGCACCATGTTTGGACATTCTTTTTCAATAACTACTTTAGCACCCAGCTTGAAGACAGTGAGTCTAATTGTGGATTAATGGCATGTTTAGAATTCATTCATTTAGAAGCAACTTGATTTAGTTGTGTGAAGCTTGGGTCAGTTGGTCTGCTTCAGAGTTTTTATGCAGGGGAAAACAGAACATTCATTATCACTTCTAATTTTTACATGATACTTACTGTATTTTTCTCTTGGAGTAGTTTATGCGGTATAGTAGGAAAATAAAAAACAAACACTCCTCTCCCTAATTAAACCAAAACAAAAACTGAGCCACCAAACAGTTCCCAACACAGCTGTACAGGAAGTTTTCTCAACTCAAAAACCTGAATGGACAGGTCTCTGAAAATGTTGAGTTCAGACTTGTTTTGGACAACTGAGGAGTGCTGCTGTACCTGTGAGAAAGGTCTTTGTGTCCATTCCTTTTAATTTTTCTAAACTGCCATTGCAATTTTAATCGCATGTCTTTATTCATTATTCCTTAATTAGTGGTGGTATGCACTGTGCTAGAGCATAGCATTGAAGGTATTTTGATCACCACCAAAACCACCAAATCAGTACTGCAAGCTTGTATACTTAGAAGGAAATTCAGCAATTTGCAGAATGATGTCATCTCTTTTGGAAGAAAATGTTACATAATGAATAGAAAAATTTTAGAATGGATCAGGAAAGCTGATTTTAAATAAACATGAACAATCCAAATCCATCCTTATCATGTCTGCAGAAATGAAAACAGTATTTCTGTTCATTGTGAATATTCTAGCTTTTCTTCTATCTCCTGTTCTATGCTGATATATATGATGGAAATGTACGAATACTCACTTGAGCTGAGGAGACGGCAGTGTCACCTTTCTTGTTGTTACATCTGCAGGACTCTGGATGACACCAATTCTGCGTGGTCATCATCTGTGGGGATGACTAGAGGATGGACTGACAACAGAAATCAAGATTAAAAGCAGGATGCAAAAAAAGCTTAATTTTTTGAATACAGAAAAATAGAGAATTGAATTTCCCAGTTGAAAAAGACATAAAATAAAAATGGACAAAAGAAAGAAAAATAGAAGAAATCTAGCAAAGGAAAGAAGAAGCAAGTTAGTGTGACAATGTGAGAAGGCCTGTTTCCTAATCCAGCAATAAAAGTGTTGTGAGCATTGAGCTAAGATATTTTACGTCATGAAAGTATCACCTAATGCTTTTAAAAATCATATATCTTTAGATGGGGCACTTTGATAATTTAGTTGTATATACCAAATGTGAAAGCAGTTTGATGCATTTTACTTTTTGTCTGAGGTGCTTTAGTATTATTCATTTTCTGTAGTCTAATATGAATGAAGTATTTGCATCTCAAAATGGGACTTTGTTTTCCTATGCACCAAAAAAAGCTTTTTAATTATGTTGTGGTCATAGAATAATGCAGCCTTTGTTGATCCATGATGTTTTATTCCTTTGGGAAAATAGAACCTTAGGTTGGAGGTATGAAAAATGCTGTTCATCCTTAAACCAAACATCAGTCAAACATCTACAGAGATTTTTATTTCTTTTTCTACCCTGTGCATGCATGGAAACATTTGATCTCAAGTTCTGAAGAAAATTTGGAAAGAGCGCTAGGAAAAGTGTTTCATCCTTGGAATACCTATGTAAATATTTCCTGTCTGTAGATTCCTTGAGGAAAAATTGAATTTAAACTGGGAAAGCTGAAAAAAATTGCTTTCAGAAAAGGAAAGACAAATTACACCAAAAAAAATCTTCATTAAAAGAAAGTTATCAAAAATAATATCATTCCAGCAAGAAAAATAGAAGTATATATAAAAGCAATTTTTAGAACTAAGTGAACTAGTAACTTGCAATTCAGGCAAATTTTGTGAACTCTTAAGAAATGTCCAATGGTCTTGGAAATACCTCTGTAAAAATAACATTGCATTTCTTGTCACTGCTTAATATCCCTTATCAAATAAGCAATGCTTGAAAACTGGACAGTGTTAGATGTGGCTGGAAGGAGAATGAGAAAGAATGAATGTTCTCATTTGGAATTATAAGCAAGCAGTATCTCCTTGAGTCATGCTACTACCAATAATAAATATTTAACACTTGGAATTTAAAAAGTTGGCCTTGTCTAAATACAACAATTGCACTGTTTTAAATGAAATTTTATCTTATATCTTTGGCTGAACAATATAGAAAATGAAATTATATGAAGGGCTCTTAATATTTGTGGCTGTAACAAGACTGGATCTATGAATAAATCTTAAAAGCAGTCTGAAACAAAGAAGGAGCTATACATGGACCAAAGGAGGAAAATATTTCCATGTTAAAACTCTATATGCAGAATTTTTCCTGACTTAAAAATCTATATATTCAATTTGTGGGTTATGAGATAAATTTTAGATTTAAGTTATCTTACTTAATCTGTTTAAGTAAATTATTCTCTCATGTTGGTATACCTTAAAATTATACCCAGGAATGGATATCTTTCTTATTCAGTAGGTAGATCATGTTAGCAAGGGTTGAAATAAAAAGGAATTTAGCTCCATGTGGTTTATGCTCATATGCAGCTGGAAGAAATATAAATCTTAGTATAATCTGCAGTTGGAAAAATCCAAGCAGCTCCTTGCAGGATGTGAGAGAGATTTGGAATGGAAATCAGAATTGCTTAGTAGATGTTTTAACCACAGAAATTCAAGTTCAAGTTCCTTTCTACAGTGTTTCATGAATTGTACAAATGGGTTTATTTGGATGTATTTGGTTGTCATTTCTGATGTTTGAAATGTGAGTGGTGGATGACAGTAAGGCTGAAACAAACCTCCCTTTGTAATCTGCAGAGGCTTTAGGAAATTTCCCGTTGTTGTTTATGATTATTATTATTTCATTGTATTGGGAGACTGTGGTAAATTGCAGTATCATGGGATCATTAAGGTTGGAAAAGACCTCTAAGATCATGGAGTCCAACCACTGACATAGCAGTTCCAGGTCCACCCCTAAACCATGTCCTTAAGCACCACAAAGTCAACTTTATCAACAGAAATAGAAAACCCACTTCTGTCAAATTATTTTTGCAATTTTCCCATACAAAAAGGCATATATCTTAAAAAAAAATCATTTTCCTAAATGTATATTGCATTATTTAAATAGAATTATGCATGCAGGGCTATACCTGCCTTTGGATCATTTAAGGATCCAAAAAAGAAAGTGTCCATTAAGTGTAAGACCTTAATATGTCCTCTGTATATTAACTAAATAGAACCCACTGCGTTCTAGGTTATGTTCTAATATATTCTGGTGGACCAACACTGTCCACATTGATTAAAATTGGATTTCATATTGTTTTTGTCAAAATATAAAGAGAGGTAAATAGATGGCAAAAAGTACTCTGCAAGCCCAGGAATAATTTCAATTTATGGACAAGATTTATAAAATACTTAAGATCTAATTTACATGTCAAAGTCCCTAGCTCCACCTTGGATTTATGCACCAGTGGCTGTATGTCAGTGAGCAGATGAAAGGATTACCCAAACACTGATTTTGTCCCACAGCCAGTTAAATAAAACTGATGGCACAGCTCATGAACTTCTGAGGGCCAGAGCCCGATCTGACCAGGACTTTATGTCAGATGTCTTATTCACCAAATGTATCATATAGGAGAGAAAGCTCTTGGCAAAAGCCTCCATCAATCATGAGTCCATTTGAGATGAGAGGTTTTGGATCACATTCTTAGTATGCCTGAACCTGTATTTTGGGCAAATGTCTGAAGCTGATCAATGGGAAAGTATAGAATCTCAGTCCCATATGTTCAAATTCTTAATTTTTCTGCAACCAACTGAGTGTTCTCTGGGCCAGACCTGTAACATGGAGACTAGTCCTCACCTGTGGTGCACTGAGACCAAAATACCTCCTTGCCTCTTTTGGATCTAAGTTTAAAACACTAAAGGAGTACAGGTAGAATGACCTCTGAAAGAGGGTTGTCATGTTCAGACCTCCAATGATTTTCACACTGACTTTGCCAAGGAAGCCTCTGTTTCAAATAGGTCTTTTGCACTTTCACATGCCTGAGAAACTTCAACGGCTAAGGTGTTGGCTATTCTGTTATATATAATGGTATTTTCTTCATAACAATGTACTAATTTCTGGACAATTAATAGGAGAGGATTTCTGTCAAGGTATCTCTGTCAGATAGAATCACCTGTCTGGCTAGATTTAGACATTGATATTGAATAAAGAGTAGATGCTTACGTTTTCTCAGTTTTCTCATTCCAATTCATGATTTGCTTAAAGGGATAAATCATTACTTCCAGATTTTCCCCTTAGGCAAGTTGTTTCATAATTTGGCAGGCTGCACACTCAAATCATAGATGGCTATTCTGTGAGATGGCAGGAGGTTTGAGATCATGGTACTCAGAACTGCAATAATTGCATTTGTTTGATGCTTAAGTATAAGCCATAAGTTTCTTTAATAGCAAACGTTTTCCAGTCAAACGTATCTAAACCTGTATGACAAAACCTGAATCTTGGTCTGCTTTTGCTGATTTCCAGAAATTTTAAATCATATCCACAGGCTTATAGCCAGGCTGAATGTTAAAGAAAATAAACAGATCTGAAATCCTGTATGAGGTAGAAGTTCAATGCAAGATAACTAACAATGATGCTGTATTATTCAAATTAGTATTATTACTGCAATGCTGAATAATTTAGACGACTCATTAAGACATTGTGAAAAATAATGAACTACTAATGGAAGAAATGTAAATCACAGTGAAAAAACCTCTCACAGTAACATCATAGATTTATGTAATACAATTTTACATTTTTATTTGCATAATTAACATGGATATAACTACATTTAATCAAATATAATGCCTCTGAAATTCGCAGTGAAGAAAGGAGTACGGATAGAAGTAACTCTGTAATGGGAATGTTTCAATGAAGTGTAATTGGGAGGAAAATTCTTCAGAATGCTTTTTACCACCTTGTCACCTCTCTCAAGACTCTCCTTAAGGATTGTCAAAGTAGTGTGCATTTGGATTCAGTCGTGTGCTAAATCCTGCCTAATTAGGAATTTGATCCATTTCAAAATTCTCTGGTTTATGTAGCAATGCAGTTCATCTACTTCCCAGGACTCTTCTTGGTTTTTTTTTAGTTCCCTTGGTATTTAACATTAATTGTTGATACTTAAAGGAGGCTTCTTTGGACAAAGTGATCACCTACTTCACAAGTAGGGCTCTGCAGATAATTGAGATGTAATTTAAAAACAATGTTGACTGCATCTGCGTTGTAGAAAATTTTAAAAAGAATTGTTAGATGGATTGGTGAGTTGGATTTGCATGGAAACAGGGGTGGCTTCTGTGAGAAGCTGACAGAAGCTTCCCTCATGCCCAACAGAATCAATTCCAGCCATCTCTGGGATGGCCCCATCCCTGGCCAAGGCCCATCAGCAATGGTAGTAGTGCCTCTGGGATAACAGATTTAAGAAGAGGGAAAAACTGCTGGGCAACAGCAGCCAGAAAAAGGAGTGAGAAATATGCAAGAGCAATAACACTGTGGACACCAAGGTCAGTGGAAACGGCTGTGAGGAAGGAGGTGCTCCAAACATGGAGCAGAGATTTCTCTGCAGCGTGTGCTGAAGACCACGGTGAAGCAGGCTGTCATCCTGCAGCACACAAAGGTGCAAGTGGAGCAGAGATCCACCTGCAGACCGTGCAGAATGTGCCTGCACTGGAGCAGGTTTGCTGGCAGGACTGGTGACTGCGGGGAATCAGTGCTGGAGTAGTGTGATCCTGAAGGACTGCACCCTGTGTGAGGACCCATGCTGGAGATGTCCGGGGAGAGGGACCCTTCACAAGAGTAGGAGAAGAGTGTGAGGAGTCTTGCCCCTGAGGAAAGAGGAGCATCAGAGAAGTGTGATGAACCAACCACAGCCCCCCCTTCTCCATCCCCCTACACCTCTTGTGAGGAAGAGGTGAAGAAAATTGGGATTAAAGTTAAGGCTGGGAAGAAGGGAGGGCTAGAAGCTGTGTCAAAGATTTTGTTTCAAGTGCATTTTGCCCATGATAGTATTGGGTGAGTGATCTCTGCCTGCCCTTATCTCAACCCAGAAGCCTTTCATTATATTTTTTCTCCCCTGCCCAGCTGAGGAGGGCAGGAATAGAGCAGCTTGGGTGGGCACTTGGTGTCCAGCCAGGGTCAACACACGTCAACTGGATCTGCCTCAGTAGGTGATTGGAGGCACTTTCTTCATTGACTGGGAATTCAGACAAGCTGGATCAATACCTTCCTGGAGCAGTCATCTGTGTTTCTGGTGAGACAGTATCTCTGTTAGTTCCCAGCTGAGATGGGAAGATTGTTGTGAATCTACAGATACTGGTAATTTATATTGATTCTTATCTTCTGTTAAGTGTTCCTGTGCTTTTGTGTTTTCATGATTTTATGCCAAAATTCATTCTATTTCCTAAGCTTTTGTGCGACTCGGGTCCCCAATAACCTTCCTGCTGCAATCCTGAATGAAAAAATTGAGAGCCGTAGTAAATTCTAAGAGGTTGCTTAATTAAAGCAGTCAGGGCAAACTACAGGCTATTCTCCAAGATGCTGTAATAGAAAATGTTGTGGTAGGGTGAAGACAAGAAAAATCTCTGGAGCTTGTATTTACTATAATTCACTGAATAAAACACAGATATAACACTAGCAAACCAAACTTATCACATTTCATACCGTTCACCTTCCCACTCTGAAACAGTATTTTCCACTACTTGTTCCAGCAAATGGGGTGTCAAAGGCTTTTGCATGTCTTAGGCTTTTATAGCACCAGAGTATTTGCCAGCTTTGTCAGGTGTGAGTAGTGAATGTCAAGTGGATTTATCTGGGCATTCAAAATAATTCTTTCATGTGTTCTACTTTCAATTATAGCTTCAGTTGACTCATTTGCCACGTTGTGCCATTTTTTCCATCAAAAATGAATCAGTCATGCTTAGAGGTAATCAGCCAAACTGTGTGGGCATGTCCTTACCAGAACGTAGAGCAGAAACGAAAATAAGCTTCTCATAGCATCACAAATACAATTTTATATGTTTTCTGGCTTGCCAGCCACAAGTTAAAATAAGCAACATATAGATCCACTACTAGAAAAAATGATCTTGTTTATAAATGTATATATGTATTTTAAAACTCAGTCGGAAAGATGACTTATTGCCTATTATAATTTTTTTCATATACTTAACAATTATTGTTGTGTTCCAGTTGAGTTTAGAGTGCTTAGTGTCAGAAAAGAAAATATTTTGTTTGGAATCTATATCACAAGTCTATCCACATAGTTCTATAGTTTCCAGAAGTGAAGCATAGTTTCTTTAATAATGTGATAGCTATATTAAAATAAAAGTGAAGGTGCAAAGGTTTCTGCTGCCTTAAGCAAGAAAAACTTGAAACTATGCCTTCAACTAGCTATAGTGCTCCAATAAATGTTATAATAAGTAATTCTGCCTGAAGTGGGTGGAATCAATGCCAACACTGTATGCATCAAATATTGCCACAGTAGCAGAATCTCCACGTACTCAAAAATATGTCATTTTTTAAAAATAACTTTCCTACAGAACAAGTTAGGTCTTCTGAAAGAGCATCTTTGTCTCTTCTTGTAAGAGCACACTCAGTGCTCATATACACACTCAATACACATAAATATTGATCATCTATTTTTAATGTATGAGTCATAACTAGAAAAGATTAAATGACAACCTAAAAGAGGACAGTTTGGTCATTGTATTCATCAGTAAAATAAAAATAAAGTGCAAACATGATACTTTGCGATTTAAAGGTTTAGTCTATTCTTAGTTTAATCCCAGATTTAGAAACATTGCTTAAAAATTTTAAGAGCATTGTGAATAGAAGGACAAATACATATTACTTTGAACATTTGTACTTGTACTGTTGAGATCATGGAAGGCTGTGAGCAGGAAAAGTGAAAAAAGGGCTTGATAAGCAGCAGAACGTCACTGTTGCATTCCCATTTACTCAAAATAAGAACCTGCAGACCAAAAGAGCCAATGGGAAAAAAATTCAGACTACAAAAGAAGAGGACCTAGAGATGCCCCAGTATGATTTTTGGACTGTAGCAACTCATGGCAACTGGAAACTCTAAAATTAAATTCTGTCTATCTAAGGGATTCAGGAAAAGCCAACAGAAAGAGTAGATATACATAGAGATCTGTTACTTTTAATTCCTTTGGGTGCTGTAAATCAGAGGCTGTTTGGAGGACAAGCTGTGGCATTGAGCCATATTAGTGTTCACAGGTCATAAAAGCGAATTTTTGCAGGGCTAAGGACTGTAGTTTGATGAGTGACTAAATAGAACATGGACATTCAGTCAGAGAGACTGTGAAAAAATGAGAAGGCATGGCCTGGAAGAAAGGATACATCTGAAGAACTGGAGCAATTTACAATTCCATGCAGTATGTCCAGAAATACAAGAATTTTTCTGCAACATATTATTAAAGATAGGATACTTATTACAAAAACAAGGATTATTTTGCAGTTTGCATTCTTCTGTAATTCCTCTCCCTGCTATTAACTTTCTCAATCACCTTTGGAAATCACTGAAGCCCAGATCCTCAAACACATTTTGGGACCCATACGTTTTGGTAAGTCACTGATGCTTGCATTCCTTTAGAATCTCAGCATTATTAGGACACACAATTCTCTACTTGGTACAAAGAATTCACGGTAGTTCTTGATGTAATTCTCTGAATTAGCTCCAGGATCACAGATAAAAATGAAAAGTGGAAAGTCCTGGCTCAGCAAGTATGGAAAGAAGCCTTTCATAGAATGGTTCATTGCAAGGACACTTTGTAAGTGGGTTGACAACCACTGAGTAGCTCTCAAATACACCGAATAAGCTTAAGGACTCTTGGAGAAAAGTAGTAAGGTGCTATGTGCATTAAATGGAATGAGGGAAGTGTGGCCATAGAGGAGTTTGAAAGTTGTAGGAAGGAAGAGCTTGGGGGTAATCTCTGGAGAGGAAGGTCTGAAGTTCTGGGAGAGATAGAGGCCCCTGAGACAGGAAATCCTAGAACCTACTGCAGGCCCTGCATGGGGTCTGGGGGTGAAGATATTGATATAATCCTCCTGTCTACCTTGCAAATTCTTTCCACACTTTATCCTCTCTTTTGCTTCTCAGGATGAGCTGCTTGACTCAGGCATCATTCTGTGCTCTTGGATCTCCATGGCTTGCAGACCTGCTGGTGAAGGTCAGCTGGCTCAGAGCGTGTGTTCATTGAGCCCATCATGTTCTACACCTACCTGCATAGAAACATCTCCTTAAATTGAAACCAACACAGAATATCTGTGCTGTTCATTTCATCTAAATCCTTTCTTTTACTACACTGCATTAATTTCACAGAGGACCAAGTCATGTCATATGTAGAAATTTGGTTTCTTCACAAAACATCCAGGTGATCCTCAAGAAACCACCAATGATGCTTTGGTATCAGTGTTACAATTTTTACAGCTTCTGCTTATATTCATTTTCCAGGGGTGCTGTGTGACCTGCTGGTACTTAGATTAAGCACTAGTTTTAAATGAAATGGACATTTCTGAAAGAATTGATAGTGAAGAACAATATTTTACCACTGCAAGGTGGTGATAGCAACATACACACAAATTAGTGATTGAAAGTACATGAAACTACACAAAAGTGCTCATAAATAGTTTTGAGTATCTGTAAGGAACTAATTTCTTTCAGAGACTAGAGTGCTTCTTACTAATTCAAGGTCTTTTTCCCCATGAGAGGAACCTTCATGAATTTAACTACTAGGCAGAGGAACCTAATATGATATTAAAAAGTCTACAAAGCTCTGTGAGTCTCATTCAGTCTCCATAAAGTCAGATAATTTCCACCCACT
Source organism: Rhabdornis inornatus (assembly GCA_013397075.1). Taxonomy (NCBI): domain Eukaryota; kingdom Metazoa; phylum Chordata; class Aves; order Passeriformes; family Rhabdornithidae; genus Rhabdornis; species Rhabdornis inornatus. Next base: position 240,419 of record VWZS01006021.1, read on the forward strand.
TCAGAAGATAATGGATCAAACTCCTGCTAAACATGACAACAACATCTGTCACCATGTGCATTCGCATGCAATATTGTTGTCTTGTTTTGATTGTTCATTATTTCTTATCAGCTTATTGCACTGTATAAATTAGTGTGTGTTAAAATATAGCTCCTTTTTAGTGTTTCTAGATGCCTAATAACTCAACATCTGCAGCTGGGGAGAGGTTTGTCACACAGAGTGTATTTTAGATTTTAAGCTGGAATAATGAATGCTTTAGACTACCTTTAGCCTGAGGTCCTGTTTCACAATAGAGGTCAAAAGGCTTTTATACCCTATGCTTTTCAATTAAAATAAAGAAGTGTGTTCTAGCTTAATCTGTCAAAGAGGTAACACGTATCTTACTAATATACATCTGCTGTGAAGCTGTATAAATATTATGTAGTAATTAGAAGCAGACTGTTATCAGCTTAGTTTTTGTTCTTTGAAGAAAAGCATTGAGGTGCTGAAGCATGTTGAGAGAAGGGCAACAAACTGGTGAAAGGTCTGGAGCACAAGTCCTGTGGGGAGTGGCTGAGGGGGCTGGGGAGAAGGAGGCTCAGGGGGGACCTTATCACTCTCCACAGCTGCCTGAAATTTGGCTGTAGCCAGGTGTCTGCCTCTCAACCCAGGCAGCCAGTGACAGGACAAGAGGAGATGGCCTCAAGCTGCCCAGGGGAGGCTCAGGCTGGACATCAAGAAAAATTACTGAAAGAGTGGTTACACATTGGAATGGGATCCCTGGTGAAGCAGTGGAATGACCACCCCTGAAAATGTTCAAAAAGGGAGTAGATGTGGCTCTTTGTGATATGGTTTAAAGTCCATGGTGGAATTCAGTTGAAGGTTGGACTTGATGCATCTTGGAGTTCTTTTCCAACCTTGATGATTCTATGACTATATTCTATGATAAATATATTTTATTAGCCTCACATCTTTGCATGAAATAGGTATGATAAAAATGCATGAAACAAGAAACCAATATATGTTTTTCTAAACTGTCACTGAAAACAGTGAAGGAATCCATTGTCTTCCATTGTAAATCCTTATATTTATTGGAAAAAGGATTTTTTGCATGTATTGTACTGTTCTCCACATAATTAGAAGAGGGAAATGTTAAAAATACTGTATTAGAACATTTAATTATATAAATTCACAAATTAATGTGACTATAACCTAACTGTAGTGTCAGATATGTTTATGTATTTTGTGACATAAAAAATCATTAAGTCAAGTAATTCAGATTTATTGAGGACAAAAATCAAGGAAAGGAAAATGCACTTTTCCCTGGATTTCTTTTAAAGACATATTTTCAAGATGAAGTTTAAAATCGCACAGATGATTTGATCTGTGGCTGCCTGAAAGTTTTGTTTTAGATGAATTTCTTGTTTTAGCATCTCTTTTTCTAATTTAAAAAAACTTTTTTCCTTGCTTTCCCTTTGCAGAGAGAACTGGTGTAGCACAACCAAAGATCTCGTATCATGTCGAACCAGCAATCCTACTGTGCAAATGTAGTAATTGTAAATTACCAGAACCATACCTGAGAAACCAAATGTATTTGACTCTCAGCATTTGATTTATCTCTCTGCAGGTGATTTTATGTTATGTCTACGTTGCTACTAGAGGCATGATTGCAGCAACTATAACTATACTTAAACTTGCTTGCATCCAGCTAGCTGAAGCAATCATTGCACAAGAATCATACGTGTAGTCAAGTTTCTGAAAGCATATTGTCATAGGCCCACAAGGAAACCTGAGCTGATAGCTTTTGATTGCTTTACCCTGCTAAATTTAATCTATATTAGATATATCTTTTTAGGCTGTGCTCATGCATCTCATTTGAAGGGTTAGCATGATCCTAGATAGCTAGATAGACAGACCCCAAGAATACTGGCCTGAGGGTGATTTTTAAAATGCCTATTTTATAGCCATAGTATTTCATGTTTATTGCAATCAGAATGGAAGTAGAGTGGGTAAGAGATTTTTTTCCAATTTTTGAAAAAGAGGCTCACACTTTAAAAAAACCTGTGATCTATATATCACTGCTATTACAATAATCATACTGTAGGAAGACGTGCTTCAGAAAAGGCATTTTTTTAAAAACCAGAAAAAGGGTGTTGGGGGAGTCATCTTGAAAGATCATTTGAGGAGGTGATGACTTCTTAATTTCCAGTCAAGTTTTAGCATTACTCTGTGGTATAACTGGCAAGAAGAATGACATGCAGTTATGGTTATGTATATGGTTACGTATATGGTTCTTTTCTCTGCTGAAGACACTTAGTAAGATGTTGCATAATATAAGAGTTATTTTCATATATTTCATCGATGATTAATATATTATATATTAATTAATTATGATGGGTCCTTTCCAACTCAGCTATTCTGTCATTCTATCATTTCTCACAGCAGCATGCTTTAGCTATCTCTTTCTTTTTTTCCTTTTTTTCCTGAGGCTATTGTAGTTTCTCTTTTGCCTGTTTTCTGAAAACAAATTTCATTAAATTTTCTCTTATCTATTTTGTTTCATTCATCATGCTTTTTTTGTCTTGCACCATGCTTCCAAAAACTAGTAAAATGCTTTCTGCGTGGAAATTGATAAATATGGGTCACAGCTTCTTACCATCCAAGTTTGACAAACAAAGTACTAGCAAAGTAGAAGAGTGCTTCTCAATCTGAATTGTATATCCACTATTCACAGGGAAAATTAATTATATATCCCATAGGGCTTCAAGAAAACTCAGGATAATTTTCCTCTGATTCTGGGGATAGGGAAGTAACTGAAGAAGGTGATGGTGATGGTGACAACTCTGCCTCCCCTGGCATCTGCCCAGGGAATGAAATCCACAGTCTTCTGTTCAGCCCCAGCTACTCTTCTCTTTTCCAATGGGCATCCCCCGAGACAATATCAGGCCAGAAGAGGTCAGAAGATAGCTTATTCCAAGATGGTTCCCAATATGCAGCACTGACAAAACTCCAACAGGAGGAACTCCTTCAGCTCTATGCCATCTTCCAACATTATTCTCCCACTACGTTTTGCAACCTCTAAACACTCTTGTGCCCTCACCATGGCCCTGGTGATAAATGGATTCAGCTTCATTATATGAAATAGCACCGTTCTGATGGACTACAGGACATATATTGAGATACATTGACATGCATTGTTGTACTCAAACTGGAAAGGGTAAATAAAAAATGCTTATCTAGAGTTCGGAGAGGAAAGGGTGGGGTGGGAATTACCTTGAGCCAAATATTATTAAATGAGGACATTCAACCACTCAAATGTTCTCTGGCCTCAGTGTCAAAACCAGTTCCTAGGCCTTTCTGCACTACAACATCCGTTTTTAGGAATACATGAAGACAGCTTCTTGCCTTCCATCCTCCATCTCTTGTGCTACCCAGTCTACTTGTTTTCAGGCAGAACCTTGGTTAGAAATACCCTCCAGATCAACTGGTCTTAGCCAAAAGGTGTGTTCTTTTTGGGAGGCTGTGAACAATGATGAACAGACTAAATAGGAAGTTCATCATCATCACTATCATCATCATCATCATCATCATCATCATCATCACATCAGGTGTAAGCACTGTATTGAGGGAAAGGTATTTAAAGCAACAGACTGCCTACACAAATGCCAGTCACAGCTGAACTCCACTGTTCAGTACAGCCACACAGGCCCTTTGCTTCCTTATCAGTCCTTAGAACAATCCTTGCACTCCTTTTCCATTTTGAGTTTCACTTTTGACTGAGTTTCTGTTTCTTAGCCTGCTTTTGGGCTTCTAGAGTTTGGTTTTTTTTGGGGGGCAGAGGGTTGTTTTATGGTTCATTGGTGTTTTGGGGTCTTTCTGTTTTTTACTGAGGCCATTGAAAAAGCAGTTTAATGAATTCAGGAGGTGGAACTAGCCTCTTCAGTGACTCATTTTCGAACTACACTCAAGTGTTTGCTGTGGGATGCTATTCTGAGTCATTGTGTTGCCTTCCCACTTGCTTACCAGTAGCTATCCTGATTTAACTCTTAATGAAAAATTACATTCTCCTGAAAAAAGAGAAGCCTGATGGAACTGAGTCTGAAGAACTTTCATTATAGATATACTTTAATTCAGTAAAATCCACCTATGGTCGCTCAATCCAAGATTTTTTTTTTTGTTTGCTCTTTACTTATAGTTCTTTTTAATAACCTCATTATTTAAAAAACTCACATTTAAAATAAGGCAGTCTGTTTTCAGTTCAGTGACTGTGGTAGAAAAATCTGTAGGCTATCATACCTATTACTATACATACTGCAGAATAGCCTGACATTGGCTTTGTATTATCAGAATCAACAGTTTCTCATATCAGAGTATTTTTGTCATTATTGATAACCCCTAATAATGTTAGTGATACTCATATCCAATCCTTGGGGTCTATAAAATCACTATCCGGATAAGTCCCTTTTATATCTAATTCCAAAGTAAGTTTGAATGAAAAAAATAATCTCTTCTATCTTTCTATCTCTTCTTATTTCCAAAAGTCAATCAAATCCTTACCATCTAACACTGTCTTAGAGCTATCTTTTATATATACATGTATGTACAATTCAACAACACTGCCCATCCTTCAGTAAATGGGAGTTAGATGGGAAGGTTACTTACCCTAAACTTCAAAGTTGGTGGGATTTTTCCTGTATAACTGAGTAAAGTTTTTAAGTGAGTTGCATAAAACAGAAAAGAAAATTAGTATTTCTTGCATTGTTACGAGTTGTTATTTTGAGCAGATGCAGAGCTTTGAATAATTGCACTGTACTGATTACACTTCTGTCTGCTAAGCTCTTCCCTTCATTTATTGAAGTCTTGCCTTGTCAGATAAACTGGCATCAAAGCATTTTCTTAAGAGAAATTGAAAGACTAAAGCTCTCAATTAAGCTACCATGTATTTTAATGAAATAAGTTCTCAATCAACAGAAAGATAAATGTAGTTGCTTGGTTATTTGCTTCTATGGTGTATCTGTGCCATTGCTTATTTGAATGTAGCTAGTATACAAAAAATGTATTTTTATATCTCAATTTATTCCTCAAGTCTCTTTACAACTTTGCATGGGTTTAAATCTTCAGTTCTGTTGTGCCCTACAAATTTATTTAGTATTGAATTTACACCAAAGGAAGTCCTGACAAAGAGAGAGGAAAAGCAGACATGCACAGAAGGCATTCTACAAAGTGTATGCTCCTTTGCAGATTAGTTGGCAAAAATCTCTTAGAAATCTTGGGAGCTTAAAGAATGACAGATGCTTGATTATTTCATGCAAACTGGAAACATTCCTTTGAAAACAAAAACTATTTGGCCTTTTCAACCTCTGTTCCTGGTTGGAGTTCAAGTTGTATTTTTTAGTCCATTTACACCTGCGCAAGCACGTTCTTGTGGGGACAGGTTTGAGTACCCTTCTCTCCTTTCCCATGGAGTGCATAGCTGACATCAGCTCAGTTGGAGCATGGTGCTAATAACACCAAGGCTGTGGATTCAATCCCCATATGGGGATTCACTTAAGAACTGGACTGGGGGATCCTTGTGAATCGCTTTCAAATAAGAATATTCTGTGATCTAGTCATTTTGCCAAAAGCACACCAGAGCATACTAACAGAACAAATGTATTTGGCATACAATCAAATATATCTGCAGCCAGCTCTGGGGTCCTCGGCACAAGAAGGAGGATTGATTGAGAGGAGGACACCAAGAGGATTAGAGAGATGAAACTTCTGTCGTATGAGAAAAGCCTGAGAACATTGGGGTTGTTCAGCTTGGAGAAGAGAAGACTCTGGGGTGACCTTATAGCACCTTCCAGTATCTGAAGGGGCCTGTAAGAGGGTTGGAGAGGGTTTTTTCCCAAGGGTATGGAGTGATAAGACAACAGGGAATCATCTTAAGGTGAAGGAGGGTAGACTTAGATTAGTTATCAGGAAGAAATCCCTTCCTGTGAGGATGGTGAACACTGGAACAGGTTGCCCAGAGAATGTGTGGATGCCTCATCCCTGGAAGTCTTCAAGGCCAGGTTGGACAGGACTTTGAATAAGCTGGTCTAGTGGAAAGTGATCCTGCCCATAATAGGGGTTTAGAACTAGATGATCTTTAAGATCCTTTCCAACCCAAACCATTCTGTGATTCTATGATTCAATGATATAATTCTTCCAGAATCACCACAATGCAGGCAAAGTAAATTGATGCCTTCAAAAGCATGTGTGGTTTACTCAAAGGTATGCAGCTTCAAAGACAGAAACTTGTGTCTTGTCAAGTTCCTTGATTAGAGAAATCCATTTAATCTAGTTTCCTTTGTCTCTGTGAGAGGGAGTTTCAACTCCTGTTTAGTTAATACTGTTCTGTAAATCACAGGGCAGATGCTGATCTCTGTGCAATCCCATGAGTTTCCATTATGAACACAGAGCATTTAGTGCCATTTGTGGTGTTGTTCTTGAGCTTTACCAATCCAGGCTATGGGAACCCTTTAGGTGATGCATGGAGGACAGCCCCAGGCGAGCGCTTCAGGTACACAGAGTCTTGCCAGGCACAAGACACCTCAATTTATCACCCTGTGTCTTGCCAGATTTTGTCATTTCTGGAAGTCATCAGAGTGGTTTGTCTCTGGCCTGATTTTGAAAACATCTGTTATTTGTGTTTGTAATGTGTCAGTACACAGCAACCATGTTAATTTTACACATCAGGAACATTTGAAAAGTTAAGTCCTTTCTAATTTTTTATTCTTTTTTTTTTTCTGATGAATGACGCTATTGATTGGTCTCAACTTCAGATACAGTGTCTGTTTTAATCTAAGTAAAAAATAGAAAAAGGAAAAAATATATGTTGTGTAGCTATCCTGAGGATTGGTATTGCCATGCCAGTAACAGGAAAACTTTTCACCCAGGTTAAAAAAGATCTTTTCTTCTGTGTATAGGAGAAGCTATATGTGTACACATACATGTGTGTATCTATCTATACATATGGGCATGTACATATGAAGTTTCTGTATTTTTACTTTTTTCTGTATTTCCTGTCTCTATTCGTATGCCTGACTTGCCAGAGGCTCAACCTAAGCAGGATCTAAACTGGCAGGTGAGCACTGTTTGCTCAGGGTATCAGTGACTGTGATGAGATCCTAGCCAAGGACTGCTGCACTCCCTTCTGCTCCACGCAGAGCTCTTGTCTTTCCCTGGAAAGCAAAGCAAGGAGCAGATCAGTGCAGTGCTGAGCTGCTCCCAGCAGGGTGGAGGGGAAACACACCACAGCTTCAGAGACAGAGGTAGGCTTGCATCCCACATTTTAGAGATGCACAAATAACAAGGAGAAGAAGATATTAAGTGGATTAAAAGGACTGTTAAAGAATGCTTCTCACATCTTCAAGGCATGACTTTCAAAGACAGTGAAAGCAAAGTAATTCTAAAGATGGTCATGCATAAAATCTGCTCATTACTATATCCATGGGTTTCTTGATTAGATTACCCCCATCTTTAGACATCCTATATACTCCATGTTTTCATGCTTTGCATTGTGGTTAAGGAAGCTACTGCTTTTCCTCAGGATTCCCATTCATCTTTCAACTGCAACACTCAATCCCAAAGGCAGGGAAATTCTGGTTTTGTTAGAATATGGAAACTGGACTCTTCTGTGCCTGAAAAATAATTAATGATAAGAAACTTTACCACTGCATAATTTTATATTTAATTTCAAATGCAATGTATTATGGATTTTTTTCATATTTTAGCTTGTTTCAGCTAAGACAACTAAGCAACAAGAAAACAATATTGTTATATGAGCTCTCTGTTCTTCAGAGAGATTAATACTTTTCCTCTTCAAGTATTTGTTGCTTACATAAGCCTATAAAGTATTTAGGACATGATGCAGGTGACCTATCTCCTAGTATTAATTGGTATCATACCATTAAAACTGTTGTTGCCACACTACATTGCTCAGGAAGCTCCCCCACACTTGCCTTTGTGCAAAATTTTTTCTAAATGCAAGAATAATTAGTATCAGACTAATCTGTTCAGGACTGTCATGACTCTGACCACATCTATCTTCTTCCCTTTAGGTCATATATATGAATTACAAAACATACTATAATGTAAAGATGTTTAATTTCAGAAAATCTACTTTTATTTCATATATGCATTTTAGGTGATGATTTATTGCACTTATTTATTCTTGGGGCTTCAATCAATATTTTGTTAACTGAAAAGAGGAAAGAGAGCTACAAGACCATAAGCAATCTCATTCATGTCAGTGTATCTCTGAGTATTTCTTCAGTGAGACAACTGTTCTCAAAGTAGAAAACAGAGACTCTCAATAGACAAGGAGCTGTACAGAACATATTTGTTGATTTCAGAATCTCAGACTGAAGTGTACCACTTTCTTTAAAAATAGAAGGCAGAAGTCTGATTATGCTAAAGAAGAATGTGCTCCAAAGCTAATAATAACTGAGGTAATGTAGAGCATTGATGTTTTTACAAATGATTTTCCATTGATATTTTCATAGAATCATAGAATAATTTGGGCTGGGAGGGATGTGCCACAGCTACTTGCACGCTATGAAATTGCTTCTTATGTAGTTGAAGCCACTGGGTTTTTTGAGGATAAGGTATTAGGTTGCTTCGTTCATTTCTCAAATCATGAATTCTGTTTCAAACTCTCAAAAAAACCAACATAACATAAAAGCAATGTATACAAGTACAGATTGTGCTCCCTGAAAACATATGCATGACATTCTTCAAAACACAAAGTTGAGTTTATATAATCTCTATGAATAAGTAATAAGTAACCCAAAGTCAGTACTAAGTGGTAAACTTTCCTAAATCCTCTCATGGCTGAACTGAACAGACACTTGAACTAAGGTACATAAGTCTGTCTTGATTTTCTGAGCTCTCCCTCACTCACACTAACAATAAATTAGGATATAGAAAGCATAATAAATTAACCTTCCTATATTAAAATGTTTCACTCTTTCCTATGACCTCTCAGCTTGATGCCACTTTGAATTATTATGAAATTATGACATTTACATGGAATAGGTGGTCACTGCTAACTCCACGCAAGGACTTTCAGATAACATAATCTGAGCCTTTCTGTAATTTAAAACTGAAAGAAGCACAGTATTCTGCAATGCTGCGTGCCTGACAGTGATCATTATGTTTGGGAATGTTTTAATGACACAGCTAACTCTGCCACTACTTTGCTTCAAGAGTGTTTTCTTTTACGTAACCTGTCCTCAAAGATTAGAGTATAAACTTTTGTTTGTAACAAGGGATCATGGTACAACTGACAAGTAGAGAAGCTAAGCATAGGGATTTATTACTTTCACTGAAATCTTCAAAAAACATTTAAGTGCTGTCGAATCCGTATTGCCAAAAGTTGTTTGTGCGATGTGCAGAGAATCACATTTCTATGTGTGCTGGCTCACATTTACCTTATTTTCCTCATGCTAGAACAACAATATTTTCCAAGATAAGATTATTATTTGACATGGAATAACTAAATGCAGTGCTTTATAAAAGAGACAAAATTAAAAGTGTGCCAAAGATACACACAGAAAATATCATTCATTTAAGAAACAATAGAAAATGCTTACAAAACAGTATAGTTGTAAGTTCTGACTTTCATTAAATACTCGTAATAATGACAGAAAATTTAGAAAAGTGCTGTATATAGAGCATAGTAAACAGCTTCAGTTTTCCCATATCTGAAACTAAATTAGACCTTTACCTCTGCCTCAGTGAAGGCCTAAAAGAAAGCATTTTCTTTTAATGAAACTATGTGTGAAGGAAAACCTTTCTGGAACCTTACTTGCTGTATTCATATCAAAAAATTTATTAGTGATGGAAATCTCTAGTGTTACATGACAATGCATGTTTTTCCACTCCTGAAATGCATATTGAAATTGCAAAATTGGCTCAGGCTACATTAACTAGGCTTCCTACATCTCAATACAGTTTTGATTAAAAGATATATAAATTTTTTTCCTCAGAACATTGTCTGCTGTAGTGCAAGAATAAAGAGTATCCTTTGAAAGGATATCTTGATGTTATTTTATTTGCTTCTTCTTCATTGTTCTAGGTGCATGGATCCATCCATTATTTACTGAGGCACATAGAATTGTTCATTCTCTCATGAGCTTTTCTAAATGCCTGCCAGCGCATCTGATGCATTTTTAAAAGATGCAAATGCGATTATCTGCACAGTCCTTCTGTGAGGTAACTCCACTTCATACCTGGAGAATTATCAAAAAATAGCTTAAGGTTAAAATTATCCAAAGTATTCATTTTTCTTTGTGCTAATTTGAAACTCACTGAGGTGATTTTTTTCAGAATACTTGGTACTTTAATAGCATTTGTATGCATTTTACCTCTCTCAATGTTGAGAGCAGAGCTCCTCGTTCTTTTCTTCTAAATAGATCTAAGGTGAGTTCTTTGACATGCCCAAATGCACATACTAGCAGTCTGTTTGAGTGAACTGTGCAGCCTCTCACAAAGGCACTCAGTGGCAGAAGCAAGGACACCCTACACTCCTTTAGGGCATCACTTTTTTTTTGGTCAGCCTTACCTTGTTCTCTGTACTTCTGAATGGATGCAACAGAGATACTCATATCACTAACTCATTATTATTAGTTATTATTATTATTATTATTATTACCTTTATACTGCCCTTACTTCTATCTGTTCTTTGAAATTACCACTGTTGCAACCAATTGTTACCAACAACCATTGTTGCTACTGTGTCAACAGCCTAGATATGTTCTATATTCCCAGTCCAAGCTCATTCACATAAATCAGCTGAGAGTGGATGGGTCACAGTGGGCAGAGCAGAACGTTAATTGACATTTGCATATTGTCATTTTTTTAAGTTTATCAGTTGGCCAAGTTTGAGACAACACTAAGAGAAATATTTTTTAAATTATGGTTATTTTATTATACTTAATAAAATTAGAAAACCTCAGATATTCCAAAAGAAAGAAAAATATCTCTGCTTTAAAGATTATTAAAATAAGGAATCAAAATATTTTCTTAAGTATCTTTCTGGGCAAAGACTGAAGTATTTAAAATTCTAATTCCTCTCCAATTTCTCTTTTTAGTAGGCATAGTGTGAAAAATTCCAATCTAAACAGTACATTAGGTCTGACAAGACCAAAAGTAACTAAAAACTGAGTCTTCTAATGGAAACTAGAAGGCATCCTTAAGTACAGGCTTTACTACTTACACCACCTGTAAAAAACAATTTTATTGAATAAGCATAAAACTCCAATCTGTTGCTCAATTGTACCCCTAGAACACTTTGGTCTTTCATATTTTTCTAATACATCATGAACACATGAGATTCTATGTAAACCTGTTTAAAATCTCTTTAAAGCAGTGTTTTTTATGTTAGTATTATAAACTGTTTTTTTTAAATTATAAAGTACGTGTTCTTTAACAATAAATGGGAAAAAGCAATGGAAATGCTCTGTTAGTCTATTTGCATGCTTTTTAAGAAAAGAACTCACACAAACAAAACAGCTTGTCAGTTAAGTACTAATAGAGCTGTTTCCCACTAATAGTAGTGCAGCTGTTATCTGCACAATGCTCAGAGACACACTATTGAATTATTACAGGGTACAAAACCACCTCTTGTAGTGAGAAGAATGTAGGTGAAGTCAGTTTGTTCTTTGCTTTGAATAAATTCCCTTCCTTTTGTGAAAGGAAGTCAAAATCCTACACAACCAGTATATCAGTGCCAGATGTTCACTGCTCCGAGGACAAGGTGAGACTGGCATTGGTGTAATTATCTAACTTACTTAAACAAACATGAAATGATAACGTATGAGAAAAACGTTTTAAAATTGTCTCAAACCACAAATTCAGATCCTAGTAGGAATGACTAGGCATGTCTTTCCCTGAGCTGCCTTGAAGACTTAAGACTGGAAGGCATCTTTCTAAGCTCAGTGGCCAGAGTTCACAACTGTCTCAATCTTTCTAAAATTGCTTCCAAAAAACATGAAATGCTTTTGGGAGGGAGACACTGGCCTGGAGTCATCTGTTTGCTGACAGGTCTTTATCAGCACATGGCTCTCACCACATAGTCGCCCCTCATAAATGGTTTGATTTACACTGTGCTTCTGTTTTCATTTGCAGTAAAATGTGTGAGTATAAAATTCTGTTAGCGAGTCTCAGTAATGCTTTACAACCATTTTTCAATGATGGTATAAATGAATACAGGAGATACAAGTATGCACAGAATTATAGTCCTCCTGTATTCTTTTTAAAAATTCAAATTCATAGAATTTAATATATGGAAGCAATCTTAAAAGAAAATGAGAAAGCAAATGATAATGTCATAATACAATCCACACTAGTATAGCTTTGTTAAAAACAAGAATATGGAGATGTTAGTTCATACACATTCAAAATAGAGACAAATGTTTATTTTACTCACACTGAAATGTTGGAGCCTCTCATTTTATTTTCTCCAGTGAATGAGTGAAGATACAGAAAATGTTTTAGACTGGAAAGTGATGACCTACTCAATAGCCTCAATTCAGTAAAATATTTATGTGCCATAAGCAAATATAGTTGAACTATGATCTTTTGCATTTTTTCTGTCTGCCTTTGTTCACTTTAGAGGCAACAGAAAACTATAGGACAAGTAATTATGATATTATGTTTTGAACTGGTTTGGATAGATAAATGAATTGATAGACATAAACATAATTATAGAACGGTTTTGGTTGGAAGAGACCTTAAAGATCATCTGGCTCTAAATCTCCACCATGGGCAGGAACACCTTCCACTAGACCACGTTGCTCAAAGCACCATCCAGCCTGGCCTTCACCACTTCCAGGATTGGGGTACACACGACTTCTCTTGAAAATCTAGTAAGTGCCTCACCACCGTTACTGTGAAAAATGTCTTCCTTACATTCAGTCTAAATCTACCCTCTTTTAGCTTAAAACAATTGCACCTTGTTCTGTTGCTGCTGGCCCTGGTTAAAAGTCCCTTTCCAGCTTGCTCATAAGCCCTCTCCTTTAATTTTTGCTGAGCAGTGCTTAGACAGAATCAAGGCTTTTTCTGCCCCTCACATTGCCCCACCAGCAAGGAGGCTGGAGATGCACAAGGAGCTGGGATGGGACACAGCCAGGACAGCTGACACCAACTGACCAAAGGGATACTCCAGACCATATGGCTTCATGCTCAGCATGTAAAGCTGGAAGAAGAAGAAAGGAGGGAGAACATTTGGAGTGATGTCTTGAGTGTTTTGTCTTCCCAAAACACCGTTATGTGTGATGGAGCCCTGCTCTCCTGGAGATGGCTGAACACCTGCCTTCCCATCAGAACCAGTGACTGAATACTACTCTGTGGCTATTTCTGAGGTAAATTCATTCTGAAATTATGACGGCATTCCAGGTAACTAAAGGGTATAGAAGTTTGATTTGTTCATTTTTGTAACAAATGCAACAGGCACACACTCATATATAATTATACAGTCCAAGTCCACTCAGTCCTTCTTACATGGTACGTCATCCAGAGCAGTACCTATCACAGCATGCAGAGGCATAGATGACATTTTTCACTTTCATGTGGAATGCATCTTTTATTGTGACAAATATACCGTTTTTATTTAAAGTTTCGGTCTCTCTGGCATTTAATGTTTCGCATTTCATAGATACAGCTTGGGAATGAGCTTACTAAGTCAAGAAGGCAGTCTGGAAGGAAAATACTCAAGGCAGTTTTTAATTTCAGTGTTCTTGTGGACATGTGTTTTGTTATGGGTTTTTGTTACTGTTTTTGTTACTGTTTTTATTAAGGATCTACAAGAGACATAGTAATTATAGTCTTCAGCTACAAAATACATTGTTGTAAAATCATGCAAAGGCTTTCTTTTAAAGACTATAGTTCAGTAAAATTACCCTTTTGTAGCTTCAGGAATGCTGTAATTTCTATTAAACTTTTCATCAATTTAAAAAAAATACGAAGCAACTAAATTCTGCATGGATCCTATGGTATTATACTGTGGTAAGAGTAGAGCATGAAATAAGTGATAATACTGGCTCAGAACCTAAAATTTGACTCAACATCTATCTTGTTTTCAGCTTTTGTTAGTAATGGAAGCTCAGAGAAAGGGAGAAAAAAGAAGCCTTTGTAGGGCTTTCTGTTTTGAGGAGCTTCCTGGTCCAAAGAAAGGTTTTAGAAGGGAAGCCAAGAGAATTATTATATTCACAGAGAATGTATTCACACATGTCATGCAATGTGCTGCATCCAGACACTGAGGTTGCATTCATCTCTGCATGTTCAAAGCTGCAGAAATATACAAAGATTAAAAAATGCCATCAATTAATTTGACATTGGGGACAACACCACAAAACCAAAAGAAGAAATAAAAACTATGAGATGATTGTGTCAAAACTAGAAGAGTACACCTACCTTGTAGGCTAACTCCTGGTATATACCTGCAGTAATGAAATGGGCTCTGTTATAGGTACAGGCACTTTTCAAACATTCCAGCCCCTTTCTTTTTTTTTTTTTTTTTTTTTTTTTTTTTTTCACTTTGGAAGGAGAGATGTCTTATGCCACTTGCTTCATCTGCTTTACTGAACCAGCAAATGCAGGCTGTCAGACTGGTGTTCTCATGAGGTTTGTGCACGGTTTCTTCATTGGGGCAAAACAAGAAATGAGGATTCTCCAGGGACATTGAAGGTGGTGGAGGCAGTCAGGAGCCCAAACAGCTGGTACTCCTCGGCTGGGCATAGACACAGCCATCCCTCACCATTGGCAGTCACCTTCAGCTGGAAAAAGCCTGAGAATGAGACAGGAAGGCTGGGAGAAAGGAAAAGCACAGACTGATGGCAGCAGAAACTGAAGTTTCTGTTTTCAGGGTCAGATAATGCAACTACCTGTATGGTAAAGCTCGACCTACATTTGGCACAGCAGTTCATTAAGCCATCCTTGCTAATATCACAGGCTTCACTCTGAAGTGATGTTGCCATGACCACTTCCCTTGATAATTTATTCCACGGTCCAGTTGCTTCTGCTGCTTTTCAGAATGGAACTGTAAATTAGAGAGCGTTAATACACAAAGACTTGTGCACGCTTATTCTGGACCGGAAAATTCTAGCTGGGGTGGTGGGGCTTTTCTATTTGAGTAAGAATAAATGTTCCTAGAGTGAAACCTGAATTAATTTTTGATAACTAAGAAAATTTTAGTGAATTCATTTCTGTATGATAGATATAATTATGCATTTTCTTTCATTGTAAATGAGTAACAAGTACATTTACACTTATTATTCAGAGCCCTCAATTAGTTTACCAATAATTATCTTTATTTTGAAACAAGACAATTAGGAGACATATCTGTGATTTAATAACAGAGTCTGCTTCATTTTAGACATTTCTAAGGACGGCTGCTACCATAATTTTCCAGTTTAATTATATATATTTAAATAGCTTACAGATACTGAAAATCAGCTGAAGAATTATTTTATGTTAAGCTATGCAACTACGCAGGAAAAGTGTGTGTGAGTGTATGCATGCACATGCATGCACACCGTAGCAAATTTTTCTTTGTTACCATGTGCCCTCTTCACACACCAGAATTAATCTGGTTGCAAGTAAATAAATATATAAACTCCATGTTTAAATTTTGTTCTAATTCACTAGAAACTTAGGACTTTTTACTTAGGACTGAAAGTTATTATCATTTTCAGACAGATAGACCATGAAAGACTTAAAGCGGAAAAAACATAGAAGTTAATTTATTTTAGCATTTTGGTAAGGCTAGAAAGAATGACCCTCCTGAGACACAGAGTGCAGCTATATGATCTTTCATGGCACAATAGCAATTTTGGGGCCCAAAACTTCCATTTTAGATATGTTCCAAAACTTTATTTAGTTTCTGTAGATTCATCCTTTGTTAATTTGTTGCTATTTTTCTGTGAGCTAGTCTGGGCTCTCAGTGTTGATTTTCTTCTGTTCTGATATATTTTGTGCAATGGTGATATCCCCTTTCAACCTGAATTTGTTAAAGCAAAGAGCTTCAGCTTTTTTTTAGTCTCCATGTAGAAAACACTTCAATCTTCTTATCAGCAGCATAGCAATCTTTTTGTATCCTTCTGCAATTCTTGCATCCTTCTTCAGCAGAATTATACATAGAACTCAGATCTTGGGAGGATATTGTTACTTTTGTGGCCTCAAATCATCTTGTAATCAGCTGGTGTTTCTTTGCTGTATTTCTGATTAAAACCAGTTCAGCTACTGACATAAAAAAAATTACAGGTTTCGTTTTCCAGAAACAGGAACTTGCATTTTGTCTTGTTAAATTTCATTTGAGAAACAATTGGGCTCAAAAAGCATTGAGTACTTTGCATCTCACTGATGTTTACAGTTAAGGAAGACTGTACACACCTGAAAGGAATTAGGAACCAATACATTCGTTCTAGAATGAAAAAATGTGATGGATAAATAATGTAAAAATTACGTGAGTGTTAATTGCTTGCCTGGTTTAGCTTTAAATTTTGATTTATGTTGAATTTATTATGTTGAAAACATCCACCTTGGTCTGTTACAACAACTGCACAAGAAGCAATCTGTTTGCTAAAAATTTCTCTCAGTCCATTTACTATCCTTGTTCCAAACATATTCCTGTGTAAGCAGCCCTGAGTAATAAATCGTACTTATATTTCATCCTTGCATCTAAACAAAATGGCACAAACATCTAGGAACAGATACCATATTCAATGCTATTCCAACAAAATGTATTATTGACACTGCACTTGTTCTCTAATGCAAACAATTCTTTCTTCAAAAAGTGACATTTAACCCTGGTACATTTTAGCTTCAAATGGTTAATGTAGGTGTAGAAGAGAATACAGGCAACCTTGCCCCTGATAAATCACAATTGTACTGATTACCAAAAAAGAGGGACAGCCTTGCCCTTCATGGGTCACAGCTGTGACTGATAAAGATAAATGTGAGAAAAGGGGTGGGTTGGTTGGTTAAGGAGGAGCTTGGAGGAAGAGGGTCTGGGGGAGGAAGAAGGAGCACTCAAGGTTAAGAAGAACAAAATAAGGAAGAGAGTTGCTGCAGTAAAAGATCTGCTGTGAGGTCAGTCTGGGTCTGATGGAGTCAGAGCCTGCAGTCATAGCTGAGCTGGGTGAAAGCTGTGTTCAGAGTCTGCAAACCAATACTTGCAGTCACAGTCCAGCAGGAAATAGCCAGTAGAGTCTGCAGTTGGACCCTACAGTAGGAGCTTGCTGCAGTCAGAGTCAGGATGGCAAAGCTGTAAAGATGAATAAGCTGGGACCCTTTTCATGTTGTTGAGTGAGAGTCTGTCTTGGCTCATTTCTACCCCTAATAAGAGATCTGCTGCAACAGGTTAACCTAAGGTTTAACCTTTATAAGCAAGGGGAAAAAGCTGTATTGCAGTTAATTATATACTTCTCAAGAGGAATGTTGAGAGAGATACAGAGCACATGGGAAAAAAAAGAATGTAGAACTTTCTACTGAATCTCAAGTAGGACTTCTGTCCTAAAGGAGAAATTATTGGAGATTAAAGAAGAAATAAAGGATTATTGCTTTTATTTTTATCTATAGGTATGTCAATACAAACCTTAAAACTAATTTTTTCCTGAAACATTCCTTTCTAGATTTTTCTTCCTTTTGCTACCATATTTTTGTTTCTTTTATAATTTCATATGTCATATGATTTCCTCATCACAACTGGAAAAAAATATGCTATGCCATATCTCTTATTGTCCCCATTGTTATCAATGGTAAGAGTTTTCTACTTATTTTGGTAGCATGGAAAACATATGCTCTTATTTGAAATTGAAAGGGCAGATAGCAAAGAGAGCACAGTGCCTCTGTTACAGAAAAGAGTTTCAGGATTTTCATGGGACTCTATGACATCAAGGGAAGGCCCTCATAGCTTATTACATTAAAGAGACAGTAAACAATGGGTGAAGTCTGAAACAGCACCACTATCTTTGAAAGCAGTTCCTGCACAAAATTTCCTGAAACAGTGGAATGAAATTGCATGCTGTGGAGTTAGGTCTCAGAGGAAGAAAAACTCATGGAGTCCAACAGTCCTGAGGCAGTCTTGTGGGGCATGGATGTAAAGGACTCTTCCCAGGTTTACGTTGCAATCTTCATTTAAGTTCAAGAGAAGACTACCTGCTCAACTGTAATGTCAGCCTTTTAGGGAAAATTTTTGTGTTGTTAAATGTTTTCCCACGTAAAGGCCTAACCTTTATTGATTATGTCTTATTAAAAACTTGATGTAATGTGGTTTTTCTAAGAAAACAAATAAACACTACAGAGCAAATGCTGAAGTATCATTATTAAAATTATTCTGAAATTCCCTCATCTTGCAAGACACTAGACATTTCTTTTATTTGAAAGGAATGTTTACAATTTTAAGGCTTTTCATCTTTCTGCCTTGCTAGATTTTCTATCAGTCGCATCATCTGTAATTCTCCTAGGAGCCACTACTTGTCAGTCTGGAAAAACCCAACAAAATGCAATCACGTCCATCTAATTGAGGAGCAGAAATAATTTACATAAGTGGTCAAACACAGAAAAGCTCAAATTTCAGATATTTCCAGAGATATAGCCTATTGATTCGGGGAGAATCCTTTCTTCTTCTCCTCCTTTTTTTCCCCCATAACTTCAAACAAACTCTAAATACCTAAGAAAATTTCATATGCATTTGAGAAAAATTTTACACACACGCCCAAATTGTTTAACGCTGGAGATTCCCATTCACCACACTAATGAGGTCTTTTCACAAGAGAAAAGAGAATCATATTTTCCTTTTATTTAAAAGCCAATCTGCAGACAGACACGCAAGAGGAAAATTAAACTTTTTTTGCTTTGCAATAATTATTGACTAAATACTAAGGATACCTGGTAAGACTATCTCATCTGGGTAAGATAATTTTCAATTTTCTATTTTGAAAAAATCTATTTATGAAAATAGGTATCGTGAGTTTAGATAAAGCTATACTCTTCAGTGAAGGTAATCTAAGATAAAAAAGGCATGTTTGGTGTTTTTCTGGTTCTTAATCTGAAGACAATGAAACATCAGATAAAGAACCACATTTTTTCTGAGTTGTAGGACACTCTGTACATTCCTAAGTTGTTTTACAGAAACTCTTAAAAAGGCAGTAAGTTTATTTCCACATAGTCTTTTTTTTTTACCAAGTTACAGCATTGTTTCTGTGATAAGTTGAAGAATTTCAGATGCCTTAAAATTGCGATGTCTTTCTGACAATCTCGTAAAATCTGAGAAATGGGAAATTTCTCCCATCTTTTCTGAGTTCCAGCTCAGTGTTCAACAGCAAGGTCCTCTTCTCTTGTATCTCTTGGCAATACACTGATGTAACACCAGTTTGAAATCAGGGTGATGCTTAGTTCAATTATTTTCTGGTTTATTGTTCATTTCCACAGTATGCATGGTGTATTTTAAGAATAACAGGAGGTGCTGACTGACACCAGTTTATTAGATTTTACTCCAGAGAGGAGCAGAGTATGTCAACAAGCAGTGACAAAATAGATTACAGCAAAAACACTCGTTCCAGTACAAATCATTCATTTGTTCTCTGCCGATTCACTTCTCATGAACATCAGTGCAGTAGTTGCTTCCATCCGTATTGGCAGCTGACATACAAGACAACATCATCATTCTGCAGAGATTCTAGTAGAAGTGCACATAAGAAGCACTCGATTGAAACAGTAAGAAAGTATGTTTTAGTGAACAGTAGGAATGCTTGGAAGGATACCCTAAGTATGTTTCTGTCTTCTGAGTTCATGGTTAATTATTTCTTTACAGAACTCTTTTAAAACATCTTGAAGCAGAAATTGTTTACTAGTGATTCAACAAATCCTGTAGACATTGAACTGCAAAAACAGTACATTTTATTACTTGTCCTGATAGCTTTGATTTACAGCTCTGGAGAAAGGTCACAGAATTTTGCTCATTTCTACCATCTGAATATCCTGTCATTGGTCTTAGGGAAAAGAAAGAAATGCTCAAAACAAAACTATCCTACTGGAAAAGGAAATTTTTATGATGTATTTCATAGCCATCATTCACATAGAACAAGCTTGCTATTGTTTTAAAGGAACATAGACACCACAATAAAAACAAACAGCAGCCATAGTCAATAAAATGCTAGCTGTAACATAAGAAGTTTCTGGTTTAAGGTTAAACCAGCTTCTCTTCTTCAAGGATCTTTCAGTCATTACAGGAAATCACTATGAATCACATTTTCAAAGCAAATAACAAGGAAATGAGCTTTGCAAATTCAGGAGGTCCAATTTGCCACTGAAACATTTATTTTCAAAAAGTGGCTGTTCTACTGTTTGTGACAACCCCTAATCATTTCTTACACTTCAATCACAAATACACACTTATGTAGTGTAATTATTTCTTTTTTTTTTCTTTTTTTTTATTATTTTTTTTTTATTTTTTTTATTTTTAATCACTTGTGTTCTGTGTGTCTTTTGAGGCTGTGATTCCAGTAGCACTGGAACATTGCTTCCGTTTGAGAACACAGCTCACTGCTTATGGAGTTAGGTATGGAATAGTCACAAGAAAAACACTTGTAAAATATATTTTTTTTAATCTGTTCTAATTTTTGCGGTTGTATTTTATAGTACTACTGCAATTTTTGCAGTCTTTGAGCTACCTCCGTGCTTCTTCCACCCCCAATAACAAGATTTTTAAGGTCTAGTGTTTACAGATGCCTCTATGCTTGCCATGTAGTCAAAATTCAGTTAAAAGGTTGACATGCTAGTCATTTCACCTAAAATACATAACATGTATTATATGTTTCAGATAATTCTGAACTCTACATTTTTATGCAGTTATTAGGTATTAGATGAGAAGTTACTAATCTACAATCCCTAACAATTTGTACTATAAAAGTTCCTCTTCTTTCCAGTGTAAGCAGACACCATTTGTTTTCACACTAATAGTTAGTTACTGGTTAGCAACTAACTTGTTGTTATTACAACATAAAATAAATTTACTCACGGATTTGTTTCAGTTCAACTATCAATTACAAATGACGCAAAGGAGTTTATTTTTCTCATTTGCAGTCCTCCAAATCCCTGGAATTTTCCAAAAAGGCTAAACATTACAGGGTCAGATTGCCAGGAACCCACAAGTAGCATCAGCATGTACTACTCTGAGAACTGCAGAACACAGCTACACCTTTTAAAAGAGGGAAATAGGGAAGTGAAAGATGTACAAAAGGACTTAAGCCGGATTAGAAGGGTGCTTCCTAACACTCTGTCAAGAAGGGGACTTAACAATTCATCAACTGAAGCAAAACTTGAGTAATACCTTTCCTTCCTATGTATATATATGTGTGTGGGTGTGTATTTCTTTTGGACAGATGATTTCCTTTGTACAATAACTACTGAAGACAATTGCTTTAGAAGACTAAAGAAGCTTGCTCAAAGTGTGAGGATTTTGTCCCTACATCCTCTATTTTCATTAACAATTTTCACTAAATAGACATACTGTGTGTTTTGAAACAAAACCCCTTTAAAATGTTCACTAACTAACAGCGTGTAACACTGATATTGCATTAGGTCTTTGGTGGTGAATTCACCTTTGACATCCCCACTTGTAAAAGCACACCTCTTATCTGCACAGCTTCCAACCTAGCACACAGTGGGAAAGAGACTTTGGGATCTCTGTGCCTTTCAGAAAGTTTAGTTCTCTAAAATGGCATAAAAATCATCAACTAATTGCCCTGTAATTTTGAAATTTATAAACAAAATGAGGGTTTGGAATCACAGTGATTAGGTAACCTCAGAGGGGAAAAAAAGGCTGTAAAGTGATAGCCATCCAAAAGCACTGAGCACTGAGATTAGTAAAACTGTGATAAGGCAGAATATTTAATTTGTAAGGATATCAAGTTTAGTGTCCAAAGACATTAGTGGAAGGTCAGAAGAGATGCAAGAGTCATGTATCGTGGCATTTTCCAGCCTTAGAGTACTGTGTGGGGAAAGTGTGCATTGCTCAGCAAGCATCTGTTCTGGAGCACTGCCCTGAAGTTCAGGTGGGGCATGCAACTCCTGGAGCACTGGCATTGATCAGAAGCTCACTGGTCTCATCAGGTGTGGCAATTTGCATTTAGGCCTGCCAGGAAATTTGTGTTTGAGAACAGTTCTCCTTATTATTGATTCTGTGAAGTGCAGCAGGCTTAAATCAAGGAATATTAAAAGCAAAGCATGTTTATTGTCCTAACATTGAATCATTGTCTCCAAGATTATGTATTTTGATATTCTTTAATTAGGCAACATGCGTTATGATTTCTGATGGAGTTCTGCCTCAGGTTATTGTATTAAATGTTATCCCAACATATGTGTTTTGACTGGCTGGTGGCCAACACTTGTAGTAATCAATCTAGGAACATAATTTCGCAGTTTCTAATATTTCTTTACTACAATCAGCAATTCTATTTATTAGAAGTAAAGTTAAACCAACTCATACAATTAGACCTAATCTCCAAAGTTTGAGTATGTAAGTAAGCGAGAAAATATTATTATTACTTGTTATTACATTTTATTACTTGTCCTGATAGCTTTGATTTACAGCTCTGGAGAAAGGTCACAGAATTTTGCTCATTTCCACCGTCTGAATATCATGTCAGTGATCTTAGAGAAAAAGAAGAAATGCTCAAAACAAAACTATCTTGGAAATATTTCATTTGGTTAATTCCCTCTAGCATTTTACAGACACTCTACTCTGTTATCAAAATTAATTGTGTAATTCACTGTGTGCTCAATTCCAAGAAAACATTACATCTTCTGTGTATCTGAGTGGCTTTACACTTCAAATAGCCTACAAGACTTTAAATAGCCAGTACATATTCTCTAGAATAAGAGCCTTCTTGGTTTGGAGTGCTATAACTTCCAGGTGTTTGCTGCCCATAATATTTATCACAGGGAAAAAAATGTCACATTGACTAATGCCCATATGTCCCTTGTTCTCTGTCAGATATTTCCATTTTTGAATAAGTACTCCAGAGACATTTTCTGCTCATGTTAGTGGGAGGGATATTTAGCTATGTCACTGTTTCACTAGGTTTCCCATTTGAATTAATGGGTTCATTTAAGCTACAAAAGCCAGAATCTAAAAGTTTCTAAGAGGAAATTTAAAACTGTCAGGTGCGAGTAAGTATTCCTTAAAATTCAATCTGGAAGATTGAGAGGAGCCATGAATGAAAAGAAAGCAACAGTCCTAAATAAGAAATAGGCAGACACAGCCATTAATATGTCTTTTCAGATAGTTTGGAATAATGGTGAATGGAGATGAATGTAAAGCAAATGCCATGATAAGAGTTACTGCGATTTTCTCCTAATACATAAATGACAAGGTCCATAAACTCCAAAGCCATGGAGCAGCATATGAGACTTGAAGCATGACAGCTTCCAGAATAAAGACACATACCTAATAAAATTCTCATTATTAATAAATAAACATTTTTGAGTACTGGCAGCTACAAAGTGATTAGTATTTGCAAAGATTATTGCAACATCTTGGGCACTGAGGCTACAAATACCAAAGCCCTCTGTCCTTTGTCAAATACTTTCGTTTTGCACATGCATTGGGGTTTATTTAAAACTGAAGTAGCAAAGTACTTGTAGTGACAGCTCATAAGGAAAAGAAAAAGCATATACATAACACAGAGAAAATGTACAATAAAGACACATTACCAGGCAACCTTTTGATTTGCTGAACATTATTTGAATGTTATAATGATGGCACCCAAATGCATCAAAAGAGAACACTTCTTTTACAAGTTGAGAAGATATATCTTGCATTTTACAAAATTTGATATTCAATGGATGAAGAGAGAGGTGGGAAGAGGACTAAGTCTTCATGATTCTGACAGGCCCATGCATTGAAAACCCAACTGAAAATCAATTGAAAATAATAATGTGAAAAAAATATAAAGGATTTAACTGGTATTTTGACACACAGCTATGAGCAAACACTGCTGTTCTGGTGCTCCTGCTGGGCTGAATGCAGACCAGAGAAGTACCATACAGCTCCTAACATCAGCCTGCTGTTATTTCTTCAACAAAACCTTCATTCCCTACTGCTGCTAAACACTCACTTCTGAACAAGCATAAAACAAGGAAGGGAAAGCCCATTTTCCCCACGAAATTTAAAGCAAAATTCACCAACCATTGTTTTGCTGTCTCAGCCCTCAGATGCATGTATTGCAAATATTATATAGCCATTCTTCTGAACAAGACAAAAATTGAAAATTTCCTGGTGTGTGTCCCTTTCCAGGTTCAACAGCGATGACATGACCAAATAATTTTTGTACATCATTTATCTGTTAATAAAATGCAGATGATGAGGCCTTGTTTGTGAAAGATTCAGGATTATAATTGAAAACTCTGACTAAAACTAGGTCTTATTAACTGTGTAAGTGGTCATCAGATATTCCAGAGGACAATAAATCCCTTTACAGTGCACCTATTATTGTGCAATGCTGGTAAATGATGAAAAAGATATTTCATGATTCAAAGGAGTTGTGAGAAAATCCTTGCAAGCTCAGTCTTCTGTCTCTCAGCTGTGAGTGGGCTTGGTCTGCCTGTATGAAAGCACTCTGCTGCTTCCTTTACATTTCTCTCATAGCTGCCACGGCAGAAGAGAGGATGTTCAGGGCATGTCTCTCACCCAGGCAACATTTCCCCACACCACCTCCCTCCCCAGCCAGGCAAGAGCCGTGGCTGCTCCATGTGCCTGCAGAGCTCTGCCAGGCAGATTTGCTGCTTCGAGGGACCAATGACTTGCACTTGATTAATCAACTTCAACTGCTAATTCCTAGTGACTTTAATGAGAGCACAAACATAGGCAATCCCTATCTAACCAACACTGTCTGGACTAGCAGAAGATTTAGCTTCTGGTCATAAAATTATCTTTAATTTTTAAGAGTTGTCAGTAGCAAACTCTTTCAGTCCTCTTTCCACTTTTCTCTTTTCATACACGGAATATTGACATTTTGTAAAATGCAGGCTGCATTATATATTTGAAATATTTTTCATAATAAAATACTAGCCTCTTAAAAAGGATATAATTCCTTTCATTCTGAGGGAAAATAAAATGTCATAAGCTATAGCAAATAACAGGCAAATTCACAGAAAAAAGTATTATATAAATTTAACATTATATCAATTAAAATAGCCTTTTACCTAATTTTAAAGTTTTTACAGGAATTATATATTTTTTTCTAAATTATCACTGTCGTTGCTAACACCAGAACTTTTCAAGATCTGAAGATAAGAACTGCTTTACTTTTTAGGTAATGTTGTATAAACATATGCCAGAACTCATAGCAAGTGTTATGCAGTGACCTTGTAGGAGTTGCTTTTATGTATATATTCCATGATTTCTATCAATTACCAGCGTAGGATCTTACTGTTACATCAATAGAAAGATATTGGCTTTTTTGAGGCTCCTTGCAGATCAATGTTTCTATAAATCCACTGTCTTGTAATCAGACTCCTGGATAAGTGATACCATTGTTTTCCAAATATCCACTGTTAGAATGTTTTCTTAAAGCACTATTGAAGCACTCTGTGGACCATAGTACATAGCGACCTTGAGTTCCTCATCTTTATTTCATGAGAAGTCAGAGACACTGAAAAAAACTTTATTTCTGATTATCAGAAATCAGAAACATTGGAAATGTGTCTGAGAAAAAAGTGTCAATAATTTATTTCCATTTTCTTCCCAGATTTTTTTGTGATACACCATTTAACTATAACAGCGACTATAGGACTAGTTTTGACTTCTATTTCAAGATGGAATGAGGAAAGAAACTGCTGTGTTTCCTGTCAAAGTTCTTGCCACTGCTAAGAAAATAAAGCCATAGGGTTTTCAACTTGTGAGTTTCTAAAATCATCAAAGTTTATTTGAGTGATAAAACATTAAACTTAATTTATCTCTATGCCTCGATCTGGAGGCAGTGCAGCACAATGGGAAAGGATGTGTAAACAGAAGTGACTGAAACTGGCTACTCCCACTCCCTCCATATGACAGTATGGGGGTTATTTTGGCTCTAAATTCAATCTGGATTGAGTGATTCAACTCATTCTTTGGGTTAAGTGTTATAGCCACTCATGAGCTTGGACTCTTTTTTTAAGAAAAATTTTTAAGTACATGGTGCAAGATCTTGTCATGGTACAACCTGCACGTTGGTTCAGAGCATAATGCCCCCCTTAGCACTGAAGCACTTAGAAAAGCTTCTGATTTAGTTGCCTTTGAAAAAATATATATTCAATGAACACCAAGTCTGCTCTCAGCAGTGAAGGAGCACATGGTAAATGGGGACAAGCAGGAGATTAGCTTCAAAACTTTACTTCTACTCAGAACAAAATAAGTGAAGTAGAGCCATTAGCACTTTCCAGGCCAGTCAGAGCAGAGCTCATTTGCTACAGCACTTCTGCTCTCCCATACAAATGCAAAAGTCACTGCAATTTTCTACCTACGCAGATCAAATATCATCTTTCTTTCAATCTCTACTCATTCTAAAACTCTATTGAATTACAGACTTTTTGCAGAACATCGTGATTGATTTGAAGAATGCATTTTATAGGGTGTGCAATGGATAAGTTTGTCACTAGTCAGTGCATTGGGAATTTCCGGAAGTAAATTACTTTTGTCTGTGAAATAGATTAAACAGGCTCTTCCTACACATGAACTGATCTAACCTTTGAAGGATGAATGGAATAGAATATAGCCATGTTTAGCAGAGAAATTTTAGCAGGAACTCATGAGAAAATATTCATCCAACTTTGTCTCATACTTAGAAGTATTTTATTTTCCTGAAGGTAACCAGTGATTACAAATGAATGAGCAACTCCAAACAGTAATTCCTGGAAGAATTACGTAGAGATAATACTAAATAAATATTTGTAAATTCTCATAACTAATTAATAAACTGTTGATTTATGCTATCACAATTTTTCCAAATCCTGGCAGTATTTTACAGAATCTTTGAATTAACTTTGGCTTTTACTTTAATGCCTCAATCTTGGTGAGCCTGTCAGATGTTGTCTCCTGACTGACTGGTAGGCAGCATGTCTTTTTACAGCCAGGCAAAACATGCATTTTCTGCATTTTTAACTTTTCAGACAACCTAGGGAGCAGAGCACAGCTTGTAGAAATTGTGCTGTGATGAGATTTATTGCCACCCAGCACCAGCTTACTCAATATAAGTGGGAATAATTGCTCCCTAAAGTATATGAATATTACACAAAAGATTACCTATTCTGAAAGGACTTTGTGGTGTTTAAGTGCTGGATCAAGCAGCCAAATTTTAAGAATCACATAATTTTTGTTCCTGTCAGTTTGATGTTAAATTGAATCATCTGTGATTATGGAAACCAGATTTCAACTACAAGCTCTCATTCTATTCTTTTGACCCAGTGTCTCTAGTACCTTCACTGAATGCATCGTTAGTCAGTATTACTTTTCATAAACATCAGTCAGTTCTTGGCAAAATGTTCTTTTTCACTAAAATATTCTCTTTATTTTGTACAGAAAAAATCACTGCTTGTTTTTTAAGGATTTCTGTTTCCACTATGTATACAAAACGTATAGCAGATGTTAAGGCATATAATTTAGTATCCCTTCTGTAAAAAAAAGTGAAGTTATGACACCAATTTGCATACCTGGAACTGAAGTGCAAGGGTAATGTCCAAATTTTCAAGAAATAATTAATTGTGAATGCTAATTACAGAAGCCCAAAGACGTATTTTTTTTTCTTTCCAGAGTGTTTGGCAGCATGTGATACATTCTTAAGTTTGAAATACATCTCCCACGAGTTGCATTTTGTCTCCTGAACGTATCTGCAAAACAGGTCGAGAGAACTTCCACTTGTATAGAAAATGAAGAGGACAGGACTTACTATTACCAATTCTCTTACTGCTTGAAACTGCAGCAATGTGCACTTTGTCTGTGAAGAAGCTTAATTCTGTTGTCCTGACTTCAGCATTTTCCTTATTTATATGTAGAATACGTTTTTTCTTGCATACTACCTTACCTCACAGGGGAGATCAGGCTCTCAGTTCTGGTGTCTTGTAGCATAATGCCTCCCAGAGCAGAGAAGAAAAATTTCAGGAAAGCTCCAACTGTGTCTGCCCTTCTGGGAAGTCTGGAGTTATGAGAAGTGGGACTTTTAGGCAGCTCAACTGTGTGTGAAATTCTGAGAGATCTTTTACAAACTCAGAAAACAAACAAATCTCTCTAGATCTTAAGGATCTTTTGCAGAAGGACAATAAAATCATCTTCTTGACACTTGGATGAATTCTTTGCCAGATTTTGAGTTGCTTTGAAGTGCAAAGAAATAGCATTCTACAAACAATATGAGACTCAGATTTTTAAGACAAACAAACAAAGCTTTTTTTTTTTTTCTACCTTCTCTGCAGTGATGAATATTTTGGCTGCCATTTATATATGTATACATAAACGTATGTATTTGTATAAATATATACACATGCTAGTCAATCAGGGATAGATTCTTATCAAGGAAAACCCTTGATAAGAATCTAATATGAAGCCTTGATAAACCTAACAGGAACATTCCCCAAAACTATAAGTGACTGGAAAATGTATAGGGCAATACTCATAACTATTGAGAGCTTTGCTTTCAGTTTTGAAAACTAGAAGCACTTCATTTTCAGAGCCATACCCTGGTGGGGTTAGTTTTCTAAGATTTAGAAAAACTTAGCAGAAATGAAACATAGTGAAGGCTTCAGAAAAAACAAACAGATAGTGATTTCTGAGGAAGGGAGGGACACTTGTTTGTACCATATCACAGCTGAAATTGTTATAAACATCTGTTGTTTGTTTGGCAGCCCTTCTTTAAAGCAAACTTGAATTTTTCTTTTTTTTTTAATGAATTTTATTATTTTATTATTTATTATTCCTTTTTATTTTAGGATACATCTTAATAAAGGTAATGTACAGGATACACAAGATACATCATGTCTTTCAAAATTTAAATTTGCTGGCAACAGCAGATATTTATGATCTGTAACTCTAATTTGTGCTCATGTACCTGAGTTAAGAGAGCTGGTAGCCTCTATTCTAATCATAAATTTCCTTCACTTAATTCTAAAATATATGCTGTGTTCAGAAAATGCTCTGAGACCAAAATCATATGTGAAGATGTGATTTTTTAAATATACCTACCTTTCCTTTCTAGTAAATCAAATTTAACACAAAATCAATATTTTATCTAATTTTAAATATTATTATATTAAATATTATCATTCTAATCTAGCAAACTGGCATAGATACTTAAGATAAAAGCAAAGACTGAATGTAGTGTTTTCAAAATACTTTATTTATTCTGTTTATTACTGGAATCTGTGTTTTAAGCTTTTTTTGCTTTCCAGAATGTGAAAATTATTTGTATTAACTGTCCTTGCTGTGGCAAAGAATCTCATGGTGATAATATTTCAGGAGTCTGTACCCAGCCTCAGCTTAGAACCTCTAAAACTCGCTTGTTTTAGCAGATGTCCTGAGTGGAATTATATAAAGAAACCACTCATGAAGACCTCCAAGGTACCTATATGTCATGGAAATTATTTGACTTTCAGGAGTGTAGCTTAATACTGTAGTGGTATAAATATGAATGAAAGTCCTACAAAACTCAGGTACGTGAGCACAAATCAGAGTTACAAACCTTAAATAGCTGCCATTACCAGCAAATTTCAATTTTGAAAGTCATGATGTGTCTTGTGTATCTTGAACATTACCTTTATTAAAATGTATCCTAAAACAAGAATTCATAGTTTAAAACAGTGGGTGGCAGAAGCTACATTAGACTTTCATATTTCTGACACAGTCTAACCCACGTGGAACATATTACATAGTTTGGAGCTTTTTGTGAGCTGACTGAGTAGGGGCAGAGTGGAATGGAGATTGCTGAGGAGTGGACAGAAGAATCACTACTGTCTCCACAAACTGTTGAGGCCACATCTGAGGGGTCAGTGAGTTTGCTGTCTCCAGTGATGAGCCCACGATCCAGGCTTTGTCAGGAATTGCTCTGGGGCAACATCACAGGGTGGGAGATGGATGCTAGTCCTGATTTTCCTGAGCAATTTCCAAAAGAAGTAGCTTCATGTGATGTCTGATTTTGTTTCAGAACCAGAGCTGTAGTGCACAAACCTGATGTGAGCACATTGCTGCTTTGGTACAGCCGAAGAGCCCATTTGCATATGCAATGAGAAGAGGCTTTGAGCCTCTGTTTGACTTTTTTTTCCTTTCATTTTGTGTTTTCTGGCTTCTTCATCTCTAGAAAACTGTAGCTATCATCCTCCTTGTTTCATACTTAACAACAGAAAGAAAAAGGTATCAGATTAATTTTCTTCTCTAAAGGTGCCTGCACAATGACATTTTTAAAAGCTGAACTTGAAACTGAACACCCAGGCTAATAAGGGGTTATTGCATTGCTACATGCAGAACTGTATTGCATAGTGCATTTTTTCTACTAAAATGGTCTTTAGAAAAATAGTCTTTATTGTTAATACATATCATAAACAGTGCACCTGTAGTAATGATTTCTGATATGAAAGAAGAGTGGACACCTTGCTTTTGATCATGTTAATGAAACATTCTCCATTCAAAGAAAGCATATTTTTGTGGAATATTTGGTTGGAGCACACACTAACATATTTTTAAATATCATGTATGCGGAACAAGGCAGTAGTCCAATTAAAATTATTTCTTAAAAAAAAATTAACAATAAAATTAATAAAATAAAGCCCTCCTAAAAAGAAGGCAAACAGAAAAAAAACGAAGCTCAAAATGTTCATAATGGTGATTTCTCACTCTAAACCGTATCACAAGCCTTACAGCATATGGAAAATGATAAAACCTTCCCTGGAACACTAATGCCAGAGGAAAAACATATAGTAGGTCTTATGTAATTTTCTCAAGTTAATTGTAAATTGTAATAGCTTTTCAAAACGAGGATGCTTCAGTTTGTGGCACTCATTTTATATTCATACAAACTGTATTTGGATTATAAATATTTAACACCAGGACTCTACCATTTAGAGTCTCTATAGGCAGTGCCAGTATCTTCTGTGGGCTGATTATAAGCGGGCATGTAGGGAGGGGGATGTACAACAGTATATTCCTACCTTCGATATCTGGAGGTCAGAGAATGAATCACCTCACTAAAAAAACCCAAAGGGACTTCTGATTTTCAATTTCACCAGATATTTGGGTTGCAAAACAAATGGGGAATACAGCTATTCTTAAACTTTGAGGGGGGGAAGTGGCAGGAAGGTGTAGCAACACTGTCAACATGCAGACAGATCTAGCCCCCAAGGACCTGCTTCTTTGGCAAAACCTGAAAAAACCCCAATAGCTTAGCAGGTAGCACTGCACATGTTTTCTAGTGATACCTCTAGAGCAGAAACACCATACTCTCTCTTAGCATCTATAGTAAAATACATCCTTCTATACATTCTGAATTTTTTTCATTTGGGGATCTCGGAAGAGGGGCATACTTAGTTACTCTAAGTAACAGTAAACCTCCTACAGTAAAACTTCCATACACTCCTTCTTTTTATCATGGTCAAATACTGATAGGGCCATCAGTTTAGTTATTTAAATGGAAAATGGTTATGTCCTTCAGTAAGACAGTGGATAATTTCAGAGAACTTAAACATTGCGTAATATAAGTTGTTCGTGTTGATTTTTATTTTTCCACTAAAGATGTAATATTCCTTTCAGGAGGTCTGGACACTTCACTCTTAATGTGTCACTGCAGGTATAGAATTTGGAGGGACTTGCATTTGCACCTGATCTGAAGGACCTTCAATTTTCTGAATTGGTTGGTGGCCATCCTCATCCTGTAATAGGCAAACTTATTTTTATACTGTTTATTGACACTAAGATGCTTGAAAATACATAGATTATTTCTCTATGGAGAAATAATCTAATTTCCTCAGTTTCAGACTGGAAGAATGAGTCCTGGCTGCTTTCTCCTCTGTCCTTTAAAATGCTTTCACCCATCCTCAAGTTAAAAAAAAGTTAATTAAAAAAAAGATAAATCAGGAAATAGAGGAATCATAATGAAACCAGAGAAAGCACCTACCTCATATTTTGAATTATTTGTTTCAAGAGAATAAAGCTCAATCTGTATCTAGAGGCTTTATAAACACACAAGTATGCTGAGCCGAATCTAATTCTGGCATGACCAATTATTCAATATTATTATGTTTTATTAGCTCATTATTATTATTATTATGTTTTATTAGTTTCTTTTACACAGAATGAAACATCTGTAGCCTAAACAGCAAAATTTGCTTGAACCATTATATTGTTTAACGAATGTACAACTGTGTACAATATAATCAGCCACTTGTAAAGCTTATGGGAATAATAGCCAGTGACAATCTGTTGGCATTTAACCATCTCCACAGCCTCTTTCCCTCTAGGTTTATTCCTCAAGATCTTGAAACTTGGACAGTGACTTTAACAGTATTTTTTTTTCAAAGCATCAGAAAATGTTGTGTAGACCTGTTTTCTCTGCTGGTTGGTTCAGCATGGTTTGATACATAAACAGGGAGAGGAGCAATGCACACAGCAGAATGAACCCCAGGGTAGTCCACCAGCTGTTGATTTTCTTCACAAAGGCCCCTGTTGGGCTGTTTTGGATCTGTGACTAAGACAGCATTGATGACTATTGCTAAACGGTGATTGCACAGCAACGAAACCTTTTCCTTTTCCTAGTCTGTCACTACCCCTGTGACTCTGCTGAAGGATGGGCAAGAGGTTGGAAAATTACTCAGCTGGGGAAGCTGGCTCAGATTAGCCAAAGGGATTTTCCAGTAGCACATATAGTAATAACTCAGCAACTAAAGCTTCACTTGGGTATTTTTTCCTTTTCATTCCTTCACCTATTAAAGTGCCTTTATGTTGTCCATTTCATTTTCTCACTCTTGTCTTCCCATTCCTCTAGAGGAGATGGAGTGAGTGAGTAGCTGGGGCTAAACCTGGCTAGCAGCCAGAGTCAACCCACTACAACCTCATCTGAATTTAACAAGCTTGAATTTCCTCCACACATCATCATTTATTTTCATAAAACTTTCATAAATTTTATGAAGATAATGTCACTATAGAAAGGTGACGGTTGGAATTCCTTCTCATCAGATCATCTTGCAGTGAGGAATGGAGAATAAAAGGCTTTCCTATTAACCAGTAGTATTGATAAATCTTAAAAATCTTGCCTTTTCTATTAAAAGCACAAATATAAAACAGATATTCCAGGATGACTAAATCCTATTAATAATAGTTCTCTTTTCTTTGTACTCCCCTTATCTCCCACCCTATATCCCTGAAGAAGGCTGCTTTTAAATCTTGTCCAAAAAAAGTTATTTTAATGCCATTTTTAGATAAGACTTGTTAAAGAGTTGCTTCCACTAGAAGAGGAGAATATATATTGCAAAATGCCCTTCTGAAGTTTTCAAGTACCATCCCAGTAACTAGAAAATTTTTAGTAATTACAGCATGCTATTTCTGTTACTTTTTAGGAAATCTATGTTGTAGCAAAAATTATAAGCAAGGTAACCTTTCTTAATCTATGTATGGCCTCTAGTAAGGCCATATCCTCAGTGTATGAAATGCTCATTTGTGCCAAGAAGGCATACAGACTCGATCTGCTGCGAATCTCAATTTATTTGATTTTTTTAAATTAAGTTTATTATAATAATATTAAAGAAATCCCAGTTTTAAAAGGACATATCAGCTCAGAACTCTTTAAACTGCAACACAGAGCCATCTCACTATGTCAGGCTGCCTTGCTAGATCTGCCAAGAGTAGGTGTTTTTAAACTCTTATTTACTCCAGGACATATATTTCTGCAAAATCATTGTGGTACTACTGCTATCTTCTGTATTTTTTAGAACAGAATGAGCTATTTTCCTCTTTATTGCAGTTTTTATTTTATTTCACTTTGGTTTATTTAATTTAATTTCATTTCATTTTCATTTCTTTAAATTATTAAACTTCCTTAATCTTAACTCATTAATTTTCTCACTTTCACTTTTCTGATTCTTTCTTCCTATCTTGATGGGGTGAGCAAGCAGCTGTGTGGTGCTCAGTTACTGGCTGGGCTTATAACAAGCCAAGTAAAAATATTAGTTTCACAACTTAAACAAAAATCTGATTCCATCTTTATGAAAGAAAAATATGAGTGCCATTATTGTGTAAAAAAAAACCTTTTAACAGTCATGGAAATTCCGGAATAAAATACTCAGTTTGTCTTGTAGTGTCTAACATTAACAAAAAATTTTAGAATCATTAATTATCTGGGAAAAGGGAGATGAAACACCAAGACCAAAAACTGAGGGGAAAATCAGAAATAGGAATTTTTCAGCTCCACTCAGTTCTTATTAATGTCAGTAAGACCTCTTCACACTGACTTCACAGTACTGTGGAAGAAACTTACTGACAAAAGAAATTGAAACTGAGTTTAAAGATCAGATAAAAGATGCTTTTTTTGAAGAGAATTGAGATCTTTACAGCAGAGGACAGCAATACAGTCCAAATGCCTAAATTTTCAGTAAATGCAGAAAATTTGAAGTTTTCATCAACAAAGGAAGTTATTAAAAAACTCTGCAATAGATGTGTAATATTGGAGGCAAGTTTTTGCAGGATAACCTACTTATCCAAAACTCCTACTAAGATCTGTATTTTTAACAGATCAATTGTTAGTTCAATACCAAAAGCAATACAAAATTACTGCATGAATCTGATGTGTATTTCTGGTACCTGGACATGGATATAATTGTTGTATTCTTGACTAAACCATTTCACAAAGCATTTAGCTTTAGCTTCAGCAATTTCCTATTCAGTAAACTCAATACTATTAGACCCTGTTACTCAAGGTTTTTGTCCCCTACAACAAAATTAACAATAAAGCAGAATTCTGCCATGTCCTGTTCCTCCTCGGGCCATGCTGGCAAAACATGGAGGAGCATGCTCATGCATTTGTAAAGGAGGAAGGAGCTTACTGACTTAGGTGAGTTTTAAGGAAGAGCAGCTAGGTCTCTCTTCTTCAGTACTCCACATGAGGTGGTGCACCAGAGAAGGGAGGATGCTGTGCCTGGGAATGTAAGGAGGGAAGTTTCTGTAATCGCTTGTACCTTATCTCATAACTGTATACAATCTTTTCCACAAGCCTGCTCATTTTTTTTCAGGAGTACAGTAAGGATGAGCCACAGATGAGTATCTGTTGCTCATTCAGTATTCCCTGATAGTTTTGGACAAATATGCAATTTATATTTTTTGTTGTTTAGATTTATAAATTTGTCTCAAATTACGTAACTTGCAATTAGCTTTAATATTCACTTAATTTCTTATATGCAAATTATAAATTTATTTCAAAGATTCGGGTAGACAAGAATGGATAACAAGCTCAATAGTTATAGCCAAATCAATGTTATTTTTCTTTTAGTTTTGCCCGTTAATTACAGGAAGAAAATGAGGAAGAACTTGAAAGCAGTGATGCAATTCTCATGAACACATGAAACAACAAAACAAAACTATTCAACAGTATTTTCAACTCTCAACAATGCTTACAAAATGGTCTCTGCTGTGGTATTCAGATTCTAAGAAACTAGGTTCCTTGAACAAACATGAGGGGGAGCAATACAGCTTAGGGGGCTACTCAGACAGGATGAACTCATAGCTGATTTTAGAAGTTCATGAGGTAACTGTCTGTGTCCTCATTTTATTTCCTCTTATTTCTTATAATTATGGTGTGGTTTGTTTGCTTAGAAATTTGATCTTGTACAATTCTCAAAGATAATTATGATGTAATTTTCAATGCAATTTTTCTGGATGTTTAATGCAGTCAGTGATTCTCAAAGAAAAATATTAAAAGGTACTGAGGCTGCATACTCCTTGATTTAAGATACATAGTCTCAGCATGACAAAGAAATATAATTGTCTTTAATATTGTCAGTGAGATACATGTATATGTGTATATGTAAACATTGGTTGTAAATTTTTCCAACACACTATCCCTTATTAAATGACACTCTGTGCTTGTGTACTGTGGTTTTGGCTGGCGTAGAGCTGATTTTCCTAGTAGATAGTATGGGACTATGTTTTGGATTTGTGGTGAGTATGGTGTTGATGTCACGGGTATCTTTTGGCTATTGCTGAGCAGTGCTCACAGCATCAATGACTTTTCTGCCCCTCACACCACCCCACCAGCAAGGGGGCTGGGGGTGCAGAGGGATCTGGGAGGGGGCACAGACAGGACAGCTGACCCCATCTGACCAAAGGGATATTCCAGACTATATGCCTTCATGCTCAGTGCATAAAGCTGGGGGAAGAAGAAGGAAGTGGGGTAGATCAGAGTGATGGGTTTGTCTTCTCAAGCAGCCACTATGTGTGACAGAGCCCTGCTCCCCTGGAGATGGCTGAGCATCTGCCTGCCCATGGGAAGAGGAGAATGCACTTGTTCATTTAGAGGCAGCAGCTATCGTTCTTTCCCAAACACTGGGTTCTGATTTCAGGACTCTACTCTATTCTAGTATGTTTCACACATATGTTGCTGGGGAAGGTTTGCAGCTCCGTTGAAATCAAGAACCAAAGCAAAGACCTGAGGGTTAATGAGATTGTAATCGAAATCACTGAGGCTTGTCACCTCACAATCCGTTTTTACAAACTTTACTTTTAATCATGTACAGATATATGAGTAAAGCATTCAGCCTATTTATGAAAGAGTCTTTGCTTTTACATGTACCATGGAATAGCGCTCTTTTACCTTTGCATCTGGATTTGAATGCAGAGCATATAAGCGTGTTTGCAATCTGTGATACCTGGAGAGGTTAGTTGGTCTGGACTGCATCATCTCAACTCTAAGGCTGCTCAAGAGAAGGCAAATTCTGACCTTCCCCCAAAAGACTTCTCCCTTGGAAACATTCCCAACTCCTTCTGATAGTGCCGATTTTCTGCCATTTTAGCACTTTGTATGTGCCACCTTTCCTGAGATTCATTTGCTTGAAATCGGGAAAGGAGTTTGACATTCAGATGAATGCATCTGTATCCCCTCATACATGTCCACTGTCTGCACGCTTATGCAGTTCTTTTCTGACCCATACCAGAGGATAGTTAGCTACTCTGAAGAGTGATTAGGTAAGAAACAGGCTTTTAATATTCTGTGTTGCTGTCTTTGCTGGCTAAAAGCAAAGCAGGAGTTCTGCCACTCTAAGCATCCGAAACTCAGTGGCTAAGGAGCCAAGACAGATTTTCTTAAAAGCATGCAGTCATTTAGAAAATCCAATGTTATTTCCATTCACCTGCCTTCTTTTTTAGGTAATAAAAGACCATGGCATTTGAATGAAATGGAGCATTTAAGTATTCTTTCTATTTTTTTTCACTCACAGACTTGTTTTGAAGGAGTTTAAATGGTGGTTTTCAAAGATATTGAAGACACTGCTTGTAGAAGAAGCAAAAGGCTCTCTTTGAGAATCCTCCAGAAGAGATCATCAGTACTTTTACAGGAAATTTATTTTTATATTCTGTAATTTGTTGAAGGCACACTTTAAGGGCCGATCTCAATAATAGATTCTGAAATACTTATCTGCCTACTGACTGGTAGGCAGGCATGAAAGCTAAAACGAGCAGCACACATTGCTTCCTTTCATATGATCAAAGATCCAGTGCCTGTACCAACTCTACAATTTCTGTAGAAGATTGTCTATGGAATTGGGCAGATAATTGCCTTTCTTATTATTTTTTATGATCCAAATGAGAAAATTGATGTAATCTCCCAAAAGTATTTTCATGCATTTAATTTATTTTCTCTTGTTTTTCATTCTAAATACACAGGGAGCAGACTGCAATTAAGAGAGAATTTTTCCATTAATCAATAGAAAGAATATTTTGGAGATAAACGTGATGGGGAGACAAAAGTTATCTGGAATTATTGAGTGGTGCAAGAAGCCTTATTCTCCTGAGCTGTGTGTGGTCTTGCAGGTAAAATAGCTCAATGAAAGAGTAAGACTGCTTCCTTTAAGAGTGATTTAAGAGAACATGAAATGTCATCTTCCAGGCTCTTTCTCAGTTTTCTGCGGCTTACTAGGAGAGTGAAGTGGGATCTAAAATATTACCCTCAGTTCTTTGTCACTTATTTTGACTTTTTTCAATAAAGGAGCCAGCAAAGGAATCTTTGTTAGGATCTTGTTTTTATAGAAAATGGAGGCTGGCTTTTGCTATATATATTCAGTTGGCTGTGAGGATTTACAGACTCTAAGAGGGATGAATGAAATTTGCATCTTTTAATATAGAAGGACAAGAAAAAGCAGGAAACTTCTTCTCTGAAAGGTGGTTCAGATAAACAACACATAGAGGTTTAGCAACCTCTAGATCAAAACAGTTAAATGGTGAAAATAAAGTATGAGAAATTAAAGATTTTTTAAATTTTTTACTTATGAAAAAGACCAGTTTACATTGTGAGCTAGTTTTTATATTAATAAAATCTTCCATTATTTTCTATGTAAGATAGAAGAGAAGATTAGGTACTTTGAAAGTTCAAAACACAACATATACTAACATGTGTTTCATAGTAGTGTTTTACTATTGTACATTGAGGACTGAATGTTAACTTTAAAGTCTCTGAATTTTATAGTTATGCAGAAACAAAAATAAACTAAAAAAAAATTGAAGTTCCACAGATTTTTCTTTGTGGAATTCTTAAGTTGTTATTTAACTTCTACATTTACATCTACTTCTAACATTTACAATAGCCTGCAATAAATTCTATAATAAATTATGTTTCTTTTTTCCTCTGAAGGCTTGTACCATATTTATTACTATTTTTTTGTTGTTTTTGTTTAAAAGCATAAAGAGATAATTTTTGTGTATATTTGCAATCTTCAGATTGTAGAGATAGGGGAAATATTGATTAGCATCATTTTGGTAGAGGGAGAGCTGCAGAGGTGGGTTCTGTGAGAAGCTGCTGGGAGCTTCCCCTGTGTCCATCAGGAACTCACTGCAACCCCATCCCTCATCCCCTGCCACTGGAAGAGAGGGGGTGTAGGAAATCGGGGGACATGTTGTAAAATTTATTTTTATTTCTCTTTATCCTACTCTCATTTGCTCAGTAATAAATTATTCTGCATTCCCCAAGTCAAATCTGTTTTGCCTGTGGTAGTAACTGGTGAGTAATGTCACCCTGTCCTTTTCTCAGCCCAGGAACCTTTTGTTACGTTTTTTCTCCCCTGCCCAGCAAAAGAGGGGAGGGACAGAGGAGCTTTTGTTGGCACGTTGTGCCCAGCTGGGGTCAACCCACAACACAATGTTTTACAATATAACTTTAAATCAGTGCTGGAAGAAGAAGAAAGGCAAGGGCAGCAACTCAATTTGCAAAAGACAGTAACAATTCAGCTGTGT
Organism: Rhabdornis inornatus; assembly: GCA_013397075.1. Classification (NCBI taxonomy): domain Eukaryota; kingdom Metazoa; phylum Chordata; class Aves; order Passeriformes; family Rhabdornithidae; genus Rhabdornis; species Rhabdornis inornatus. The sequence continues at coordinate 279,870 of VWZS01006021.1, forward strand.
TAAGCTGAATTAAGTTTAGGGTCAGGAATCATGGAATAAAATAATGCAAACCAAGCTACTACAGCATTCTGCTTCATTTAGTCTGTGATGATAATGAGGTGTCACTGAATACTAAATAGATTATACAAAGAAATTTGGGCTTGGAAGGAAAGCTGTCATCCTTTTTATGGAAATGACAGAAACACCAAACAATATCTGTAACAAAATATTGAATGTTATAGGAGACACTCAGTAGCCCCTCAATCTCAAATTGAACATTTAAAATCTATTTTAAATTTGCTGTGACAATTAATTATTTTCAGTGCCATCATTGCACATTGCTGGAAATAATTTTCCTGCACTTGTTCTTATCCTTCTGTAGTTATTTCCTGAGTCTCAAAAAATCTGTTTTAAATTTAGCCTTGTGAAGAATCATTTCAGTGTAATCGCTGGATTTTGTTGAACATAATTTTCCTGCAGTCAAATTTGTGACTCTTACTGCTATTGCTCAGTCCTTTGCATTAAAGACAGCCCCTCCACTGTTTGTTCCACTACTAGTCATCCAAAAAGTACTGGAAAATGTCAGCCTCAAGAAATTTGTATTGGAAAATGCGTATATTGTAGGAAAACACATTCCAGAGGAACACATTTTACATAGGTTTGAAAAACTAAAAGTAGTAACTCAAGTGTTATGGAAAAAAGAAGTAATTGTCACTGTATTGTGCAGTTTGTTTTGAGGTCTTTGTCTTCCTTCTCACTCCTACTCTGCTCTATAGTTATACAGTAAAACATCACTAATCAGGACTTCACTCATCCCTATACAATGCAGATTGCAAGCACATGCAGAAATTATCTCTTCATGCTTTTTAGCAAATATTTTGCAATGCATAAGGATTTAGTTTTTTGGTGCATAAAAAATATATTCAAATATTTATATACAAATTCTATTCATGAGGGATTTATTGTTTCTTAATAAACAGCTATTTTTAAATTTCTACTTCTCTACACAAATAGACATCCTCCTAGGTGTACCATCCTACAGGCAGAGCTGGTGGTCATGCACAGAGTTAAAATTAGTCGTCACTTTTAACATTCCCTATGGCTTCAAGCCTCACACTTTCTATAGTCATAGTCATCCAACAACAATGATAAAAACAAATTATAACAATTTCAACAGTCCCATCAGCATGTTGTCATGATTAAAAAAATATTCTCAGTAAATTTTTAGTGAGGATTTTCCATGCTGAATTGGGCATACCATCAAAATATAATATTCCAAGTTCTCTCTGCAGAATTTCAGTAACATTTTATTTTGGGGAAAAGAAAATATAGGAAGGAAAGTCACAGCTTTAAGCACCTTATCAAGCTCAATATTAGTAATTAAAAGTTTGAACAAAGGGTACAGGAAACACTGTATATGTGTTTTATAGTAGCTAGTCATAGAACAAAATACAAGCAATAATCAGGAACCTAGGATGAAATCCAAGGTTCATTCGTTCTAAGGGGTGGCCAAATCACGGAATCATAAAATTGAGTTTGCTCTTGAATTATGAAATTTTATATTCGTTTGTTCCACAGAGGCCCAGTACCAGGGATGTGGGTGTTTTCCATACAGTCAGGCTTACATTAAGTCAAGATATTCTCCAGAAAGGTGAACAAAGCCATTAAAAAAAAATTATATATGAGGTGTCTGCTAAACGGGCCATAGGAACATAGGTCAAATGAGAAAAGCACAGACTAAGTAGCTACTTGTTTAGTTAATGATACAAGCAACCATTCAAATCAAAATGTAAGTAATGACTGGATCACCCCCTGCATGCACAAAATGACCCAGTGAATGGTTAGATTTGATAACTTAGCATTTTTATAGTATTTCTATGCTTACCTTTTCCATCTGAACATCCTTGTAAAATATGCAATATTTATGTGGGGCAAAAAAGCCATAAAACAGAGGTATGAGCCTCCTTTTTAAAAGGCAACATTGACTTAAATGTTTTGACCTCCTTCAGTGTGTGTGTCTGGATTATTTGGGTCATTGCCTGGTGCCAGTCCTTCAGCCCTATACCAGAAGCCCCGGGTTCTGCAGGCTGTGGGCCAAGGAGAGGCGAGTGGGGCAGCAGCAGGGCAGGGATGGGCACCCACTGCCTCTGTGGCCATCCTGTCCCCTGTGAGGGTTTGGTGTGGGACCCAGGGCTGCCTCTGCTTGAGGGGCAGGCAGATGTTGAATGCTAACCCAGCTATTGATTGAAGGGGTGCAGCCATGGCTCACAGGTGTTTTAGCCTCCCATCTACTTTGGGAGCACCAAGTGTTGGGTTGTGGTTGTTTTCTCTGAAGAGCTAAGCAGCAATTAGTTGCTATAAAGCTGTTTATTACAAAGGCACATCAGTCTCAAAAGGCAAAGAGTCACAAATGTTAAAGTCCATGCTAAAACTTTTCAGCATAGAGTCCTAAATAGAAGTAAAGTCCCAATTAGAAGCTGCTCTTGTCAAAGTCCTGGGAAGCTGGTGTTGCTGCCACAGCTCGTGTCTTCTTCTTAGGTGTTGATGACGGTGGTGAGGAGAGAAGCGAGAAAGCAGGAACAAAAGCAAAAAGCAAAGCGAAGCAAAAAGATAATCTCTCCCCAATGTATGTTCTTATACAGAAACCTCCTAACAAGCTGAAGACACAAACTCGAATCACTACTCCTTAACCTATTAGAATTCTAGTTTCTTAGCACTCCAGGTTATGTATAAACTACACATATGGTCTATTTTGTTTTATCTGAAAAACATAAACAATGTTCTTACTATAGTTTTACTATATCTAAAACTATGTTCCTGGAGCCTACATGGAAACACTAGTATCTAGGACTATGTTTTTCAACCTTCACTAGAACTCGCTGATCTCTCACTGAAAAACACAGAAAAGTCTCTGTTTTCACACTCTGACAGCTGAACATCTCCTTTCTCCCCCAGCCAGAGCCTGACACCCTCATGCACCTGCTGGTACCTGCACAGCAGACCTTAATTCAGGAAAAATTGACTTTCACCCCAGTTGCCAGAGGCTACAGATATTTTTCAAAGGCTCCAGTTAAGCATAGCTCCCCGAAAAACTATTTCTGTCAGAGCAAATGGGGACCAAGTTGTTTTCTTTTGTTTTCCAGCTGCTGTTTTGTGCCGTGGCCTGTACTTAATCCTCTGTGACATGTGTCCCAGTTTATTCACTGCTAATGAGAGGGATACATTACTGTGGCTATAGCTGTGATACCTGAATTTCCAGACTGGAGGCTCAAGCCTACACACTGTGCCTCCTTTCACTCTCGCCCCTCTCTCCCCTGCAGCAAATAATTTCTATGTTTGTGTTTATTGGGCAGTGCAGTTATGCAGTGTGTAAAATGCTGGCTGCATTGTCAATGTAGAGATATATGCACTTATGCATACAAGCACAGTTTTCTTATATTCATTAATAAGTGACTGGAGGTAAAAGTATAGGGAGTCTGTTATTCCCATAACTATTATAAAGGTCAGATGAAATGAATTTTTTCTGTGCAGTGATTAAGATTAATGTGGTGCTCCTCTAACCCTGTTTGTCATCTTATGTCCTCAGGAATTATTTCTCACTGCTTACTTTTAAAAATCTGAACATAACTACTCATCAAAATAAAATATGTTTTCTGGTTATGTGTTTTTTAGCAAGGAAGGCACTGGGATTTGTTAAATTTGACACGTTTACTTTGTTCTGAGGCTAAATGTAAAATATAAAAATTTACCAATTTTACATGTAAGCATCTATTTTGTAATGTTGAGAGAATGTGTTACAATTGTAAAACATAAGTCACAGCAGCAATATGAACTAAATTATTCTTATATTAAATTTCATAGTAGAAAAACCAAGAAAACATAATACCTTTTTTCTAAGATTTTGGTCACAAGTGCTGGGGAAGGCTGCACAATAAAATTTGTTGTTGTAATTATTACAGTAGCAACATAGTGTCTCTCATGGTCCCAGCTTGGGACTTAGAATTCCCTCTGCACCATGTTAGCTACATTAAATCAGGGATGGGCAATGGCATGTAGGCTTTGTGTTTCTGTTACAGCAATGATTATGAGCCTTTGGTCAAGAAAACAAAGACTAGTTACACTTGGGAACTATTCAGATAGAAAAATAATTCTTGCCCTAAAAATCTTCCGATCTTCTCTCCCATCTAAGAAGGGAGTTCATTTATGCAGCTTCCATTACAGCAAATGTGAGCCACATGAAATAAGGTACTAGAAAGGATAATTAGTACCAATGGCAGTCAATACTAATGCAATAAAAGGAAATGAGAATGATGCAGGACTGTTTATAAAAACAGAAGGATTGTTTATAAATGCTAGGAGAAGTGAAAGTAGAAGTCATCCTTCAAGATCCTAACAGGGGCTGCTGTTACTTGGATATTTCTCAAATGAATTAAATTTGTTTTGGTTTTAATATAAAACCCTAAAAATGTAGAATTAGTCCTTTATTCTGTCCTATACTGCATAATGCTTTTTTGGTTTAGGTCACTACAGCCATTTAAACCCTGACTGAATAACTGCAGATTTTTTTGAAACTGCTGTCTTCTCATTTTGCCATTCACAGCTATTATGCTGACTTGCAGAGACTCTTTCATGGAGTCTGACAGCAGGAATGCAGCAGCCTGGATTCTTACACTGGAAATGGTATTGCATCTTCTTTGTCAGAAAAAGGCACAAGTATATTTAAAAATCTTCTTTTTTAAATTTGGTCTCTTATCAAGGAGTCAGCAGCCAACAGAATGAAGCCACTACACATACCCAGTCACTCATTAATTTTTTCTTCATTGCCAAATAAAGGGTCAGTGACTTATTCTTTCTGTTCTTACAGTGTTTTAACAGAGATAAAGTCAGACAGTTGTGGCCTTGTGTGGCTCTTTGCTTAAATCCTGTAGAGTGTTCAGGGACATACAGGAGAAGAGACATCCCCCAGATGTGTCTCTGGGGCATGAGATCCTGCACTGGTCCTGCCAGGGGTCTCTGCTTGTTCTGGCACTGCACAGGTTCAACACCTTAAAACTGTGCTACAGTGTTTACTCCCCTGAAATAATTAATGTAAATATACAATGAATCTGCTAGGTTTAGGTATTGGATTTGCAGGTTAGTTCAGGCTGGGTTTTTTCCTTTGTTTTTACTAGCTATTTCTGATTTCATGAAAGGTTAACTTTTCACTTGATAGCAGGTGTTGAACAACATCTTTTTTGGGAAACACATATATAGACAGGGGTTTAAAAGATGCCAAATCACAGGTTTGTGTATTCCTGAAAATACAGCTATTTAAAGGATTTACAAAGCCTACAAGGTATAGTATTCTACTGCTTTTTCAGGTCTTGGAAAGCTTTGATGACAATTAATAATTCCACTGCTATTGAGAGGCAAGAATTGATGGGGGATCTCTGTGAAGGTCATACCTCAGGAAGGAGGTGTAATAATGTATTTTGGTGTAATAATGAAAGTGTATCCTTTTTCAGGGACATATATCCACTGTTACACTTAAAACAGGAAATATTCTCAACAAAGAAGGCAACTTACATTTCAAACTCAAATTTGTTTTTAAAATGGTCAATGTTTAAGCCAATGGTTCCTCATATTTCAAATGATGCTACATTCCCGTCTGAATCAAGCTGGCTTACTGGGGTTGGTAAAAAGGTATTGTTTTCTTGGCTTTTCTACTATGAAATTTAATATAAGAATAATTTAGTTCATATTGCTGCTATGACTTATGAGAAGCTAAGTTAACATTTGGGCAAGCATTTCATGATTAATGGTGCTTTCATAGCTCTCTGAATTTTTACTATATGCTTGACACAGTAATCATATGGGTAACAGAAACATTGTAAGTTATGTTCTTCGTAATTTATGAGACAACATAAATAAGAACTGTGTTTGTGAATACTTAAGAAATCTTCACAGAATACAAACTGTTTTCTTACAAAGTAGCAGTTCATAGTAGAGTAGCATATAAAATATTTTGCAGTACTACAACTAGTGTGATTTTAGTATAAAGTATTGAATTAATTCATTTTTTAAAAATGGATAGTTAAAGCTGTGCACTGTTGACAGTGTCTGATAGGAGAGGACGAGATTCAGAGCCTTTGTCTGACTGATACAGGGTCTAAAACATGCCTGTGGGCTGGTTACTGGTCTGGACACGTCTCCACCACAAACCAGAGTGAAATAATGCCACATCAACTGAGCTGGCACATCCACAGGGTGTAATGCAGCACCTGGCAGAGGTGCTCAGCTCAATGTGGGAGCCAGCCCATCCTCCACCTTACACAGCTGAATCAACAGTGGGACGATGCACAGGTGGAAATTGTCAGGCAGTACTGCAGCTGGTAGTTATACATTGTTGCCCCCTCTGTTTTTTGTGAAGTTTTTCTTTCCTAATAAAAGGATTGTCAAAACAATTTAATGAATTGATGCTTTGAATTGTTTCAGAAGAGTCGTGGATAGCTGTGCACAATAGCAATGACTACAGATACTAAAACACAAGACAAGACTAATGCCCATTTCAGCCCTATATTTCCTTTGAATTTATCTGCACTGCCCTCTCAAATAGTAATGCAAATAAAATGATTGATGTAGGAAAGGGACTCAGATTGATTGATGTAGGAAATGATTGATGTAGGAAAGGGACTGAGTTCAGATTCTGCCTCATTTATTATTTTTTTGGATGTCCTAGTAATAGGAAAATCATGTCAGTGTGTTACTTTGTTGTTGTCGTTTCATTCATCAATCTTTAGGGGAAAAAATAGTGAAATTAGAAAGAACACAGATTGTGCCTATGTTTTTGTGTAGACATATTGAGTTTATCTCCCTGAGAGAGATGTTTTAAAGGAAAGGGGATCCCAGAGGAGACACATGAACTATTGACTCAGTAGAGAGAGATGGTTAGGAAAAAACACTTTTTTCTTAAAGGCACAAGCTGCTGAGGCTATACTGGATTTATCTCTGTGCTGGAAGAAGGTGCGTTATAGAGTACAAGCTTTGACTTGAAGTAACCCTACAGACAGGTCATTAAAATAAGGTATGTCAGTGTGCTCTGGCAAACACCTCTTGCATAGCCATTAAGTACAGAGGATTTTATCACATTTCTGCACTGAGGCTACTGCTGAAGCAAAGGGGCAAAAAGATAGATTTATTTCTGGGCCCATAATAGGCATCCTTGGCATTTTTATTTCCTTTTAAAGTATGAAAAATTTGGTGATAATTTTATTAATGAGGTTCTGTGCCGAGCTTGTTTTGCCCTCCAAGTGGAATGCTGCCCTGGCAACTCTGTGTAAGGAAAACCTTTGCAGCCTTGAGATTTTGGGACTTTGGTTTGTACCTTTTTTCTGGCTGTTTTCTGTATCACACAGAGGTAATCTCTAATGCCATCATATTTAGAGAGGGGAAAGTCACTGCCCCACCCCTGCCACAGCTTTCCCACACTCCCTCATTGTCACAGTGGTTTTCATATGGGCTGATCCATCCCCTGCATCTCCAGCAGACAATAATGAAAACTTCCAGTACTTTTATGTTCTGCTTGGGAAGTTGATGTAGCTTGCCCCAGACTGGAACTGCAAAGGAGGTTATAACATAAATTTGCTATATACTTCAAAGACATACTGTGTATATATTTAGACCTTGGTCTTAACCCTCATCTCTAGGACAAACTCCATCTTTTCTGCATCACTCACTCAGCTTTTCTTCAGTTCAGTGGTTTGAACATTGGTTCATATGAAGAAATGAACATTTTTACTGCTTGGTTTGAATCTAAGCCACAAAGAGATCAGTGGAAAGAAGTTGTCTTTATGCCTTCTGAGAGCCAGTATCCATGTACCATAGACATGCCTGTCCAAACTAGAGTTCTATTTACATGGTCTTTTTAAAGTAAAAATTATCAAAAAACATTCATAATTTTTTTCAGATTGTAGTTTAGTGATCCATCACTTATACTTGTTATTTAGATAATTTTAATTTTAAACAGCAGGGTAAAATTCCATACAAGAATTTGTCTGTAGGAACAAATAGCAATTTTTTTGACAGAGCAAGTGCATAGAATATTTTTAAAAGACGGTCTCTTCTTATATAAATTATAGTTGCAAATACTGTATTTTTCAAATTACTGAGAATACACATTGAACTTGAGTAAGGTGGACTTCTTTCTATCCATGAGTTAGGTATCCTGCTTCAAAGTGCATAAAGGTTTTCCAAACATTTCCAGCCTCTGTTTTCCACAATTTTTCAGTTTGCAGATGAACATGCACTAGCAGATTAGCTGCAGTGGCACTCAACAAAGAAACCTAAATAGAAGAAAATAATAAACATAATTTCAGAAACAAATCAAATTTAATAGCAGCTAAAATTGTTATGATGTGCATTGAAGTTTTGCAGTCATCTTAATGCATTTCTCTGTGAGAAAGCTGGTAGGAAAGAATGCTGTGGCCAACTTGCTTCTGTGCTCATTTCACAGGACTGATACATGCAAGAAAACTACAACTACGACTTGAAAAATTATTACTGAAGATAACATAGCTTATATATTTGCACGTAAAACTACTGATTTACCAGAAAATAATAGTATAGTGAGATCAGTTCCTTGGCTAGAAAATAAAACCCCAAGAATTGTGGGGAGAGTACCAAAAGCTGTGGAGGAGTGAGGACCAATTTTTTCACTAGTATGGAAATCATGATAAGTAAAAAAAATTATATAAGATCAGTTTATATAAGAGCAATTTATATAAGCTAGCAAGATTTATATAAGCTAACAAAACTGCACAAATGACCACAAATGGGACAGTTTTCTTACATCCTAAATTCCCTCTATGATTTATCTGGAAATTAAATCTTAAGGATAAAACTTGTCTTGAGCATGGGGATTAAAACCCTCACAAAATAAACAAAACCCTCATACACACACCCCTAACTCATAGCTTTCCTAAAAACCTGCAATGTTTACCATCAGTAATTCTTTAAATAGCATTTAAAATTCTCATTTCCTTATCTCCACCAAAATAATGGATCCCATACCCTGTAAAGGAGAAAGGCAATGCAAAACCCTCAAACCATAATGAAAACAAACCTCTTTACCTAGGATTCAAGTATAGTAATAAGAATTATCATTTCACTTTGCCGTGACACTCAAACTTATTACAAATACCATTCTAGAATTGTAGGATGAGATTAAATAGATTCTTTGCGCACTTTGTTGGTGACAGATCAAAAGTTGGTGTCAAGCGATTGCTTCTTTGCAATAAAAACCTTTAATGTACCAAGTAATAACAGAAAAGCATAGATTAAATGGTAAAAGTTGCAATATTTACATAAAATCCAAGTTTAAAACCAAAGCATTTTAGTAACTTTGAAAGCGGTACTGATCTATGAACTTGGCTCTAGAATTTAGCCCAAATTTCTTCTTTATTATCTAAACATACTGTTTAATTTTTTTGGTAACTACAAAATTCAATTTTCAGGTGATTTTATTTTGATATCTTGGGTTTGAAACATTCTTCCAATAAACTGAAGTGATTTAGCATAATATTGTGGTGCATCTTTCATTGTAAGATTATTAAGGAAAGATTTTTGAAAATGTATTTAAAATAAAGATGATGAGGATGCAAATGTTTTCAGGTTTTCTATACAACCGTACCCTTCTTTGGGTTTGTTGCAAGCTTCTTGATACTGTGTCTGCCACATATATTGAGAAGAAAGCACTTTTGAAACTGCCTATGTAAGAGTATGAAGTAATCAAAACCAGCACAATATACCTGCTACATTTTCAAGAGGAAGAATATTTTATTTACATTTCTGGGAGTACCCCACTTTCCCATTTTTGAAAATGTCAGCATTCTACCTTACACCAAGAAGTGTTTCAAAACAAGTAACACTTCTAGAAGAATTTTGTTTGAGCATTTTTATCACTCAGCACAAACAGCAAGAAATGGATGATACCAGTCTTGTTGAAGTATTAAAAGCAATTCATAAACATGGAGTCAAGAATAAACATAGAACACATTTTGCACTAGTAAGATCAATTGAAGAATGATGTTAGCTTTTTTGTTTTTCAATTTTTTGAAGGCCTTTCTTTCATCAGAAAGTCTAAGCTTTTGCAGTAGGATGAGAGACTTCCCAGCCATTTTTGCTATTTCCTCATAAGATGTATGTCCAAGACACCTCTGTGTTTGTGATATTCAGCCATGTTAGACGTCAAGGGAGTTCAGCCCCTGATTTTTCACCAATCCCCCAAATGCTACTGCCTTTTCAGCCTGCCATACTGTGTATGTGTGCATAATGTAAAGTAGCACAAGAGGTTGGCAGGAATGGTCACCAGTTCCAGCAGGAACAGTACTCAAAATTCACAGGGTGCTGACAAGCCCACTGAATGTAAAGATGCTAAATTTCCTATCAAGTATTTCTTCTGGAAAAAACATGTTTCTGTATATCAGTGGATTAATAATTAGAAGGGACTGGTGGAAAACTAATTTTGGTGTTTGGAAGAGAATCTAATTAGAGAAAGTTGAAAGAGCCTCTACTTTGGCATTAGAGTGGGAAATGCTTTCTAAATAGTCTCAACATTAAGTTAAATTACACTTATGGGAGAGGATGCTTGAAAAAACTGCAAAAACTTCTGTTGCATTTTGCCAGACAATAAGAAGGAAACAGTCTTAATAGAAGTATAAAAAATAATGAAAGCTAACAAACTAATGAAACAAACAAAAAAAATACAGTATTATATTTTTTTGTCTAAAATTATTGGTGGCAACCAGAAGATGCTTTACAATCAGCCTTGCAGATACACTCTGCTTGAGCACAGACACCTGTTGGGCAGTGTCATTTCTCTCCTCTGTCTAGACTGACACTTCTGCTCCACCTTGGGGCCCCCAGTATTAGAAAAATTGTCCATTGAGCATCCAAAGCACATGGGGGATCCAACAAGGACTAATGGAGCTAAGTCTTAGTGTGTTTAAGGTGTCCATTAACCTGAATTAAACTTCTCAATAATAATAAAAATAATAATAATATATATAGAATAGTTACAAACCCTGTTTTTGACATTGACTCAAGCAACTTATAATATGTTATTATTTCTATTTTCTGTAGGGAATATGTATTCCCCTCTATAGTAAAAAGGATTAAAACCTAATATTTTTACTAAAACCAAAAGATTAACAGTAATCTTTTCAACAACACTTCCACGTTTTTCTTCCTTCCAATATTATAGCTAAGATTAATGTAAAATATTTAGAGAAGATGGATTAGAGACAATCATATAAGAGAAACTCCTTTGACCTCCATAGAAGTCACTGTTGTCAATGGGGACATTTTTCAAGGGAAATTTCTGATGAAAATTTTCTGTGGGGAGAATGTTACGGAATAGTTACTTCTTTCAAAGGTTTCTCAGAAGGTCTAGAACCTTTTCATATTTCACAATACCATAAATAGAAGTGCAATCCCGAATTAGTTTCATAATTAACTTTTCTACAGAACTAGTCTTTGGCATTTTGATTGTTTGTTTTTCATTCGTGTAGCTGCAAATCTTTTTGTTCAGCCATTTCTGACTTGGAACACTTTGCTCCTACTTGTTGAATCAAAGTGAAATTTACCTTAATTCTGATGGTTGAGCTCTGTGTTTCCAAAGACTGCCATACTGAGGCTTGTGGGCTGGGCACTCCTGCTCAGCAGTGCTGCCCTTGCATGCCCCACAAATCTGCAGATACAGTGAATGACACAATCTGAGCAGAGGACTCTTGCTAGTTAGAAAGAAGCACAGAAACTAAGAGCTCCAAGAGTGGCGTTGGTAGAATGTACAAATATTAATGCCAAGCCAATTAAGTTTAAGTGAAAATGCATCAAAACTATAAATGTTTGATTCATCTCAGGAAAGAAGAGGAAGGAGATAAAAAAAGTCTTTCCAAATTAGAGAGATATATAGCAGAAGGAAAACAAGCCTTTTGGTTAATAGACAAAATAAATCAATGAGGATGTTAGCTATTATTCCTGGATCACAATAAATTGCATTCTGTTTCTAAAATGCTAAAAAGCATTCTGTTTCTCCTCTCATATTTTTATTTTCTCACATTTTATATCAGCATTCTGCATGATACTGACTTCTGCTTACCTCTGGGAAAGCTGTTACATAGCATTAAAGGTTTGGTATGTCCTTTGGCATAGCCCCTGTCAAAACATGGTGTAAAAGTTGCACCGTCTCAGAAGTATTTTCACACTTCTAGAATTCCATTCCACACTGCTTCCTTATAGCATCAAGCTCATGACTTCTATTGCCATTCGTTTTGCTGCATTCCTCAGGCTAGCTCTCCATCCAGCACTCCAGGGACACTGAAGGTTGACTCTGTCTGTTCCTCACCCTCCCTTTTTTGCATATTTTGCTTAAAGATGAGTGGCCATGCAAGTTGCACCTACTACAGCAGCATACCATGTTTGCTGAGGGCCACATAAGATGTCATTCTCTTCTTCTACCTGTGTAAGTTCATTGTCGGAACTACAATCTAGCTTCAACGATGCTGGAATAATTTTCAGTATTCTTGACTCTCAGCTGTTCTAAAACAGGCCCTTGAACTCTTGGGGGATTTGCAAGATGGCCAGATGTTCTCTGTCCAAAATGTGTGGTTTCAAGATAATGAATATTCATGCCTGGGCTTCTCTGCACTTTAGTGTATCAAAAAAGAATTAACCTGGCAAGACTTCCAGTTTCTGATTTGCCCATTTAGTAGCAGTACGAATTTTAAAAAAGCAAATAAAAAATGCATGAGGATAGAGTTGAGGCTTTTTTGGTCACTTGCAATGAAGCCATCCCCTGGATTTGCTGGCTCCTTGTCTTCTCACACCCAAGGATGTATCATTTCATGATTGTTTTAACACCTGATGCAGTTATTTCAGGGTCATTAATTACAGCTTATCAAAGTTGTTTCTGAAGTAAATTTGTATTTTCAAGGTTAGAACATATTTTCAACCTGTCAGCTTTGAAAATATATGGTTAAAAGAGAGTGCAACAGGAGAAAATGAATTTTCAGCACTTAGAATGATGTTTGAGACACAGAGCAGAAACAAGCAAGCCTGCATTGAGGCTGATAAGCTTCCTAAATCCTGCAGGGCTTCTTGTACATCACTATCTTTTTAAAAGGTTCATTTAAGCAAGTAATTTAGGGTTGTGAGCTTTTTTTCCCCCTCTCTAGATATGCAGTCTGAAGAGTTTAAACAGTAGCACAGTGCTTCATGTCTTTAGCCATACCAGCTTAATCCCCTCAGCTCATAAACACATAGAATTCATCTATTATTGTCTGAAAAAAAAAATAAATAAAAAACCCAAACCAGAACGAGTGACAGGAATTCTGTTCTTTTTAACCTCCCTTCATCTCCTCATTGACCTCTATGCTAGCTGGGAGATGTTTTCTTTATTAATTTGCACTGTATAGTGCTTAGTACACAGGGGCTTTTTTGCTAAATGGGGAATTCACTCTCTGTAAGACCGTACTTACACAGTCCTTGCTAAGAGCCACATGACATTGATGGCAGAATCACAAGACAGGCTGGAAGCTACACCATTCCAGCTGGCCCTTGGGACTATATGTAGACCACTCTAACTAATAATTTGGGAAGGGAAATGTTGGCTACAGAGTGTCTATAGTGTCCTCCAAAGCATATTTATCTGCTCCATGACCACACCCGGTCTCTGTGCAGCCTCTGGCTACCAGATCTATCTTGTTCCTAATGATGTCAGGCCGAGGGATTAGAGCTTTCCCTGCAGGAGCCCAGTGCCCTGAGGACATCTGCAGGAAGAGCAACCAACATCTAAGTGACACAAATGCAAACTGGAATCTGGAGGTTTTTACAAACTCTGGAGATGCTTGAGTTTTGCTTTGAGCAGTTGCCAAGAATAGTTGCCCCTAAGGGCGCATTGTCATGTGCTGTGTCAATATTGCTGTTGGTCACAAATCACATTCTTGTACTGGATGCTGGACAATCACCACTGCTTAGGCCGGTTCAAAAGAAGCTGTGGAACTGGCTCAAACCTGAACTTATAGATTCTTGCCAGAGTGGAGGATGACATTAACAGCAAGGAAACGAGCGAATGGGGTTAAGCGAATGCACCCAATATTAGGTGTTTAGAACGCAAGGCAACAAAGAAATAGTGAATTTATTGTATTGTGTACATTGAGAAAGGATGACAGAGTCCTTGTCATGTGAAAGAGGGGTTTTCTCGAACAACTTTGGTTGGTGTGTCAATGCCCCAGGAAGGCTGGAAACCTTGTGCCCAAGCAGTCTGTCAGTGCCCCAGTGTAGGGGCCCCAGTGAACAGCCCGCTGTACCCGAGAGCAGCTTGACCAACTTGTTCAGGGACACACACCAACAGCATATTGGAGTGAAACCTTTACTGCCATTTAGAAAGAGACACCCCTCCTGCATCTCCCCACTCTTAGTCAGGTATGCTCTCCACTGCCAGCAAGAGCTGGTGCCCTCGAAGGACTCACACTAAACATTTCACAAAATTACCCACTTTATTAATAAACACAATGATACTAGAAAATTGTGACAGATTAAGGTATAAAGATTGATGGTGATAGTGAGTGACTGCAAAGACAAATTTAAAGCAATATACAGACAAGCTCTAATCATCAATGAAATCCTGCTCGATAGAAAAATTTAGAGCAAATGGAATATAGTTCTTAAAATAAGCATTTCTATGGGGGAGAAGCCAGGTTCCACCCATCAACTGATCTCAAATGTTACAATAAAGTCTTCCCTAACTTCTCACTACCTGTAGTTACAAAGAAGTCTTCCCTAGCTTCTCCTGACTTTTCTTTTACTATTTCTTTTACATTTAGATGGAGTTTGAATTGCTCTGGTTACATTGCTACTAATTTGATCAAAATTCTCTTACTTTGCTCTGAAAGATGTAGTCAATAAGATACGGGGTGCATGCCCAGTGGGGTGGTCATACCTGGGAGGTGGTAACTTTGGCATGGAGCTGTGTGTTGGCATTGCAGTCAGATTATAATGGACCAAGTTCACCCAAGGAGAGCGATTTCACCCCAGCTGCTGGTTCAGCAGCAAGACATCATCTCCTCTGCCTTGGTGGGTGGCTGTGCAGTTTATTGGCTGCATGGCACCATTGGGTTCCCATCCCTGCAAGGATTTCAACAGGGCCTGGCCAAGGTGTCTCCACTTTGCTCCACCCTCCATTTCATCCCTCTTAGCATGTGCTTAAGGTTGCAGGCTCTGTGTGTGGTGAATTATCATGGAATGGATTTCCTGCATGCCAGTTGCATTCCATCCTGGAAGTAGCAACTACATTTCACTCTATAATTTCCTCACTGTTATACTGTCTCTTAGAATGTGAATACAACTTCCCAGTTTTCTCTGATTTCACCCCTAGTCGTCCCACTACAGCCCTCCTGGACTGTAATCAAGGGTACTTTCTATTTCTCTGTACTTACATTGCTGAAGTGACTTCCTCCTGGCATCTCCATCACCACTTCCCTCCTTTCTGAAGACTTCCCATTATGCTGTCAGAAGAGTTGCAGAGATTTTGGTCAAAGGGTAGATGTCAATGGCATCATCTGGCACAGAAATTCTGCATGTAACCATCCTGTATCTCTAGAAAGAAGTCTCTCCTTAATCACAGCAAAAGGTGGGAGTGAGGCAAACGAGGCTATTTTTTCACTTTCTTACAAATTATAATAGAGCACATTACTCAACACAGTTTGATGGCCACTGGGAAAAAACCATAGTGTTATCTACAAGTTACCAAGGCAAGTGCTTATTGTTGTCTTCTGAAAATTGCATCATATAAAACTGAATTTGAATCACTACCAGTTTATATATGATGTTTTATTTACAACTAATTATCTTCCTTCTGCTTTGTACACTCAGAATTGAGCTTTACTTAGCCAAGAATAGGACTCATTAGATGCCTTATTGTGTCAGCACCACGTAGTTGTGCAATACTTTTCCAAAAATCCTACTGGCTTTTTTCTATTCTTGGTTTGTATAGAAAGGACAGTATCTGATAATGAAATACTGCCTTGGTATTTCATATGGTGAGCTAATATTTTAATTTAATCAATGATTTTGTCATACATGAAAGAGTGATACCAAGACAAGCCTTTATTCCTCAGACATTTGAAAATTGTCTTATAGCTCATCTCAGAGAAGACCTATCACCTCTCAAAGAAAAAAAGCCATTATTGATTTAGTACTGTGAAAGCATTAAGTTTATATGCAGAATAATTCCATGAGGGGAATGTTACTGACCCAGGCTTTATAAAATTATAACCCAACCTCTGGCAAAATTACTTCCACAGGCCCAAGAAAATGGTGTAAATAGCTTCCTTTCCATCTGGCCAAACCATCCACTCATGACAATGACTGTGAAAACTGAGAAAGTGTCACTGTGAAGTCTTTGCCTAATGCCATGTTCTCATTTGCTGCAGCAAAAATGCATCCTTTTGATGTGCTGTGTAAACAACATTATTGCACACTGTTTGAGTCATTGTCAGAAAAGACATTTCAGGGGATGCTTATGATCCTTTAGAGGATGTCAAAAATAAGCAGATTTAAGTTCCTGAAATCACACTAGCTTTGAATGCCTGCATCAGAAAAGTCCCTACACATTTTTTACAGTCCAGTCCATCACACCAGATGTTTCAATGTAGCTTTTGCTGGGACAGAGGTGGGAGAGAACAGCTTTTCCTGGGAGGACATGAGCCACATTAGCTGCGTTTTTCTGCTGTCATGCAGGGTGCTGCAATGCACCCAGGACTGTAGCCCCACAATATTCTGCTTTCTTGTCACTATGCTGAGAAGCCCATATTTCACCTTAAACACCCTTTGCAAAGATCCACAAGCATCGTGAAAACAGAGTCCCTATACTCATGAAAATTATTATCACTTCTGGAGTACAAAGTATTTTGCCTTTGGGTAAAGGGTAAATGGGCATGCATGAACATGAGTCTCACTTCAAGTTTTTGATGCTATCAGACACAAGATGCTACTGACGTGAAACAAGCAAGCTGGCAGGAAAAGACAGGAGGCATATGGGGCTTAACCTCTCTGTGCCATGTGTAAATCCCAGGGATTAGGGCGAGGGAGATAGTCCTTCTTCCTAAAAACATTGGCGTGTTTGTGTATACAGCAAAATGTGATCATATGCTGCTAGTCTGTGTTTCATAGGAAGTGTTAAGACTTAAGTAAGTTATATTGATACACATGAAGACAATAAATGTGTATTATATTTTATACACAGTTTCTATAACCATTTTGTTAGAAACAAGAGGAAATATTTTTCATTACTATCCATTTTTCCTTACTGTCCCTTTTTCCTTTGCAAGATGAGCCTTGCAAGCCACTACTGCTAAGTGGTACTATTTTAAGATACAGGCAGTGTGGTTGAAAAATTTAATACAACATTTAGATTCAGATTTTACATGAGAAGAACAAACCATCCTTCATGCACATTGAGTGACAACTTGTAAAATTCTATTATAAATTTACCTTGACTAATACAAAAATCTGTGAATATGATAAAACAGGAATTTGACCTCTCCACAAAAAAGAAATTGGTCATTTAGAGAAGCTCAAACAATTAATTAAAAAAAGCCAAATGACTTTTCAAAAGCCTATAAAAATACTTAATATAGTCCAAAAAAATGGCATGTATAAAAAGTGTTGAGCACATTCAGGACCGATATTTATTGCCAAATTGTATGAAAGCACACAGACATTCAGTTATCTGCTATAAAATCCTTTCCTGCTAAGGTACAGAATAATTCTGTAGTACTGATTTTTTTTAGGTCTTTAAGACTGTACCTATGACTAAATACAGCAGGATGCAGAAGCACTTGGTTATACTGAAAAATCTTTTGAATTTTGTTTACAGAAAAAAGGAAGTATTTAATTCAATAGCAATAGATGAAAATTGAAGTTGTAGTTTTATCATTTACAATATTGTGTAGGATTTTCTTGACAAGTCATTAATTCAATTATGCTGCATAACCTCATCAAACAATTAATCTGAAAATTAATTTCACAATATTGTTGATCTTGTTTTCAACTTAGGCACGTTAGTTCCATATAAAAAATAGTAGTAAAACCTACTACAGGATACGGCACAGAATAATTGTTCCATTGAAAGCCAGAAGACAATATATAAAAAATGATCAGCACACACACGTTATCTGAGTCTTATGTGATAGTGTTATCTCAAGCAGATATGTCTTTCCTAGATGGCAGCATCTTCATAGCTGTCAGATTGAGCTGTTGGCCCAGGACTCGGGTAGATAAACCTGTCTGTCATTCTGACCAAGTTTCATCCCACCAAGATTCTACATGGCTCTCCAAAATTTCAGTTCCTTCATTCCTGCATTCCAAGTGTGAGACCAGATGCTGAAATGGTCTGTGGTGCTTTGTCACCCAGGGTCACCTGCTCCTTGTGCGTCCCCCTCTTGAGCCCTTATCACAAAGGCTGCTTGAACTAGTTTCATAATT
Organism: Rhabdornis inornatus; assembly: GCA_013397075.1. NCBI lineage: Eukaryota > Metazoa > Chordata > Aves > Passeriformes > Rhabdornithidae > Rhabdornis > Rhabdornis inornatus. The sequence goes on from VWZS01006021.1 coordinate 298,371, forward strand.
AACATTCACAGGGAAAAAAACATATCTGCAAAAGTCACCATGTGACTTTTTGTCTAAATAGGGGTAGTAATAGACAGGCTCCAATTTCAGACATTCCCTGCTGTTGGTACACAGATTGACATTTTTTGTACCTCCTGCAAACACTCACTCCTGGAACTCACGCCTATTCCTGCAAAAGATCAGTACAGGTGGCTTACTTTATAAAATACTGTGCTCTCTTCAGGAATTTAAATCCTGAACTTTCTGACTTGTCAGAGCGTACTAATGGGAAGGTGATGAGACAGGGATATTTCCTCTGTGCCTGCTCTGGTGATGCGTAAGCCCATCAGCTCTTGGCAGATGTGCCATGCCCTGCTGACAGTGCACTCGCTGCCTTTGCTTGATCTTTGCTGGAGTTCCTGCAGACACCCACATGGCTTGGGCTGCTGCCTTATGCTACTCCTTTGTGTGGATGTTGGATGATGGGGTGAAGAAATGTTCAGCCCTAGTAAGCAGTGTCGGGCCTTACAAGCCTTTGCTTTCAGCCCACTGTCTGCCTGGTGCCCCCCTGGTTTCCTCTACATGTCACACAATGCTCCAACTCTGTCTTCCTTTTTGGCTTTCTGCTCAACAAATGTGTTCCAACGCAGGGATTTGTGGAAAGCTATTTTACATAGGTGGTTGAATTTAAATGCTTTCAAGTTTTTTCAAGAATATAAAAATGTTGGTGAAGGAAATGAAATATAGCACTTAACAGTAAATTCTGTCACATCAAATAGAATGAAAAATAGTGGCTATCGCTAACAAATGCCTGTAAAGTTAATTATTCATCAAAGTAATTCATCTGAGTTAAGCAGATGAACAAACTGAGCTTACCTAGCATCATAATTTTAGAAATACAGAGCGCTGCTTCAGAAGAACAAAAATAACATTTCATATTACCCAGAAAGTTTACTATCCTGCCATTTTTTTATTAATATAAAGCTGCTGTGTTTATTATTAATAAGGTTTGGGCAAGTTCCTCATCAAACTCAAGTAGCTGAAGGGCCCTCACAAGGCAAATTAGAATGAGTAAATTATGTGGGCTATATTCACTGAAAAAAATTCAGTGGTCTTTTAGCACCAACGGGTTTCACAAATAGTCCAGAATGACCTTACAGTACATTCATCTAAAAACAGAAAATTATCTGCCATATGGCTTAAGGTTAAATAACAAATTCTTGTAATCAGTCTGTCACACACACATGGCAATACATTTTCCTAGATGTGAACTTGGACCCCAGAGAATTTTCCCAAAAGAAATTGACAAAATTTTAATGAAATGTTATCTTTCAGTCTGCTTCTTTCAAGCAAAAAGATACTTAATCAGAAAAATTCTGTTAATTTCTATTTACAGTAAAAATTATTAACAATTCAGAAATAAAGGCAAAAGATACAGAGGATAGTATCGTAAGAAAAACCTATTTTCATCTGAGAGAAGACAGAATTATTCTGACTTGCTGAAGTTTTAAAGTCCTGCTCAATATGATCATATATATTCATATGTATATGTAGTATGCATGCGTGTCTATACATAAAATTAAAAGCTTAAATTTCTCTTCTCTAAAGTTTGCATCAAGCTGTCATTCTTTTTGTCTGAGAATATCCATTGCAAAGAGACTTCTAAACACTAAATCAGTATTATTTTATTTGTTTAGAGATCGCATAATTATGTCCATGAACCAGAGTTTGAAAGCAATAGTTGGAGCTCACAATCAATTTTAAAATAAAATATTTAGAAATAGTGTGAGAACATAGCAAGGCCTTCCTCATTTTGCATTTTCACGCAAACAGCCAGTGCACGCTATAAAATACACTACATATAAGTCAACTTTTATCAGAATATCTTGGCTGTAGGATTTTATTCTGTGTCCTACTATGAAGATTAAATACTGGTAGTATAAAATGTAGGCATCCTATGTTTTCTTTTAAGCCCAAGCTCATCATTTACTGGGAAGAATATTGTCTTAAGAAAAGACAATATCTCTACTGTTAAATGAGAGTATTTAGGTGTATGTCAGCCTCTAGGCTGAAGAGGAATAAAAACAAAAGCTTAGAATGGTAGATAATAAGAGAAATGAAGAAAAACCAGAATATTATATCTAAGAACTTATTTCCCAGGGATGGGAGAAAGCAGTACGAAAATACAACTTTACAGGGATATTTTAAAATCACCAGAGGAATGTGGACAGAAATAAGAAAGCAAAAGCTGTTTTTACCATTCTGTGCTTCAAAATAAGCAACTTATTTTACGATAAATTGTTTTAATATTTCTGTTTGCTTCACAACATGCAGCTGTTTAATGAGGGATGACTTCCATAATGTTCATTATTGCAATGGTATCATCAGCCCACAACAAAATGCTGCAGAAAAGAAAAATAAAGTCACAGAAAGATGAAAAACATACATGTTTTGTAAAAGCAGAATATTTTTTAAAAGTGAAGAAGTAGATTTTCATGTAAGATACCATTATGTGTTATGCTGCCTTTTTTCTTTTTTTTTTTTTAATTTCTGTATTTCTTTAATATCGTCTCATTTAAATTAGTATTAAACCAAAGGGTAAGAAGCAAATAGACACACAGGCTTTCAGAAACCTATGTGCTCTTCAAACTACCTTGGAAACTGTAGGAACTGCTGCAATTGTTAATTTCCTGAAATCCATTACCAGAAAATGTGAAGTCAGGTTCTGACATATGTAGCCTGGCGTTGTTTCCATTGACTTTTTGTCTTTGTTCCGTGAGCAAACTGAACAATGGCCCGCGATGAATCCTCAGGAGATGAGTTGTTGAGTGTTCTTTCATGGTAAAATGCATAATTATTTCATGTCTTCCCACCAAACCCTTACCTACTTATGTGTATTGTAGTGTTATAAAAGTGCACATGGCTGTGGCACCTAGTTGGAAGGAATTCAGATATCTAAGAAAAATGCACCTTCCCTTTGTGTGAATTTTCTCTTTTTACTTGCAGCAGGGAAAAGCATATCTTCAACAAATGGGAATGTGAAAGAATAATTGAATTTTATCCCTTTTATTCTGCTCATTCTTGTTGGTTGTTTTTCTCCCATGAGATAAAAAGCTACATTCAGACTCATTTTTTTTTAAAATAAAAGACAACTTTGGCAATAGTGGCAATTGTGCTTAAGTGGACAGATTGTAATGCATAGATAATAAATATCAAAAGGCAGATAGAGTGGGTATGGTGGCTTCTTTTTTTCTTTTTCCAAAATAACATATATTAAACTTACATTTTCCTCTCAAATTTTCTGTTCTGCCAGGGAATGAATTTTTTTTAATTAGTCTAAATGACTACATGGCCCTATTTTACTGTGGTTAACCAATCCATTAATTAGATTTCAAGATTCTCTCACAAATGTGTTAGCAATATTTAATTGTTTGAACAGTGCAGGATTTTCTTTTAAAAGAAACCAAACAAAGAGGTGGGAAAGGAGTTAAGAATTATTACTGACAAGAGTCTGGGTTTTTGTCTTTTCTGCATTATTTACCTGTGATTTTTCATCTCTAGTAACAAAGACAAAACATTACTGTGGAGACCAAATATCTTTGCTATTAATCTCCTCTCCTCATAAATTTAGACTTCATCCATTTTGCCCACTAAAGAGTAAAAGTGAGAAGTGAAGATAGTACAGTGTGGATCAAAGAAATAATGGGAAAAAAATTATTTTATCTTTCCTGAGGTATCCCTTGAAGTGTGCATGTTCATTGTAAAGCAAGATAAATCAGGAAAGAAAGGGAAGTTAAAAAAATATAGCCTCAGGCAGCCTTATGATTTATATAGGTTTTACATATGGCTATATTTTGTTCTGCTCAATGAAAGACAAAAATGGTACAAAGCTTTTGGAATTTGAGTTGGTTGTTCTTAGTGTGGTTGTTCCCCACTGCCATTCCCTACTCAAGGAAAAAGAGCAAAGGTTGGAGCTATAACCGAGTGTAAGAGGCAGTGAAAGCCAATCTGAAGAGCAATTTGAGCAGGATTATTCTAAAGAGTGCTCAATATTACTTTTTGTAAAAGCAATTCTGGCACAAAGGCGAGGAAGAAGTCTTTCTCATTGCACCCAGAGATGTCACAGCCTCTTTGATCAGTGCTGTGCCAGTGCACAAAATTTGGAAGCAAAACTTAAGACTGACAGCTACACAGTTTAACATCCGGTCTATATTTGACTGGTGGTATTTGAATTTATGAAACTGGGATTTTCCTTTGGGAATGAGGGATCTGACGGGAAAAACAGGAGAATCTTTAGAACATAGAAACCAAGTTGCTGTCACATTCTCTCAGTCCTTGTATTTAGGCTGTTAAGAAAAATATCAGCTCAGTAAAGTTCATTAAAATACAGGCAGCAGGGAAGGACTACAGAAATGGTGAGGTCTCATATTCCGTACTTCAGGAGGTTTGCAGTTGTGCCTGTAGCTACTCTTGTTTCATTAGTACAGCAGACAAAATAGCTGGAAAGTTCTTTCCTTATCTAAAGAAAAGGTTATCTAAAGACTTCAGACTTTGAGGCTTTTTTTCAAGGTAAAATTATTAAGTTGAAAATATCAAGCTACAATCTAACTTATTTTCCTGCTGTTTATTTTACCACTACCTGATGAGGCATTTTGACCCAGCGACTTTCATCCAGCTCCTTCCCAACAGGGTGTCTTGGCAAACCTCTGCAAAACCTCTGTAGCTGTTCAGACATTATTTCTATCTTAAATTTCTGAAGTGCCTCAAGTTTGAAGTGAAAATTTCTTTATCTATTATAACTGAAACATTAGAGGCTTGCACTGTTATGAAAAAAATGAATTTACAGAGCTCAGAGTTCTTAAGAAAGTTCTTTAATATCTTTGTTTATATGGAAGGGAAGCTGAAACAAAAACTGGAAGGTGAATATGTCCAGGCTTTTGTTTCCGTGAAATGATCTTTAATGATATCTTATCCAAGACTTTTATTATTATGTGGATGTTCCAAATCTTTGCACTATCAGGTCACAATGAGTTTCACTGACCTGGCTTGCAATGAGTGTCCTTGATATATTCAAGTGTCTCCTTGTTTGCAGACACATACCAGAGATGGCTTTTTTTTGTTTTGTTTTAAATGGAATGATGTTATCTCTAAATTGAAATATCAGCCAGATATATTTCTAGTACAACTAGTATCATGGAGAATGAAAATGAGACATTTAACATCTTCATATGACCATATGCTAATAAACTAATAAATGTTGAAATTGACCTTGATTAAAAGATCATAGTGGCACCAGCATCTGATTAGAATATCAATACTCAGGGAAGTATAAGAAAACAAAGTAGGGATGTTTCTGAGGCTCTGTATGAACACAGCTTTAAAAAGCCCAGAAGACACAGGAGATCAAACCAGAGCAGATACAGATAATGGTGCTGAGGCCTGGCACACTGCAAATGTTAACAAAACCCCACAGTGAGCACATTCAGAGCCCCAAGACCCCTGTCCTGTGTGCCCAACACCCACGACACCTACACACCTTGTGGTGAGAACTGCACTGCCTGGGGGACAACAAGCTGCTCATGTGTGGGTGGCAGTGCAACACCTGCTGTTTCTGTTTCTGCTACCTTATTATAGAGCAGGTCTCAATCCCTTCCTCCTGCCTTTGCTGCTTTAGCGGGCTGCACTTCAATCAATTCCTTCCTTTTTGATTACTACAATGCACTCCTCTGCCTGAGGAGTTCTGAAAAAAATGGGGATCAAACCTTGGTATTAAGCTCTTTTCTTTCCATGTAGCTCCTGGCTAATCACAGGACAGTAGGGCTAAGTGCTGCCACACGAATGCTGGCACCTTACAAAAATCACTGTATCTGTACTGGAACCACAGCTGCTGACCCTGATTCCTTAAGCACCATATTAAATGGGCTTATTTACTGTTGTAGTATATTTTCAGTGCTCTTGATTTGCTCTTGGATCCAAGATGCCCCATTATTAATATTGACTGTAACTGTTTTTACATCCACTTCTGACCTGAAATAAATAATTTTCAAAAAAAAAGAAATTCTCCTGCAGAATGAAGAGCAATATTTTCCTGTGTCTCTATATTAGAGCAGGTGTTGATGAAAATCCGTTCATATATTAATGTAAACCCGGTCCATCTATGCTGATGATCCTAGAAAAAGATGGTAAGAGGGTATATATCCTCTGTCTTGAATGAGCCTCTAATATAGGAAACATAGAGGTACAGATAAAAAGTTTATTAAAGGCAAAAGAGCTGTACTAGGATTCATTAACAGCAAAGATCATTACGGGTGTATTAGGACGTGGCAGGACCCAAGCCATGCATGCTAACCTGGGACATTGTGCTTAGCTGTGGTAAAAGCAGCTGTCAAGAGTGAAACAAACTGAACAACCTGCAGTGGAACCAGACACTAGAGTTTATGTAGGAACCAAAACCATTAAAGACTGTACTCCACTTTCTTATGTTATACACTCATTTGTTTCCCTCATAGTGTCAGAGTCACTACTTCTTGGCTTTCCAGTAGGGGGATCACAGCTGGTCTGGGGAGGCTGGGCACAAAGCCATTTTGTTTTCTGCAGTGCCACTACTCACAGTTCCCTGTCTCAGCTGTTACTGGGCCAAGGTCCCTGACTATCATCCAGCATTTCTCTCTGCACATTTCCCTAATCTCCAGCCTTCTGGAATCAGGACATATCCTGACTTCCAAGGTCTTCCCTCCAGATATGATTTTCTTTCCAGATTCTCTTCTTATTCCTGAAATCCTTTCTTCTTCCCATGAACATTTCTTTTTGGCCCTTTCTTTTCAGCAACCCAAATCTCCATTCTCCAAATCTAAATAATCTGTGCACAGAAGCACAATGGGCAATCAGTGTCTTAACTGGTACTTCTGGCTGAACTTCCAACTTTATACATTGGAAGATTGGTAAGAGCATTTTCAAAATTTACAACCTCTCCACACAAAAGTTCTCTGGCCATTCAGTACCTTCTCACAGTTATCTGTCACCTGTTAACACACAGTTTAAGCTACTTTTTCACCTATCATGCTATGAGGTCTCTCCTCCCAGTGAGAGCTCCAACAGCAGTTTCAGCAGGCTCTCCTAGAGACCTATATCCAATCCAATCCAGTTATTCACCTGTGGAGCCCAGATGGCCTCTTCATCTTTTCAGATGTGTAGAATTCATGAGTGGGATTCAGTCTGAGATTAAGACTGAACGTACCTAGCATGAGCTAGATGTGTTGTTACAGATGGACATTTGATACAGTAGATGGAGTAAAAAGAATCATTCAAACAACAATCAGACATCTATTTTAAAGCAGACTGAATTACTTTCTACAAATCTACTCACTGCACTAATTTTTTAAACAATCCCACTGAGAGCTGCTGCTAAGATTTTTTTATCCATGGTAATACCATTTTATTTTGCATAGCAATACCATTGACATGGTCCCTTAGTCATATCATCCAGACTCTCCTTAGGAGCTAACTATTAATAAGTTCATCATTGGTTACACTCATGCAAAATGAACTCCTATTCCTGCTCCAATCTCAGTATTTCTGTGTATCCAAACACCTTATTCTTTCCACTCTTGCTTATTCCTTCCCCTTCCTCAGTTCTCTGTAGCACTTTTCCTAAAGCAGCAAGAGGGTCTTCTACTAAACTGAACTCCAACAAATTTATTTGGTAAATTGGTATAATAGATGGACTCTATGTTCTGATCAAAGAAAAGGGGAATGCACATGACAAATGCTGTATCTATTTTGGTACACTCAAAAGCTCTGTAGGACAGAACCTCTAAATAACTGCATCTATGGTAGCTAAATTAGGAATAAAATATAATCCATGATGTTCATAAGAAAGCCCTGAGAAAGTCATCTTGCAGTCCCAGAGGCAATGTAGTTACACTACATTCTTGGGAGAGTTGCAGTTGCAAAAATCCCCTGAATAAATATGAGCAGACAGTATAGATCATGAAAAGCCAGTTGTGGTTCTGCCAGTGGTGTTGCCCTGATAGGTGTCACAGAATCTGTGCCACTAAGTGCAAAATGACTGAGGTTTTACCCAAGAAAACCATTCTCTGTGTGTTGCTGCCCTGCTCTGCTCTGCATCTCACTCTAAATTACTAAGAGCAGCTGCACTACCCATATCGTGAGTGTTCAATGTTGTACTTAGCAGTCTGTGAGTATAAAATCCTACTTCCTATCTCCAAGACATGATCATCTAAATCTCTGGTCTAAGATTTCTCTCAACCAAGGTTATCTCAATTTCTTGACTAATTCTGATTTTTCCTTTATATCTCTACTGGAAATTTGAGCTGTCCTTCAAAATGTTGTGTCTCTTTTCATCTACATTAAGATCTGTTTTCACTTCTTAATCTGCTCCTTCTATACTTGACCTGTATTTTCTTATAGTCCAAAAATAATTTATTAGGATCAACTATACTTTTTTTTTTCCAAGTGCCTACCTTATGACCATCACTGCAGTAGGTAAGAAAGCTCAATGTAAGCTGTATTCTGGTAGTGTCTGATGAGTCATTTCCTTCTAGCAAGTCAACTAAAGAGGGATGAGTAACAACTAATAAGTGTCAGTTTTGTACCTGACTGTTTGTCAGCACTGCAGTTGGGATGTTCAACGACATATCTAGATGTAGAACATTAACATCACAAACATAGTAATCTCCAGAATTAGGTGGCAGTATATTTATGCAATTTCTATAAACTCAAGAAATATTTTACCTCGTTTTGACTGTGGTGGAAATAATAATTGGCAGAGTGTGACAATTTAACTAGGGATAATAGAATCACAATCTTAAAAATGTAATTAAGCACTGTACTTTTCAATGGATATATATTTCTGTGTTTATATTAATATTATTTACTTACCAAATCATATTTAAATAGTATGTTGTTATCCTTTTCATACGCTCCTGAGTTCATTACTGTTGGATGGATTCTGAATCCTTTATTCAAGCAGATATCCTTAAACTTCAGTGAGACATCTTTTAAACTAAGACTTTATCTTAGACCTTGTTTGTACACATACAAGTGCCTGTGCTAGACAATCCTTTACTTCTATATATACTAGTGGGCATATTCAGAGTCAAACATGTTCAAACATGTCATTATCCTACAAGTGTCTTTCAGTCTGTATGTTTTAAACCCTCAGTGTTTCCTCATGCATATATTTGATATTCACTTATTTTATGCATAAATGTGAGATCTACATTACACAAGACTCTTTTTTCCAGTAAACTCCTATTTGACATACAAAAGATGCATTGTAACTTGCAAATGAGTGATTGCATATTGCAGTGATTTAAGCAGCATTACTTGCTTCATGTACCAGATGTACATTTAATTTTGCTGGTAAACACCCAAGAGGTAAAATCTCATGTGACTAATATCCAACAATTCTCTGTACAATGAAAAGTGAAGTTCTGACCCTCCAGAGCTTGGTCCCTCCAAAACCCTACCTTGGAACTTAAGTGAATGTTGCTTTAATATTCAGTTCTTCTGGTTTGTGTTAATAAGCAGCCACACAGGCAAATTCACAGAAGTTGCAGTATGGACAAAGTTTCTCATAAAACAAAGTTCATCTGCATCTGGTACCATGTGCATTGGGAAAGACAGATCTTGAAACTTATTAACACAGAGGACCCTGTATCATTTCCTCTTATTCCTGTTCATTTATATATTAATGATACACTTTGTAAACTTAATGAATCTGTATCCTTTCTGTTCCTGTCTGTGTAAAACTACAGAAATATATTCCACATGTCACTTTGAGTGGCATCACTACATTGATATCTGTCTTAATCCCCATTTTGTGAGTGCAAAGAATCCTAAAACTTTCTAAACACCTGAAAATAACAGAAATTATTGCAGTAAGATAGTCACAGTGATTAATGTTTTTTTAATGACCTTTTTGTAATGACTCAAACAATATATTCACCCTGTGATTAATCTTCTTGGTGCTTGGCTGAAAGAGAAATAGTAACTTCCCTTCTTGGTTCAACAAAAGTATTTTTTCTTTCACTATTCAAGATGCCCTCTGCTCCTCTTAATTCATAGGGAATATCTCTGGATACATATACATGTATAAATAAATATTGGGTTAGTGCTGAGCCTCCTTTGGTCAAAGTGTGTGAAATGTCTTTTCCTGCCGATGTTCTCATCTCGTTTTCTGCTCAGTGCTCTTAGAATTACTGAGGATCTGACAGCTGGACCAAAATGGAGGAAATATTCCTGTTTATAGTATGTAAATTCTGGATACAAGCATACATTGTGTGTTTGCTTTCTGTTTCTATTGGCAGTAGTGCCAGGCTTGGGCACTCTTTGAGTGTGCCATCCAGTGTGTCAAAGTCAGCTATGACTGTGCTGCCAGAACTGTGCTGGAATGTTTTGCTTGTCATGAGACATCAGCACAACAGCAAATACCTGTTGCACACTCAAAAATACTTGCCTCTTTGCTCTCTAAAAAGACTGCAATATTTCTTAAACATTCATAAGAATTTCAAAAGCCATCTTAAATACATGGAGGCAGGAATGAAGAGTTGGTGTCCTATTCATGGGCTATTTTCTTAATTATTGTACTCTATTGGGCAATTAGCTGAAGGTTCGAATTTGATATATCTGCCCTGAACACTCAAACAGCTCATTACAAGTACAGACACTTTCTTCTGAATTGGATTGGATCCTATGTGGAGGTGCCAACTTCAGCTATATTTCATTTTTTCCCACAGCAAAATTTGCATATGCAAGCATTTTCTTCCAAAAGAAATTAGACTACATTCTATTTAAATGTAAACTATGCATATTTAAATTGTAAACTATGCATATATTTAAGACTATACTGACAATCACTTTTTTAAATAGACCTATTGATTTCCTCTTTTCACAACAGCGAAACAACCATATCGATGATCAATCCTTTATTATACTCTTAATGACTTGGATTTTAATTATGCACTTTTTAAAAAAACTTATTAACTAAATTTCTCTCCCTTTCCACTCTGCAATACCTAGTCTGGATTTTTTTTTATTGCTAAAAGTTTTCAGGGTACTAATCCATAATTTAAAACAACATTTTCAAGGTATTCATAGGGGAGTGGCAGGGGAACAGTGAAAGGATTTATGTTTAAGTGCATGATAAATAACTCCCTGGTTTTATTGACATGTTCTCAAGACTGGCCTTTAGAAAGATAGAAAAGATGAAAAAAATGAAAAAATATCGTTTAAGGTCACCTTATCAAAATTAACCTTGAAATCGCTCAAATGAATGCATACAAATGATTTGTACAGTTAATGATGTTTTGGCAGAAAATTAAGGGTTAAGATATCCAGGCATAATAGTCTTCTGTTTAAAACAATGTAAATAACCTTTCAGAAGTATCAAGCAAAATATTTATACAGCAAGATTCTGAGAGAAAAGGAGAATGCAAATGCATTATTCAGATTAGCTGAGATACAATCAATCTGGCAAATCAGTAGGAGACCTAAGAAAAAATCTGTTCTATTTATAGCAAGGGCTCCAGAGCAAGCTCTGCTCTTTTATATGAAGCAGCAAAATTACAACTGCAGAACAAGCACTTTGTGGATCTACGGCACTTGGCAGGAGATAGAAACTGGTTCAAGGCCAAAGAAATAACACCAAAGGTGCTGCTGTTGGGAAAAAAAGGGAAAAAGCAAAAAGCAGTAATTTACAAAAAGTGGAAAAGCATGGCAAGCCCCTGAAACCTAATTTTACCCAAAGCATAGAGAAGGAAGTTGTGATGGAAATGAAGTTAAAATGGGCAGGCATGGGACTGGTTTGTGGGTAAAGCAACAGAAAAACAAACAGACATGCAGCATATTTTCAGCTGCAAGTAAATAAAATCCTCATGGGCAAGTAGTCACAGAATTTTCCATCAGCAGTGAATTGCTGATATTCTGTATAGACATGAAGGATGCTACTCTATACAATTCTGGTTTCCAGGTGCTGTTTTGCCTGAAATAATGTGCTAATGAAATGGGAGGCTGTTGAAAGCAGCTGAAAGCAGGTCTGAAACTGTAGAGGTCACAGCCTACATGCATACAGAAAAGGTTGTTCCTGATTCCACTAGACCTCACAGCTTAAGAGTGGGGCAGAAATAGTACAAAATAATTACATTAACATGGTACCATCCCAGCTTCCGATAATAAATATTTCCAGTGCAGAAGAAACCATATAAACCTGTCCTCTATCCTTCTCAAATGGGGTTAAGAGATACATTAAAAATTTATTGCTTTCCGTGAATCTAGAAATGCAGCTCAGATATGAGTGCTCATATCCTTGCAGTCACTGCCTCTTTGGGGTGGATCCCAAATACAGAGTGCATAGGTTAAAACTGCAAGGGAAAGAGATGTTCTTTTAAGATATTCAATTCAACATTGTGGAATACTAAATGTACCAATGCATTAGGTGGTATTAGTCTGAGTATTTAGGGGAGCAACTGTCCAACAACTGCTACTGCAGCGAGGATTTCTGTGACAGAACAAAAATATTGCTGATGAGACTTTTAGGTTAAAAAAATTTTCACTTTTGACCAGAAAGTTTCTTTTGCAACTAGACACAGCTTCTTTTTATGTATTTCTGCCTCATTTACTGAAAAACAAGTAGAATTCTTAGGAACGTGGTTTTATATTTGGGTTTCCTAGGATGCAAAAATAGAATTTCTAAATTCCAGTGAACTACACCCAGAAAGAGTTATTTTTTGTCTGTCAGCCCAGAAAAACATGTGGCTGATCATATGATGTCTACTCCCATCAGTCAGCTGAAATATGGTCAAAATTTTGCAAGTCTAGCTATCTCAAGTTATTTAAACATATCTGGTTTTATTCTACCCTTAGATAGGGAATTTATGTGGCTCTGGTGCTAGATATGATCAGTACTATGGCTCCACTAGGAAATTCTAATCGTGACAAATCAATTTCCGTTACCCATTTTTTTTGTGAAAGCTTAATCTGTCAAGTAAAAAATGTGGAGACAAATTTACATTGTGCTAACATCAAAAAGGTAAATCACTTTCAAGTTTTATCATCAATATTAATGCAGAAAGTAGATCTCTGATTTTTTCCCAAGAGTAGCCTTGGCTCCCCAGGTCACAGTTTAAAACTCTGGATCAAATGACGAGTTTTACTGGTTTTACCTAAACCTCAAAAGGGAGATAACACTGTTATTCCTTAGGTTTCAAGGAGGAATTGAATGTCTGCAGCATGTACATTCCTTTTAAAACTACACAGACCTTTACCTTCATGGCAGAAAATTGAACTTTTTCCCTTTTTTTCCTGTTCCTTTTTATCCTTTTGAATTGATGAATGTTTTTATTTCTTGCGTATTTCCTGTAGTTGAACAGAAGGGAAGTAAGCTTCCTGACCTAAGAAACTTGCTGCTCTCTTGTTTACACAAACATTTCTAGTATATAACTGACATGTGTGCATGCTAGGCAATTCTGTCAGCTGAGCATACACTATGCAGCTTAGACATATATTAGTCTGGTCCAATTTGAAACACAATGGAACAAAGTCTGCATGCAAGACATGGATTTCTGACAGGATTTGTAGCTCTGATTCAGAAATACGCCTTAGGGTATGAGCGTCATTTAAAGATCTCTTTGAAGTATTGACTTAATAGAACTAAATATATGTCTAAATATATGAATTTGCTTTAAAAGCTTGCTGAATTTATGCCTTTAATGAATAAAAGACTTGAACTTCTGGGAAGAATTTATAAATTGCGAGTGCATAGTGTGCTAGGAATGATCAAAAATACCGTGAAGAAGACATGAAGTTATTTGTGCACTGGTGCAATAAAAAACTTTCATGACCAATGGGAGGTGTAATTTTGCAAATCATTGGTAGTAAATTCTGAATTTGATATGGCACTACATGAAGAACCACAAATCCAGATTCAGAGTGAGTCATGTAGTCAGACACCCTGATGATCATGCAACTTGTTTTATGTCGAGTGTGATTTGTTTCTGTGTCATTTAATGAGACAGAACACAAGGCAGACTCCACTGCTATTGTCTATTGTAGGACAGCCTTTGTCATTCTTCTGCACCAAACTGTGTGTGCCCACTTTTGTGTGTTCCTCCATGTACAGCACAGGTCTGCCCTAGAGATTCTGTTGATTTGTTTTTAAGGTACACCTAGTTATTTCTAGCTTCCAGAAAATATTAGAGGTAAAAAGATTTAGTATTTTAATGATGATGGATGCATTTTTTAATACCCCACACTAACTGCAAAGTGTTTTCTGCTCTACCGTATTTTTATGTATCTTAAGCTTTTATTGTGTTAAAACAATTTCACTAGAGTCACCTTCATAGGTTTGTTTCGTTTTTTTTAAGTTGTAGATTTTGGATGATCAACTGAAACTGCTGCTTTGGCAATTCAGACCTTTGGCTATTATCAGAATTCATATTACCTGTGAAAAAAATGAATGATCCAGTGCCCCATATCTTCTTGCTTTCTACCATAATGCCTGAACTGGGCACTGGTTTGCTTTATGCAATTAATTATTAAACCTATTTGTGCAATTCTGGAAGAAATGCTCTTTGCTGGCATGTTTTCCTGTCACACTTTAAAAGAACAAACTCACGTAATTTCTTCTTAGAGATTTCATTTTAAATTTCACTTCTTCAAAGAATAGTTTCATTTAGAAAAATCTGACTGTATAAAATGGTTTTTGAATCAAGCATCATCTATATGAGATGTGTCTCTGCTTTTTATTATACTGAAAACAAGAGCAAGACAGGCAGAGAGAGTAAGAGAACACATTCTCACTGACATGATTTTCTGTTACTATAGACTTGTGCAGTTTGACTTTAACCATAATGATGGGAAACCTTTTCAAAGCTAATTATTTATGTCGGTAGACCTTAAACTTCAAGATGCTCCAGAGTGAATTGTAGCATGGAATGTCAAATACTCCATTAAAATGTAAAAGTTGCATATCAAAGGTATTTTAGTGGCTTTTTTTAATCTATCGTCCTTTTTGACAACTGTGCTAATTTTGAAAATCTGGTGATTGTGTGACCTTTCAGGCCAAAATCCCAGCTTCTTACCTTCAACCAGTTGTTGTCTTTTTGCTGATCAATGTGGTGCTGTGGTAAACTGGTTATCACCAAAGGAAAAACAAATATCTCAGTAAATATTGAAGTAACTTTAATCACTCTTCTTTGATACTTAGTCCATAAGGGCATTTTTGAGAGCTTTTATTAGTCCCATAT
Organism: Rhabdornis inornatus; assembly: GCA_013397075.1. Classification (NCBI taxonomy): domain Eukaryota; kingdom Metazoa; phylum Chordata; class Aves; order Passeriformes; family Rhabdornithidae; genus Rhabdornis; species Rhabdornis inornatus. Next base: position 313,616 of record VWZS01006021.1, read on the forward strand.
TTCATTAAAAAGATTCAGTAGTTTAGTAAGAATTTCATCACCACAAATTTCCCACTGGCTTAGATTTACCAACAGATTTGCTTGACATCAGTCTCTTTCTGCATGTATCATTTCTTTGTGGTGTGAGAAACACTTATGAGATGTTTAATTTCCATTATAATTTAATAGTTCCTTTGATTCTAATCTACAAATCACTCTTGGAAACACTTTTTTATACTTTTTCTTCTTTTCATTATCAATGTAGAGAGGGTTTTTTCTTTTTTTATTCTTCCTAGAAATTATTCTTTTTGTGAACAGCATACTTGGAAAGGGGAATTGATGCAGTATTTCAATATCATTACTTCAGCATTTTCTCCAGATTTTTTGTTGCTATCTGTTTCATTTTGTCTGCTTCCTAGTTCCATTTTTTCAATTTTGGGGTGTGGTGTTTTTTATGTTCTTGTTGCTTTTGGTTGTTTTGTTTTGTTTTGTTTTGTTTTTCCTATAATTGTATTTATCTTCACTAACACAGTGCAGTTCCCTGATAGTCAGCTACTCTTATTGCAGCATCTGTGATGCTATTTTGTTGGAGAGATTAGGTCAGTTTAATATTGATCTTTTATATTCAAACCAACTTTCATGTATTCTTCAATTGGAGTCAAAATTATTACTGTACATTCCTACATATAAGTTTTTTGCTATCAATTTTATTTATTTATTGGTGGATTTTTTACAATTAATCTTCAGTTAAACCACATACAATTTATGATAATTCATAGTTCAGTCTTCTGTACTCTATGAAATGGATATGCATGTTCTTCAAGACTGAACATAAATGGGTTTTACTTCCTTTTTTTCCCACGTATTTTGAGGATTTCCAAATTATTTGAGATATTTATCTGTAGGAATACTGGTCTGCTGGTTGTGCCACAGAATTTAGTGCATCTTTCAGTGCTGTACTGAGAGAGAACAGGCCACAGAAATAATGCTTTCTAACCATACATCAAACAGCAGGATACTGTTATCTGGGGCTCATAAGTAATTATGATTTTGATTGTAATAAAATTTTTGTTTGCAAATCTTGTTTGGAGTTTTTTGATTACTGTTTGGTTCGTAGCCTGTGGTTATATCTGCATTGCTGAGAGCAACATGGGCTAAGAGACTCCTGTTAGCACTGAACAAGGGAGATGTTGGAAATTGTCTAGCCATAGTCTGAGGGATCAGCACTGGCTCTGTGAACTTGTTAAAAAACAGAGCAGAACTGCCAGTGGAGAAGTGTGACATTTCAGTAGCTGACGTAGAGTGGTGTTTCTATACCAGGCTGCAGTTCATAATAAGCAAAATCCTTTAGTTTCTTGTAGTTTTCTTCTCTCTGAGTTCTAGTACTGTCTTTCAATCACTAGTACATTATTTAGTAATTTTAATTTTTGGTTTAGGGATTTTTAGGGATTCTTCAAATGATGATGTTCCTTTATTACAAGGGCTTCAAAGTTGCATGCATTCATCATTATTGTTCTTTCATAACTTGCTACTGCCACAGAATAATCTGCACAGACATTTCTCCGCCCCTCTCCTACCCCTTACCTTCCTTTTCCCTAGCAGAAATTCAGGCTCTGGTAGGGTCCCCAAGGCTTACTTTCATGAAGCAGTGCAAGACTGCAGAAATAGGCTAAAAAGAAAAAGAATTTTTCTTATTATTTAATATTACCGTTCTCTCCTCAAAAACCTCTTTCTAGCTTACAAACACTGTTATCAACATAAATGACCAAGAAGTTGCCAAGACAACAGCTAGAGTAGCCAAAGTCCTGCACAGAAGAAAAGAACCAAGGAAAAAATGCCTTAAATTAAAAAATAACTGAGAGTGGCTTCTGGAAATGCTATAGCAATTCAAGATGCTCATGCTTTGCTCTTGAAAGGGACCGAATTGTACCAATGTTACCAAAAACGTGATTATGATCAGGTAATTGAGTGAATGAAGCACAGTGGAGGCAATGTACTTTCACAGTGAAATGCATGAGTGTAAAGAAAGAATGGGTACATGTATTTTTAAATTAAAAAAAAATTAATCTGTCATGACTTTGTTTTTCCTAACTTAAATCACCTCTGAATAATTAGGCAATTAAAAATAATTTCAGAGGGTACGCCTCACATGCAATCCTATACATTTGGTGTTTTCAAAACATCATTTTCTTAGGAGCTTTGAAAACCATATAATTTTGAAAAATCTGCTTACTGTTTCATTTAGGAGCTGTTGTCATAGGCTGGAGCTTTACTGTGTTGGGAGGAGCATCACCATGGAAGCAAGAGGATCCCAAGATCCTACTCTCTTTCTGTTTGTTTCAGCAATGTACATTCCTATAGCACCTACTTAAATCATAGATCTAGAACCCTATAAGATTTATTTTGAGCAGAAACTGAAGCTGGATGTGGTTTAATGTTGCAGTGTGTTTGAACGAGAGTTGTTTCCCCTGGGTGCTCAGGGAATGCACATGCACAGCTGCCATGCACAACTCACACAGGGCTGCTTCCATTCACCCCTATCGAATTCATAGGTTAACAGAACTTTTAAAAGCTTAGATTATGTTGTTTTGAAATTCACAGTTTTTAGGTTATATGGGATGTTAACAGTGCTACCAGCATGACCACCACACTTTTAGGCCTTTTACTGGTAGGTTAGTTTTGCAAACCTGGAAAACAATGCATTGCTATGGAACAGATATCCTTGCCCTGGCTGCACATCTGAATTTGAACTGATTTGGAGCCAAAAATTTTGAGATTTCACTTCTTTAGATTACCCACTAGAAGTAAAATTATGGGATAGTTTCAAAGTTAAATTCTAAATAAACCAATAAACCTAAGGAGAATAATGTTACCTCCAGCTGCTGCAGGACAATTTCTTCCATATCAAAGCTTATGTGAGAGTGGGTCTGTGGGACTTCTTCCTGAACTTTGGTGGTACATAAACTCTCCTGGATTAAAATATTATTTTTCTGAAGTATATAATTAAATGAGGTATATGTACAAAATACCTGATAATGCAGTTAGTTATGAAGGGGTTATTTGTTTCCTCTTCAAGAAGGAGAAGAGAGGTAACTGCTTTTTGCCAAACAGAACACTCACCAAGTTAGTGACACTAATTTTTGGTGCTGATCTGTAAAAAAAATATTGTCACTTGGACAATGAAAGTTCCCCTGTTTTAAATTTTTTTCAATTAGAATTGCCTTAAATTTAGCAAAAGTAAAATATTTTAAATAAAGACATTAAAATTGCCTATAGTTGTACTTTACGATTTAAATCTAGTCCTTAAAACTGTTTGCTTTTGAAGTAAATAGTTGGGGTTTTTACTGACAGAATTAGTGTACCCAAACTTATAACTGAGAATTTCTCCAAGGCCTTACCATATCTTGAATACATAATATTTTTAGGTAATCCTGTTACTTAGAATTACCTACCTCAAGCAAAGCTAGCAAAATAAAATACAAGCCATTTTTAGCATTCAGAACATACTGTATTATCACAGTTGTATAGAAAAGGCAGAGGTGAAAACAGAAAGACAAATGCATTCACATAATTATCATGATTCACTAGCTTTAATTGACTTTTGGTAGATATATTAAAAATGCCTTTTTCCCCCCAATTATCCTACTTTCCCTTTTCTTCCAAAAAGATTACCCAGGGTTTAATTTCTTTTCAGTACCTGCTTCCCCTTTTGGCTGGTAACTGTAACTGTTATAAACAATTTCCTCTTCCAACCTTTAAAGTCCAAATCCCTCACCTTTGGCTCTGGTACTGATTTGAAACAGAGAAGAATGTTTCACTGACCTGTATCTACCAGACAACTCAATCAGACATGATGTGGGCATACAAATTGATAACTGTCTGCCCTTGATTGACCAGACAACAGGGAAACATTGGGATAGTGGACCCTTAACCTCTCACCATTAATAAACTACAGCACCATTTCCATCACGTGAGAAGTTAGACAAAACTTTAATAAAACAATGGCATTTAAATAAATACCAGCTATTATTAACTTTTATATGGTAACACATATGTGAAAACAGCATATTATCTGTGCTGTGTTATTTTTAATTTTAATACTGCACCAGAATTGTTCCCACTTTGCAACTCCTGGGGTGTCTTAATACAATTCGTTTTCCCTGGGGAATTTAAAAGGCTTCTAGCTAAAGGAATTACTAGAATCAGACTTGTGTATGCTTAAAAGATGCCAAAGTGGGCAGTTAAAATTATTAAAATAGATTAAAATGGCTTTTAATGGTGATTTCTCCCTTCAAATAAATGCACCAACTCTTTTTCCTAATCTGAGTACTCTGTTTAAGAAGTGATTAAAACTGTTGACTAAGTCTTACCTCCTAGTAGCAAGCATAGTAATTTTTGACCATGAAGGTTTGGGGTGGGTTTAACGCATATTTGGTATTGTTAGAGAATAGCAAACACCTTAGACTAAATGTTTGCAAACAGTGCTGTCCTGCTCTCGGTCCAGCCTTCCATGCTTCTTTCTTTGCTTATCAAAGACAGACATTTTCCTTCCAAGTGCTGCTTGCTGATGTAAATTATTTAAGTACCTGTTCAACCATTTGTATTCAGTAGAACTGACTGATTTCTGTATGTATTCAGTTAAAACATAATTAGCACAGACCAAAAAAATGCTCTAAAAGAAACAAAATCATTGACACAAGAACCTTCAGAGTTCAACAATGTGTGAATGACAATACAATGACAAACTTCTGAAGGACTGGAAAGTTACATCTTTTCAATCCTGTTTATCCTCTCTGAATATGAACATATTTTATACATCTCACATAGACAAGTAAGTAATTGGTAAGAGCTAGCAGTTACAATCAATTTAAACAGGCAAAGGAACGTTACAGTTGAGATAGTTTATTATTGTCCATAAAAGTTATGATCTGCCTGGATCATATTTCTGTAAGATAAGCCCATCATTTTCTCCTGGATGTCTCTGGTATGGTTTCAGCCTGGCGGGGACAGTTTGCAAAAATGGGACTGAAAGCAAGAAGTTACAAACCTGGCAGAGAAGACCTTGAATTTGTGTGATAGTTACAGTGGGAAGCCTTTAACGTATTTGTCACATTCCCACTTGTTTAAACCCTAGTAAGTGGAAAGCATAAAGGAATGTTGAAAAAGTATCTGGGTGGCTAGCTGCTCTATAAGTTTTATCTGGAGAGACAGGTAAAAAAAACAAAAAAACAACAAAACAAAAACAAAAGCAAAAACAAAACAAAAGCAAAAAACACAAAAAAAAACCAAAACAAAACCAAAACAAAAAAAAAGTTATAATGTTCAATTTTCTTTCATTGAAGGAAAAATGAAGTAGTGTGCAATATGTAATGTATTAATGGATTAATTAACATTTATTTAGCTGCCTTACTTACAAATAGTTCCCAGGCACACTAATACATTTAAGTACAACATATTTTTTGAAAATTTTTCTGAGTGCAAAGTTGAATAATAACTACCAAAAAAGTATTTGGGGATACACTGATTTAAAAATGAGCAAAGTTCACCAAAATTTAGGTTATCGTCATAGCTGTCAGAAGCTGAGGGTAACATGATGACAGTATGAAATAGGAAGTGTACAGAGTAGTGTACCAACATCAGAAACCAATCACCAGTAACAAATAACTAAGGGCTGTCTTTAAGCATGAACACTAAGGGCCAGCTTAACCCACACCAGTGACAGCTCACCCATCACACTGACACTTCCTTGGGTGCAGAGAGGACTGTCCATCACTTCTCCAGTCATATCAGATTCCCTGTACATGCAGTGCAGAGTCCTCTGCATCTTGGCAAAATTCCACATGATGGTCCCAGGAGTTTGAGGCAGAGATGATCCTGGCCTGTATTTCTACGCATTCTCCTCCTTGATTTCTCATCTTAATGTCAGCCTTTCCACGGTGGATTATTGTTGTTTTGAATGAAGTCATGGATCAGCAGGGATTAATCAGGAAAGGATATTAGGCCAAGAAAAGAAGGAAGATGTGCCAATATCCTCGTGTGTGGAAATTCATTATTCCCTAAAACCATTAGAACTTCCAAAGAACTCTTGTGACAAGGTTCCTGTGAAATTAAATTTCAATAAAAATGTAGGAAAAATCTCAGCAGTTTATATATTTGTTTAATGCTGATAATGCACTGCAATTTTTATCTAGAAAAAAATGTGATTTAATATTTTGAGGGGGTGTAAGCTTTACTGCCAAAATTGTTGTTTCCCTACTGTGAAATGTTATAGCAGTTCATTCTGGTTTAGAAGAAAAAAAAGGTCATAAACTGCAGTTTCACTACAACAAATTTGTTAAATGAAACTAATAGAAAAGAAGTACAATTAGCTAAAAGCTTTAAATCAAATTCCAGAACTTGGCAGACTTCCCATTACCCAAAAACAAGTGCTGAACTGAGAAGAATTCATTACAAAATCTGACAAGGACCTCAGACTGGTAGCTAAAACATGGGCAATAACGATTTGGTATCAATCCCACGGTCACACAAAGGAAAAAAAAGTTATGCTTATTACAAATCAATAAAATACAAGACATTGCTTTTCTGTAGCTGTTATTTCTTACACTCTCATGCTGTAATGGCTCACTACTTGAGCAATCTCACAAGAATGAAGGCACAACTGGTTTTGATATTAATCCCTAATTTCTTTTGCAGGGTCTCAATGTATAATGGGTGGTTACACATAACTTTTTATTTCATATATTTTTGTCTGTGTACATACATATATTTTTAAGTGATTTTAATTTTTAAAAATCTTATCAAAAAGTTGATTACAGTGTCCTAGTCTAATAAAAACAAAAGATACTGACATTGCCAAAGATGCAAGAGTTAAGGATTGAGAGATTCCTTCAAGTGCCCTGTGGAATAAGTTAATGTGGCTGCTGGCATGGGCTGGGCTTGGTTAGTCAAGTCAGATAAGGAAAGGGGAAGGAAGGGAAGGGAAAGGAAGGGAAGGGAAGGGAAGGGAAGGGAAGGGAAGGGAAGGGAACTGCAAAAAGCAGATAAGAGGAAAATTCTTTTTAAAAGTTGGAAGTTGGAGGCAGGGCTGATTTTGTAGTAATATGTAAATGAAGAACAAAAGCCTTGAATTTATTACAAAAGATAGTTTTCAAAGTAACAACTTGAGCTATATGTAGTGTGGTGAGAATGGGGCACCCCAGAGGGGGATTCAACAGGCATATACCCTGTTCAAAGAGTAACCACCATGTGGTCTCTTGGCTAGTGGTGGACAGAGAAAAGATAGTAAGTTTTGAGGGAGTGTTACCAAGATTAGAAATAAAACAGAGAGGGAAAAGTACTGAGAAGCAGACTTTCCATAATAAGACAAATGTACTTGAGCTATGGGTAAATATGTAGCACATAGGGTATGGATGTCCTTCCTCACAGCCATATCATGAAACACAGGTGAGGTGGTTGGAGTGATAAAAGACAAATCAAGGAAAGATGTTGGAAAGGCAGTGGGAAGTGTTTTTTTAAGTTTCAATTTCACGTTGGTCAAAGAAATGCCCATTTTTCAGTTTTGAAAATGTGAGTGTTTAACATCTTGTCTCATGGGTAATCAAACACACACAGTGCAAATCAGATTGGAACTCACAAGAGGGAACCAGAGCAGCAGCATCTGCTGCTGCTCTAGTGCCAGAAAACTAAGGAGCAAACTTACAGAACTAGAATGACACATATGCCTAAATAAGACATTATTTTATGGGGCTTTTTTTAATGTTTGGTGGGCCATTGCCATTAAAAAAAAAAAGAATACGCAAGAAAGGTAGAATAAATTACACTGATCATACAGAAGGCTCACATACTAAGACTTTAAATTAAGTTAATAAACCAAGCACCTCAGTGAGTTACAAAAGCCTCTGTGAATGGCTCTCAATCCTAGGACTCGGCTGTTTATGATCCAGTGTCTAGGCTGGTACAACACAGTTTTTGTTCTCTCCTACTGAGGAAACTCCTATGAACGTAAAACAAAATATGTGAGCTAAACCATGCAAGACAAAAAACCCAAAAATACACAGGGTATTAGAAAACAGATAATCTGTAGATGGCAATAGGACAGAGGAGAGGTGAATCTCAAGGAGCAACCACAGATAAACCTTTCCTTCTTTCTGGCAATACTCCGGTGAGGAAAGAATCTACTGCTGCTTCAGTGAAATGGAATTGAATGCATAAATGCTTGGCCTAGTATCTCATTAGTCTTTGTTTCCCTAGTGTGTGCAATAGCTAATAAAAAATGGCTTTCTCTTAAATTACATATACCCAGCTTCTCTCTGTGCAAGGTAAAAATCCAATGAAAGTGACCCAGAGAGAAGGTTATATCTGAATTGGTGTTTCAGTCCAAACAATAAAAATATAGTATGGGACCTGTATTACCAGTGACTCAACTAGGAGAGCAACAATGACTAGGATCTGCTGAAAGAGATACAGAAGCAGGAAACACAACTGTAATGAGAGACTTTAATTACTCTCTGACAGACTAGACAAATCTCATATCCGGATGTGAAGCAGAGAATTTTTAGATAACATCAGTGGCTCCAGGAAGAAATAGAGAGACAGCTATTAGGGAGCCTGCAGTAGGAAATGCAACACTGGGCTGGGTTGTGAGCAATGCACAGGTTTGTTCCAAAGTGTTCCAGGCAAAGGGCATCTCTGTAGCACTGCCATTGGGAACTGGCATTTGGAAATACATAAAATAATGATAATAAAGGCCAACAGACAACTAAATTAGAATGAATGCAAAAATCATCAGATTTTAATAGAACCTGATAGGGACTGTTTCAACTCTCACTGTCTTCTCCACCGAAAAGTCCTCCCTGGGTGAAGCTGGACTTGTGAGCTCACAGAGAAGCTTAGCCAGTCTCCAGGCCAGCAAATGTTCTACCATGGGCTTTTCTGTACAACGGTCAGGTCCATCATCAGGGTGTCCTGTGCTTCAGGGAGTGCATGAACTGTGTGACTCCTTGATTTTGGAAAATATTGTCTCTGATAAAGTGCAGAGTGACCCAATATGAAATTTGTCAGATAAGAGAAAAGGGAAAACCTGATTATCCTTTATGTTCAATGAAGGCTTGTTGTCTGTAGAAAACAAAACAAAACAAAACAAACAAAAAACAAACCAAAATAAGCAAAACAAAGCTAAAAACAAACTGGAGAGAGTAATCTCTAAAAGCAAAATTTCAAAAGGTCAAGGGTGATTGTTCTCAGGCAGGTTTCCATCATAGAATTCTGTGTTACAAAAGAGAGCTAATATTTCATTTCTGTTCTAAGGCAGGTCTTCTGGTTTCCTCTCTTTCATTCCTTTCCAGCCCCTGTTGGGCAGCCAGTGCACTGAGCAGCATCAGGCATTACCCTGCTGAAGTCAGCTGGCTGAGCTGCATTCTGCACCATCCCACATCACTGCACTGCCTTCCCCAGGCACTTCCTTCCTTCCTTCCTTCCTTCCTTCCTTCCTTCCTTCCTTCCCCAGGCTCTGCTTTCCTTACACAGCCTTCCCTCTGCTGCTGCTGCTCCTGCACACAGAGCTGAGCTCCCCTTAATGTGAAGCTCCTGGTGCAGCTGTCCCCTCCCAACCACCAGGGACAGCAGAAGGCAGAGATAAGAAGAAAGGACAAAATAATGAAAGGTGTCTGAAGATGTTTTGAAAGAGCACCTCAATGTCAACTTGCTGTATTAATCCAAATATTTGTGAGCATAGTTCTAACACAGTGTGGGCTTAAACATACATTATTTGCTTTGCTGGATGGGTCTTACTGACTGCAGTTTAATTTTATATAACAACTTTCAGGTCTCTAAATTGTTTCTGGTGATAAATAACAGTGGAAAAGTAAAAAATATATAAGTATAGAGAATAAAGCATTTGGGTGGGTGAGCAGGCAGGCAAATAGAAGATAAATTTTTCAGCTGAAATTTGAAAATTGAGTTGATGAGGCAGAGATACAGAGAAATGCTTTCTGAAGTATATTTGTACTGCAGGAAGATATATAAAAAGATACATAAAAAGAGCTTTTGCAACGTGACAGCTATCATGCTTTCCAGGCAGTCAGCTGTCTGACTGTGTTCACATGGGAATCTGTGCCTTTTGGAAGCTGAAAAAAAATCTATGTGAAGTTGCACAAAGTTTTGCAATGTAATCTGTTCTGCATCATCTCTGTTTGCTTTTCTTGTACTTGTGTTTCATAATTATATCCATCATCAAAAACCACAGATATTTCTACTTAGATTTTAATTTTCTCTTGATTACATGATTCCTTTTTGTTGGTTGACCACAAGTTATTATGTCACATAGCCAAGTAGAAATTTTGTAGAGAAATCGTGTCTGAATTGATGCTAAGGATCTGCAGCAATAACCGAGTATTCAGTGCCATACTTTGGCAAAGATTATATGCTAATATTATCCATTTCCAATCACTTCATGAACAGCCACTCATTTACTCAGGAACTACTTGACAATTTTAAGCTCCTTTATACTGTGTGTTTTACATCTGGGAAGCTGTGGCTCAATCTTCTATTCGGTTGTTGGAAAATGAGGCCAAGCCTTTCCACAGCTTTATGCTCAGTCCTAATTATTTAAAGGCCTACCAAGTACTGTTAAAAACACCCTGTCTTTAAAGCTTCAGTTATGAGCATACTACATTGAACAAGTCTCTGGTTTTTTACTGTGTAAGAAACCTGACATATTTCTGAACTCTGATGCAAAGTCAATAAAATAGGGGCAAGGCAGGGTGCCAGGCTGAAGCTCCATGTGTGCTGTTCTTGATCACAAACTGGTAGAAAGCCCATCACTTCATGGCAGGTCAGTGCTACAACTGCTCTTCTCTCCAATATACCATCACAAGCTGGCTGCCAAGCAGGTGGCAGGTAAGGCAAGCAGAGATACCTCCTGTGGAGGGAGGGAATTGGAGATGGGCACTGTGCTTTGAATTTAGAAGATCTTGATGGAGAACGTGTATATGAACATGCCAAAGGAGCTGGTGTGGATATCTCACATGCAGGAAACGAGACCAGGAAGACTTGCATTCAAATTTGTTCTGAATTTTTCAGGATTCATCTGATTTCAGGATTTCACTCCTAAGAGTCTTGAAATATTTTCCACTGTCAGCTCCTCATTAATACCTTTCTATTAAGTCTTGTGTATTCAATTTCCTAATGGAAATTTTCTTCTACATTCATATGTGGAGCTGCAGCTCACCCCAGACATGCAGGAGCACCTTTAATCCTTCTTCTTGGTATTGATGTGCTGACTTCACCTTCTGTGCAAGTTAGACACCAGAATATTTACTCAGGTCCTGGGCTGATTTTGCAATTCATGCTGAGCTCTGTACTGTAGCAGCATTACTTTTTCTGTACCTGGGCTTGCTAGTTTCTGTCTAGCATACATATAACTACCTCCCTAATTATATTCTTTCTTTTGCAATTTACAATGAGACATCTTTCATGATCCTTCCCTTTTTCTTTTTTCTTTCCTAGTTTTCAAGGCAGTTTGCAAAGGATATCTGGTGTTGTCACTTCTACTTTATCTGTGAGGAAACTGAGGCCAGGAGAAAATGCCTGTAGTCATCTGGCAAGCCACTGGCTCAACCAGAAATAACACCCAGAAATCTTGCTTGCAGACCTGATCTTCTGGTCCATGTTGCCTCCCACACAGATGAAGAACTGCATTTCCACAGAAATGAAAGGTTAAATAGTCCACAACAGCTCTAAAGTTGTGTCCCAAATGTCTGCCTACCAATAAAACAAATGAATGACATGCCCAAGCTGTGTGTAATATGTTTAATTCAGAATTTTATTCTCTATTTCAGTATAGCAAAAAGGAAGGCAACAAATAAAAAATAAGCAAATCTTCTCCTTTATTGCAGAGAGGCTTAATAAAATCTGGAGTGTGAACACAATGTTTGATATGTAACTGATCATAAAATTCTGTAAACAGAATCTGTATTACAGAAGAAAATACAATGGTTTGTCACAGAATAAAAAAATATATCCTGAAAAAATTTACATACCTCCAAAATGACATATCTGAGCTACTATTGCTATCAATATTAACTTGTAATTCAAGAAAATAAAACTGTGTATTTGAAAAAAGAAGCAGATTTATCTTACAGGATTTTAGCTCAAGGTTCATTGTTTTTCCTACAGAACCTCACACAGCTCAAGGCATTGTAGGATGTTGCTTTTTCAATATTATTTTTGGTACTTCTGATTTAAAGAACAAATTCCTGAACCTTGACTACAACTTCTATTTCACATAAACTGTAAAATAGTATTTACTTGTCATCAAAACACTGCATTGCATTGAAAGGAATCAACATTTAAAATCAGTATTATTCACTTATTTTTCAAAAGCATTTCTGTTGACTTTTAATGATTTTATGTGAAAAATAAATATTCTGAAATTTGTAAATTTTTAAAAATTCAATATATAATGCCAATCAGGATAGGCAGCACGCTATCCAGCTTTGGAGTAACAATTCTGGAGGAATCAACTGCCAACACACAGGATCATTTCCCATGCAGGGCTTGTTTAGACCTGGTCTTTTGGGGCAAGAGATGAGCAAAGTATTTCCTTTCCTTGAGGGGATATATGTCTCTTGCCAAAGAACTTTCCCTGAGCAGTATACATGTAAGTGCACCAAGAAACAGTTCCCATGATGAGCTATTATGATGGATTAAAAGAAACTGCAGAGACAGTACAATGGCAATTGAAGGCTTTTCAGTGGTGCCTCACATATTTGCACTTCATGACAGAAACTAAAAACATGAAGTGACGCACAGCAGTACAGTGAAGTGTCTAAAATATGCATTGATGTTTTAAGAATATCCCCACAGAATATTAAATAAAGGCCAAGTTCATATTGCTGCTGAGAAGAACCAACTTCTGTTCTGCTTTAGAAGCCATGACTGTCCTGAAGGGGTTTGGGCCCTGAACCATGCACACCAGTGAAATTATGGTTCTTGCAGAGAGATATGGAACCTTTTAAAACATGCCAGAAGTTCCAGTTTTGAGAAGTGGTGTCTAATTTTTAATAGGGTGGTCTAATTTTTAATAGTAGCCTTTCTTATAACTTATTAAACTGCATGCAGGAATGCTGCTGGTGGATGAGTGTTTAAACTTCAAATTCCTCCTTTGCTAAAGCTGAGATCTTGATCTATAATCCCTCCTTTCTTTCCTGCTTTGACTGTTCCTTTCGAGTTTCATTGTCACTCATCTAAAATTGTAGCAGGAAGACTGTACTGGTGTTTGTCCTTGGCCCCTTCCATCTCTCCATTAGACAATCATCCCTTAGAGCACCTTCAGCTGCCATTTCTCCATGGCTGGATTTGCTCCTATGGTTGAAGTGAAGCTCCACTTCTCATGCTATTTATATATTTTTCTGGATTTGCTTATATTCTAGTAAATTCATGTAAGCCCGGAAACATTGTTTCCCACTTGAACATGACTAATTATAGCAGTAACTAGAGAGTTCTTAGGCAGGAATTTGCCAAAAACAGCTAGTGCTATCCAAAGCCATCCCTTGCCACAGCTCAGCAGATGGAATGGGGCAGGGATCACTCTCAGTTAGCCATGGGCAGTTTGCAAGCCATTCACTAATGCTAGTATGTAACCACTGAGTCTAATATGTGTGTTGATAACAGAATAGTCCCTCAAGCAATTATTTCCAGCTATACCATATGATTTTTTAAACTAATTTAATTTTTTGGTCATATTGCACATCTTGATATTTCTTTCTATACAGACAGTCATCTACAAGTAACTATGAGTGCTGAGAAATTAGCAACTTCAGAAGTACATTCCAATCCCCATCATCTTTACTTGCATTCTTTTTCTTCCTCCATTTCTCACATTCATTGCTGTTTCATTTCATTCTTTCTCCGCTTTCCATGGGTTTATGTACTCGTCAATTTTTTATATTTCTTCCATCAGTCTTTTTTGTCTCTCTTGTCTCCCCTGGCACGACCTTTCATCCCACACTGTGGCTTTTTGGCCTGGATTCCTGGCTAGGAGTATGTTTCATTTTAAAGACTCACTCTTCTCCCTGCTCTGAGATAATTAAGATCTTGTTCACCTTCTTCCACTCCTTGTAACTGCCTTCCATCAACTTGATTACAGAGTTTCCATTTCCTTTGGATGATTTCCCTTCGCTGTTTTATTAATTTACTTTATTTTAGCTGAAGTACCACAGTAATATAATCTCCCGTCTCAATAAGTTACTTCTCATAACTATTCTTTCTTCCCTTTCTTTTTGTGTTATTCCACAGTTGCTGTGAAGTGGGTCTGCAGAAGCATGGATCTGGGCATTACAGGCTGGGTCCTGGATCAGCTGGAATGCTGACTTCTACTTTGGCTATCGATTCTTCTGCTGCAGCTTGTGCCAGCTCTGGCTGGTACCTCATTTGCCCACCCAAAAGCTGTCTGGTAACTGAGCTGCCCTGCTCAGTTTCATTTTCAGAAAAGACTGGTTCAATATCTGTGGTTTCAAATCTGTAAGGATTTTCATATAGATGAAAACTTTAGAGAGGCCAGAAAGGACTATTGGATCATTTATGCAAATCTGGTCTGTGCTCAAGGCTTGTAGACCTTCCAGAAATGCCAGTAAAGAGTGAAAATAACATATTCTGGACTCCATAGTGCAGACCAATACACTTCTTTCACTCTATTTAGCCTAATGCTGATATTTGGCCACGCTATAGAGAGACACCTGTATGTTTTTAAAAACATAAAAAGATAAGAAGTCATGTCTCCTCCAGTATACCGTAAACCTTGTGCTGCTTTCACCTGCTAGATGAGACTGTTATTATTTATTCATTTAGAGGTTTTTTGCTATGTACTAGTATACAGATGACAAGTCTTTCTGTCACGATATCAAAACGTTTGAGTTCACAGTACCCTGTTTGTGAAGGCTTAATTTCACAACGAACAAGAATGAAGTACAAAGAGATGCTTAGAGAGCTGGGTCTTTTCATCCTGGGCAAGAGAAGGGTGAAGGACACCTCACTGCTGCCTTCTGCTGCTTGATGGTAGGGTGCAAAGGAGACAGAATGAAATTCTTCTCAAAAATAGAATAGTGATAAGTGGTAAAACATACAAGTTGCAACATGTGGAATTCTTTGTTGATCAAGTAAGTATGTTTTGAACACCTGTCATATCATGTCTGAGCCAGATGTATTATAAATATGCAGCCACTGAAGAATCCTGTAGAGTTTTCCATCCACTAGTTAAAACATACAACTCTACAGAGACCAGAGATCTCCATGTTTATATATCAGTGTATATACTAACATTTTCACAATAGACACAAGACTCTTCCAGAAAAGTTCTGAGCTAGGAAAAAAATTGCTTGCAAGGTCTCAGGATTCCATTCAGAGCTTGGAGTCACAGAATCCCTAAATCCTTAAAATCCTTAACATTGAAAAAAGCCTCTAAGATTATTGAGTCCAAACATTAATACAGCACTGTCAGGTCCACACTAAACCGTGTCCATAAGCACCACAGTCATACATAGAGGGCAGGTTTCTTGCAAGAGTCATAAATTGTCCACAGTTTATCAAAAGTTATGAAATTTGGGAAGGAAAATTGCACTGCACGTCCAGCAGAATGAATCCCAGTCACTGCATTCAGAGGATGGAAGTGGAGAGTGAAAGTAACAAAATGTTTCTTTCCAGTCCTGCTATTTAATCTTAAAGCTATTTTTCCCGTAATATGTTTTCTGTTAAATATATAAACTGAAAAAATATATAACTAAGAGTTGAATGTAGAGATAAACGTATCACTAGCTCAATCTGTCCCAAAAAGAAATTGCATATTTTTCCTAGTTCCCCACAGAACTGGAAGTCTGTCTGTAAGTAACTAAGAGGATTCATACAGAACATACCAGTATTCTAAGTTCAAGAAATATTCAGATGGTGAAATGTCTAAAAAAAAATTAAATATACAGAAACCCAGTTCTGTAAAAATGAAACCAAATGCATTAAATGAAGAGTGGCTTTTTCTAGATGGTTCACTAGATTTACCACGCCCCTTACAAGAGGATATTTTTTCCACCTTCAGTTTGGTGAGGGATAGCATAAACTGTCATCATGATTTCCCAAACCAGCTTCTTCTGGTCTGTAATGGGGTAAATATGCTACATCCTTAGGGAAACAATGTAGCATTGTGCTACTCCTCCACAAAATTATTCAGCTGTCTGGCATTATTATAGACATCTGCAAAAAAGTACAGCTGGTCTTGCTGAAGGGAATTCAAGTCTCCTTTAACACAATAAACATCACTTAAATGAAGAAGTGCACATAAATAAGTAAAAAAAAAAGAACTCTGTCTCTTCCCTACTGTAATCCCATGGTACAGCAAGTGAAACACTGGTTTTTATGACCTGATGGGGACAAAAGAGAGATCCATAAAGCAGTATCAGTAGCAGGCTTAGGACCAATATTCAGCACCCAGGCAGGACCACCATATTGTTAATATGTGGGCAAGACTTTACTGAAGCTGATGTGCTATCTGGGCAAAGCCTGCTGCATTATTGCAAATTTCCTCTGTTCAAACCTAAGGGGAGTGGGAACATGTGGATGGATGCCAGTGTGTTGACAATGTAAAACTAATGCATGTGAAATTGGAAAATTGCATTGCCCTTTAGTAAAAAGCAGCCTAGCAGTGGTACAGCAGAGTGTGGCAAAATCCAAAACAGTTGTACGAGGTATAGACTGCTTCGGGAAGCTAATTTGATCTTAATATGAGCCATAGACATCTGTCAAGTGAGTAACATTGGAAACAGATGCAAGCTCTAAAAAATCCACTGTAGGATGAACAGCTGGCTTACACGACATTACTCCAAACGCACAAAATGAAAAGAAAAAGGTAACCAGCTAAATGAAATGGATGGATTAGGAACAAGGAAAATTCTTGCTTCCTGACAGCTGAGAAAAGCATAGGCTTGAGGCAAAGAAGATAAAATAGAAAATAAAATTCAATGGGAAATAAGGCTTTTCGTTAACACCAGGAGTATTTCTCCTCCAGCAGAAATATTAAAGCAAACCTCACATAAAAGTATGGTTTTTAAGATGCTTTTTAAAATGGATACTCGGGTGAGGTTCAGAATAGGTCTGTAAAACCTACATTAAACAAAACACATACAGTATCCTGAAGCTTTTTTTGTATAATCAAGTGAAAAAACAGACAAAATATTGAATGGAATAGGATGGCTCGTGAACCAAATCAAAAGATGATATTAAAAATCTCTTATTTGGAGCTCCTTGTGTCTAATTTACTAAATTTCCATCCCATGTTGATTATGTTTACTTCTATAGTTTCATATGAGCTGGGATTTTCTTATCTTAAAGTCTTTTAGAGAGAATAGAATATCTGTCTCCATGTTCTGAATTGACCACAAAATTTCTTTGATTTCTTCTACATTTTACTTCTAAATAAGTTACAAACCAGACATACAAACAAGCCAAACACCAGGACATACTATTCAATTTTAAAAATGTTCAATTTCACTGATTTGTTTCAAAAGGTAGGGCTGGAAATCAAAGCCTGTGCAACACCATGAATTCAGGGGACCTGAAAGTTGCATGATATATCCTCATTTATTTTCCTCCTGACCCTAAGTATGCTAGCCCTTCTTTCTTGCACAGATTCTTAGTTTGTTTACTTTGAAGTTGCCTGCTAGTCTTTCAGTCACTGGTTTATGTGCATAAAGCCTTGCCTGTTTATTCAAGTTGTTTAAGCTAGTAACAGGTATGACTTTGCCCCTTTGCAAAATGTCTCTGGCACTTCGTAACTTTCAAGTGTTTTATTCTCTACTCTTAATAACCTTTTAAGATATGGTTCCACATTTAATAGTTATATTCATCAACAGGAATTCATGTTAGCAATTTTGGGACCATTATAGTACTACCATACAGCAATAATTCTGTTGGGTTGCAGGAGAATGTAATATTAAAGCATGAAGTCCTTGCTTCTATCACTGACTTCTCCTGAAAGATTTTACAATTGCATGTTTACATAAACATCTGCACTGGGATGTCACCCTATAGCAATGCTACCTTGAGCTCCTAAAAACCCAAGGGGTTTTGGCAGTAAAACTGTCAATTGTTTTCTACAATGCAGTTTAAAAATATTGTTAAAATAAAAACAAATCTTTTTTTTCCCCATAGATCTAAAACCTTTAACTGGAGTTTCCATGTTCTTTAAGAACATTCTTTTGGATCTGTAACTTTAAATTTTTTGAAGACAAACCAAAAATCGTACACTGTACCACAGGGAACAGTCTCTGTTAACACTAAATTAAGACTGAAAGTATGTTTTTGTAATTAATAGGTTAAAGAATATGACAGATATGTTGTAACTACATGAAAGGTAGCATTAGGAAACCCCAAATCTCAGAAGTAAAATTACTCTTAAGTGCACAGTTGTTACTTACTCTGACGTGGATTAACATCAGCGTGGAGAAAATATTTCTGAACTCCATTAGTTCATTAAATTAATTTAATCTATTTCTTAACTATCTAAAGAGATATGAATAATTGATTAAAGATACTATATGCTGTCAATACATGGAATATTTATGGAACTCAGATGCTTTAACCAAGCATCGATATAATTTCTTCCTTGCATAAATTTTGGTTTTAGGTTTAGAAATACATTTATTAAGAAATTTTAACAGAATACAGATGATGGAGAGTGGTGCCCAGTACCAGAACCGGAGGCCATGAGCACAAAATGAAACATGAGCAGTTCCCTCTAAACATCAGAAAACACTTTTTATTGTGAAGGGTGACTGAGAGCTGGCACAGGCTGCTCAGAGAAGTTGTGCAGTCTCAATCCTTGGAGATATTGAAAAGCCATCTGAACATGGTCCTGGGCCACTGGTCCTAGGTGGCCCTAACTGAGCAGGGGGACTGCATCAGATGCATCCCAGAGGTTTTTTCTCAGCCTTAACCAGACAATAAATCTTTGAAATCCCACACAAAATAGCAATTCCTTGACTGCATTAAAAAAAAAAAAAAAAGTTCTGGTCATTGTAACTCAGAAAAAATAATCATTGAAACTAAAAATAAAGGAAAAATAACAGCAGTGGTGGAGAAATTCTGGATGCAATGGTCAAAATTATTGTACTATTTAAACCAGAGTGAAAATATACATGAAGAAAGTGGTAATGGGTTTATTTATATTTTTGTATACTGCAGGAACTGAGTTCTCTGGCACCTATTTACATGATGTAGAGGACATTGCTCCCTGCAGTAAAAGTTCAGGCTCAGGACATCTACTGCAACTGTTGTAGCCTTGAGAAACTAAATAACAAGACAGAAAGAAACCCCCGTGAGTTGTGCAGATGCTCCTTTCTTTCAGATTACTTTGGTGTCTTGTACCATACTACTGTTTATGTAAGTTTTGTCTTACAAGTGTTAAAAGTAATTGTATCTAAGTGTTTGATCTAAGGTGATGTTAGTGACATTGGATTGTTCTTGTTACCTGCCCCTGCAGTGTTAATTTAGGACACAACACAGCAAGAATTAAGGATAAACCCAGTATTTTAGCTTTATGAACTGCAAGATGGCATCTTTCCAAAACCTCTATGCTCTTCCTGTGGTTACACAACAGCTGGTATACCTGAGTTGCCCATATTAGCTGACTGCTGATTAATTTCAGTCTTTTTTACAGTCTAAATATATGCAGGGTAGCCACATACTCTGCTGAGAGTCAAATGCCATCTTAACATTCAGGCACTTGGTTGCATTTCTTAAACAAAATATGCAAAACTTGGGTTATGTATGGGATAATCCATGGAGGAGTAAAATTGATAACATTTCATCTTCAGAGTGAAGATGGACCTGGGCTTAACAGAGCCCTGGATGGAAGAATATGTGGGAATTCTCCATTAAATCATTGTAAGAATAATTAAGAAGATCCTAAAGTGTGAAAATCACTGGGGTAGAATAAGTGTGGTGTACAATGAAACATGCAGCAGTTAAAGTAAGTTGACAGTAAAACACCAGTGGAGAAGGTACCACTATCCACTAGAAAATTTCTTGTCCTTCAGACAATTAGAAGTAGAAAAAATGATTAAATTAATTTTCTCAAAATCATTCCACCATCTTTAAAAATTAGCAACCCTTAAAGAGAGATCATGAAAAATAAAATAATGATGTATAAAATAAGTAAGACTATAATTCTTGTATATCATCAACCATATACGTGACGTAAATTTATTTTAAAATCAGAATAAATTTAATTTACAAATTCACTGTATGGTTCATTGCATATTCTCTGTCTACATCTTACTGATATGATAATTTCACTTGCAAGTTAACAAATAAAAGAGAATTTCCTAAGAATCTGCAGAATAGAAAACTCTCTTGAGATACAAGAATTTGAAACAGTTGGATAAATGAATTTTTTCATTTAAAGTGTGGCTGTATGTTTTGACTTTTAACTTGATGCCTGGACTGATTCTTAAATATTGAATAAAAAACATATAGGACAAAACTTTCCCAGCTCAGTACAGTGGACACTGCAGAGTGGTCAAGAACAATTGAGATTTTTATTTCCACATACCAGAATATAACTCAGGATTGCTGACAAGATCCTCCTCCGACCTCAAAGAGAAAAATGGTGCCTTTTAACCAAAAACATGTATGTAGAACAGTAACATAAGTATCGGAAAGTCTGACTCATTGTTTCCTCTCAAAGTTTGTTTTTTATATGAGTTTTACCATCTGCTTTATATAACCAGCTTTAAGCCCCCCAGCTTGGGTTTATCTACACTTCGCCCAGTGCTCTGTAGGGACTCATGGCTAGCAGCTCATTAATGTGAAAAGGGTGGGTAGTCCTGGGTGCCAAATCCACTTCTGTGTCCTGCTTGGATTGAAGGAGTCATGCTTCTTCTTCTTGTTCTGGCTCAACAAAGCTGTTTTCTTTTGATGTGAGGCTTTGCACAAGGAGGTACAAACAACCTTGCCCTTCCTGGTTCACCTGCTGGTTATGGCACTTTATCAAAGTGGAAAATAGGGATCCAGATTCCTGAAGCTTAGAAGTTATAAAATCTAAACTTCCTTCTAGTGCATGTTGCTGCAGCCTAGAGCACAGCAATTATAGACAAAAAGTAAAAAGAATGAGATGAGCCCATTTGCTGGTCCTTCCCACACGACTTGTATGCTACTCATATTTGCAGAACTGCAGTTTTGCTCTGACTCTTGGGCCTTATTTACTGGATTAACAGAGCCAGAGAAAAGCTACACAAGGGCTCTGCAGATGCAAATGGGGGCCAATATGTAGTAGTGGAAGCAGGGGGATGAAAGGGGCACATAAGACCCCTACCAGGAGAAGTGCCCACCTTGCACCAGCAAGAACCCAGCCTCCAGCTATGTGTCCAGTGAGAACTGCAGAGGGAAGGACAGGGAGGAAAGCAAGCTCAGCACCCTCCTCCCTCCCACTCCATTAATATCAGGATATTTTTGTGCCCACAGCTGTGTTACTATACTTACACTTTCTTGTGTTGAGTCTAGGGAGAGGCACATCTCTTGGGACATGGGAAATTTGTCATGTACAATTAGCAGAAGCATCTAAACCTGATTTGGAAAATGACAAAGATTAATCTACATTGGTTTTGGAAAAGAAAAGTGAATCAAATGTCACACATAAAATTTTCAGTAAAATTCTTTAGAGTAGACCTGACCTCTGAACCTTACTCCTTTATACGAAGTTATCTTTGGAGTTAAAGATGATGCTTGTGGAGTCTGTTGCAACCCTGGATATTATATGATCCTATGACATCTTCCAAATGCCACTTTTATGCCTTCCTTATTATTTTCCACTTACTCAGAAAGTCCTTAATGCGTTTTAAACATCACATCAGTAAAGATTTGCATAACAGAATAAAAATAACAATTGTGAAAAAGCATATTAGTATATCCAGATTCTGTTTTACAGTACCATGAAGTGTACACCATTACAAGTTGTGGGTTCTCAGGCTATTGTCCTAAATATGAATTGCCATGATATTGGTTACAAACCACTACCCAGAAATTCAAATTTTTGGGAAAGAAATAAATGGATAATTATTGTACATATAATTTGATATTTAAAGTCTCAAGCACATATGAAGGTATAAGCACAGCTTATAAACTTGTTAATGTAAGGAACACTCATGGGTAACCTCATACTCATGTTATTAGATTTCTAAATTAAGGACCTAGGTGATTGTTTTCATTTAAAAAATGCTTGTGTGCAGCTGTCATGAGGCTCCCTTCATAAATCTATGTTGGATTATTTATAGGTTTCCAGCTTTTTAATTCTGCCATACAACTAATAGTAATTTTCCTATAGTTATCAAGACTGTAGGTCTCAGGAAAATTAATAACCTTGGAGGAAAGTCCTCATAAACCTTAAACATTCAATGACTGATTAGAAGATTTTATATACACAGAAAAAAGGCAGGAAAAAAAAGAGTGGAATGAGTATTATGCCACATAGAAATGAACATGAATACAAGTATACAGATTATGATCATGCATATACATTCATAGATGAATATATATATAAATATGTATGTATATATGTTCATGCACACATTCTTGCTTTCTGTGAATTATAAGGTTCATGTATTGTTCATGTATTATTCATGCAAATATATAACTGTCATTCTAAAACCTAAAGTACTGGATTTAGTGATATAATGAACTGTTATTATTGCACATTCTTGCATTTAACTATACAGAACCCTTTTAATGGCAAAAAGAGAAACATGTATCTGTGAAAGAGGGTGAAAACTCTTACTGCAGTGAAACAACCACAATGTGAAAGGAATCACTCATTTTCTGTATGATAACATCCTTTGTCTTCTGTTGAATCAACCTCCAGTTCATGCTTGACCTATTTTTGACAGAATTTCATATCACAGAATATCTGAAATGGCTACAGCCCTGAAAGGCATTTAACTGTAAAATCTGCATCATGAGACATTTCTACAGTGCTGTAAAAATAAGAAAGAATGTAGGCAAGCAGCATGAAGACGAATGCTTCTCATTTATCTACAAGACATTCCTTACAGAATTCACGATCTTGAATTTGACAAATGTTCAGTTTCTGTCAAAGAGAGGGATAGGTTTTCTACCACAACTAGGACCACTTTTATATTTTTCATGTAAACATCATTGGAAAAAACATTCTGAAGAGCAATTCATTGCACTGAAGTGCGGATAAGAGCTTAAAAGTATCCCATTATGCTTTTTTCAGGGCCAATATTCATTGTTATCTGGCAGAAAATGTTAAATTCAACATAAGATTCTTGTCAAGGCTCTGTTCTTCTAAATGTATTCCAGCATTTACTTTACACAAATGCTGTGCCAAGTGCAAGCAACCTGTCAAACAAAGAGCATCACACAGGGATAATCAGGCCTTTCATTTTCTGCCTAGTTGTACTGCATCTGCATTTTGCTTACCTGTCTTAGTTCAGCCAGGTTCCCTTTTAGACTCCTTTATAAAGCAAATTGGCTCAACTCCAGGTTTTCTGTTAAGGATGTTTTAAGATGTTATTACTTCAAGCCGGATTTTACTTTTTCTATTATTAAAACAAGAGCAGGCACTGGAGCATTTAATAATCTATTCTCTATTTACAAATCTTTCAATTTGCATTATCCCTTTCTGGAAGATAGAGAAAACATAGGCTCTTGATACTAATAAAAATTTCACATCACTATTAGTTTGATGTTAAAAAAAGCATTTTTTTACTCTGTTACTCTTTTTAACTGGATTAGTCCTGGCTGGGTAACTAATTTAAAAATATCTTTGAAGTGTGAATATAATATTGCCTCATATTAGTTAAATATTTTAAATATCTAAAAGTGACTCAAAACATTAATCCTATAATATGTTCACTTCTGTAATCTTTTAATGTGAGAAGCTGATGTGCTTAATCCCTGTGAACCAAACTGAGAAATTATCCAAAGCTTTGCTTGTACTTTTTGCAAATCATAAAAATAGACTGAATGTAAACGTGGAGCAACTTCTGATTTTGGTTACTAATTACTCATTATGTTAATAAGAAACACTTGAGAAGTAGCTCAGCTCCTCCACCCCCCACCTATACTTAAAAGCAAAGAAAATACCTGCAATTTTATAAATTATTTGAAACCATGTTTGTAGTTTTTGCTTCCCAAACTGAAGTGTGAATTGACAATATTCTGATTCAAATGAATGACTAATCATTCCTTATAGCTGCCGGTAGTTTGAAGTATGTTTTAAGTAAACAGCATTTAATCAAACACATTGATGTAAAGGATGAGACTGCAATAGTTATGATTAAATAAGATAAAATTCTGTAGAGATCCGTTTTTTGCAAAAACACTTTGCTATAGTGACACAAAAATTATTTCAGTTTCATGAAGATGTTTTGAGATCTTAATTCAAAATATCAGTTCTGCCTCTCAGAAGAGCCAGTTTATTCATTAAGAGCTTAGCCTCGTATTGTAAACTATAACTGTCTTTAACAAATTGATTGTGACCAGTTTTTCTAAGTTGTGTCAGTTGGCATTTGGGAAGACATGGTGATGACAGCTGAGCGAAGGCTTTTGGTCAGACACAATCCATACCTGAAGCAGTGTAACTGCTATACAATTTTTGTAGCCTGTCCTGAGCTGTTGTCATTTGATATACCTGCTCATTTAGCAGCCTGTCAGAAAATCTGCCTAGAAAACCAAAATCTTGCAAGTCCTGGGTGAAAAAAGCCCCTGTCCCCGAGCTTTGTGGCTTGAAGTCTAAGATCTCTTCATTTTTGTATGGTGATTAAAAGAGTGAAACTAATGGTATAATCTTTTCACTTTTTTTAGAATTTTTAAAATACATGTCAGAGGGAAACCGGCAAAAGCTATCCAGTCACTTAAAACAAATGCTGACAGTGTTTTGTATCAGTTCTGTATCCTAATACAACTACTGCAGATGCAGAACAAAATGCAAATTAAATATTGACTATAACTTCATGTCATAAGTTTCTGAGTAAGCACTGAATTTTGGATGAAATTTGTTCCCATCCAACTTTTTTGGACTTCTGAATTTCTTCATAAAATGCTAAAATGGATTTAATCTTCTATAATGATAATAATCTGAAAACATAATTATTAAAAACTATGGTATATCTAGGTTTTTCAGTCTCCTATATAGTAAAATGGAGAGGAATAAGCACTTTTGAGGAACAATTTAGCCTGTCCTAAGATATGTAAGTCATTGCCCTATGTCTTTCTGCTTCACTGCAACATGCTTTCCTATTTTACAAAGTACTGGAAAACTAATTGAAGCACTTTTGGCTTGGTGAAGCATGAGCACCCTACAACATGTTTTGAAATTCTATTTTAATAGTCATATACCTATTATTTGTATTAAATGCAATGAATTTTGAAATCATCCTAAGAGATCCATTGGTGATGTCTTTGAAACTATGACCCAGAAGAGTATTTTTGAAAAGACTGCATTTTGCTGTATGTCACATTATCACACAAAATGAAAGATTCATCACACTAATGGAGATGGTGCAATGGAGAATGCATTTAGCTAATCATAATTCAGGAATTTAATTGCCTATGGGCACATGAGTGAAAGTGGAAGAGTCAGTAATGCAAATAGTCTTCGGGTGATGGGATGACTTGTCTAATGTTAAATGACTGGAAATTTACCTTCTTTACAGATCAAGGGCAAGGTCTAAAAACATAGGAATCATGGCATTAGCAACTTTGAAATACTATTTCCAACACAAGTTCTGTCCCCACAGTACTTTAAAACATACAGCAAAAACCTTGTCAGTGGTGTAAATAGGTTTGTGTGTGCCTATTAATGTGTGGATTTCCCTCATATTCATCTTTCAAGACCAGACATCTTTTTTTTGGGAGGGGGGAGGGGAGAGGAGAGCACCGGACTGCAATTCGTAATTCCATGAACTCTTATTTGGCTATATTTGTCTACAGAAAAGTAAAATTTTTCCATAACTTATGTCAAGATTAAAAAAAAAAAAAAGAGAGAAATCTTCTAATCTTCTTGCTGCAAACTTTTCCAATATTACAATAAAAATGACAGTAGTGGTGGGAATTTATTTTAATTCTATACGATTAAAAAAAACCCAGAAAATTGGGTTTTTTTAATCGTATAGATTAAAATAAAAATGAAAACCACATCTAGCAGCTTCTGATATAGCTGTTATTTCATTTCAATGCAGTTTAAGTCCTATCCATGCTGAAATTTTCTTACCATGCCTGGAGAAATAGCTGAAGGGATCGCTCCAACACATCTGAAATAAATACTAATGGAAATTATGAAAGTTCCCTAATCTTTAAAGATCTGAAGTAGTTTGCTTTTAAGTTCAATATGCATTGACAATTTCAGGTAAAGATTTAGCTTTAATTAACATTGGTGAAATAGTCAGGACCTTATTACTATGTAAGGGAAATATTGTCTGAAAGGGTAATGGAGCAATCTAGAAGTCATGAGCAGATAAAGTCTTTACATAATTAACCAGTTCCAGCCATTTCTTCTTTGTATTAACCGAATAACACTCCAGAAAGTACTTATATAGAAGACAGAGTAATATGGAGCCACATTCCTGGTATAACCTCATTAATACTTTTTTATTTAACTTCTAAAACAATGTAGTTATTAATTATTTTCAATACATATATATGCAATTTTTATGTTATACATGGTGTATATACATATCTATGTAAAGGCTATACAATTTGACATGTGAATAAAGTTTAATTATTAATTTCATATTAAACATGGTCAGTCAAATAAAGGAAATATTATTCTGAAATACGAATCTTGCATGAAAAAAGAAATCATTAGATATTTGAGGTGTCAGGAAGTGATTTCTTTGGTTATTGCCAAAATTCACAGAGGTATAATAGGGTTCTTTACCCTTCTCAACATTTCCAGGTAGACCCTGTGTAGCTTCATAGCAGAAGTGATAAGAAATGTAAGTGTGAAGTTTCACAGTGCCACTGAGAAGTGGAAGCCTCAGAAACCTAGTGGATAAAATTAACATTTTAGCACTTCAGCCTTGTCATATGTAGAAGATTTCCAATGCAGGGAAATGTTGTCAGTATGTTAAAGATAATTGCTCCCCAGAGAAAGATATTACAATCCTCTTTCAAAACGGTCCAATTTTCTGATCTCACTGTACCTAAATGAAAAATCCTTATTACAATAAGTTAATAAAATTACAGATTTCTGTGTAAAAGCCATCTCCTTTTCTATCTTCAGTAAGGTATAATAAGTTCATTTCAGAAATGCTTTAAGTGTCTATTTTGATTTAGATTATTTTATTTATGATTTGGAAAATATTCAGATAAAATTAAATATGTTTAGGATCATTTATTTAATGGCTTTTTTTACACATGGAATAACCTTTTTGGTCACAGAAACCAAAGAAAATTATTGCTTATTTTTTTATAATACATATCAACACATAAACAAAGTAATGTTCTATTATAAGGAATAACAACAGATTTTTTTTAAAAGTCATATATTTGTTGCTTCTATTTTTAGACATTGTGTATAGCATAACACCACAATTCATTGACAAATACACAGTTGTGCACACTGATAAGTTATACTGCACATTTATTCTGAAGTATGCCCAGTGTATATACTTACTGACATGAAAAGAAAGCTTGTATTATTAAAAGGTATAAAATAATCTTTTAACTTAACATGTTTGGAGGCTAAATATGCCATCATTAGTACAAGGAATTGCAAATGTACATCTCTATATATGTTTCTGAGCTTGCATCCTGCCTGTGGTTTATATCATCACTCTTTCCTAATTTTGAAATCACACATGCATAGGGTATGTATGCACAGATATGTGTAAGATACACATGTAAATGAAATTGTAGACCATGAACTCTTAATATATATAGATAGCAAATATATGCAATACCTTTTAAAGTGAACCTCAGATGAATCACTGCAGGATCTAAATGTCCATCATTTTCTCACCTTGGAAATCCCACCAGTATCCTAAAGTTACCGAGAAGGACTACCAAGCACTGACAGTGAAGCTGGTAGGAGGCTACCCTAAACTGTACATTGTGACAGCCAAGGGACCTGCAGATGTCTGCCATAGGACAGGAAAGTTGTCTTTTAAAACAATTAACTTACAATGAAGACCAGAGAACAACAAGCTCTCTGTCGCACTGTTTTTATCATCATCTGCTCTCCCTGATGAGAGCCTCCTAATGGATTTTATGTCCCATGAAAAGCCTGAGTTCACTGTTTTTCCCAGAATATGTATTTGCTCCTTAAATTAATAATTTCTGGAATTCTGATACATAAGATGAATAGGAAAATATATGTAATATTATAATGAGAAACCGTTTCCAGAGTCTATAAAGACAATTAGTTTAGTGTTTTATAACTACAGTTTTGTTTTCAAAGTCAATTTCTATACAGGAAAAGTCTTTTTCTGTAGAAAATCTCTTCCTAAATCTTTTTCATCTTAAGCTTTACAACATTTATGCAGGGAGATATATATTCAGCTAAAAATTTGCCAAAGATAAGCCTTTAGGTATATCTGAATTCAGTGCAATTGCATCTGAATTTTACTGATAGCACTGTAATACTGGTTGAGCTGTAAAGTTACTAAGGAAAACAGTACATTTATTGACAATTTATTTTGTGAGCTGATGGGGTATGAAGGGTGAGTATTTCCAGTCTGTTGACAAAACCACTATGTCTGATGCTGAAAAGCAAATAGAATATAGGGGTTTTGGTTACAAATATGCAGTCAGGTAGACCAAGTCTTACTGCTTAAGTCCATTGTGGGGAGGTGGTAACATCATCTATTTGCCAGCAATTGCGTTTATATTATTTTACATCTCTTCCAATCCTTACCGTGCTGCCTACTCATCGTATTTCAGTACTATATTATACACAGTGCACCTTGGATTAACTATAAAAATATACACAAAGAAATATAATCCTCCTTGCTTTCATCACAGCTACACACAAGTTTTTATAAATCAATGCAGCCTAAATCTAAAGATTTAGAGAAGATTCAGGTTGTGTTATTTTGACTATCCTGCTTGGTGGCAAATCACGTGCTTAGAATGATGCAGTGTAACTTGTTTAAAGTGTCTGAGCTGGGGACTGCATTGTTTTAAACTAAGTCTGTTTAAAAACAAACAAGCTCGATGACCTTGTGCATGGGTCACCTAAGCATCTGAAATTCCTGTATAAAATATCAACCTATTTCTTTATTCCAAGCACACACCAGTTTCCTTGCACATCAAAAGAAGTAAGATTGATTGGAATCTAACATGGTGTTGCTACACTCGCTTCCAAAAATGTTGTACAGGCTGTAGCTGAAAAAAATATTCCCCTGTCCTCTCCATTGTACACTAAAGACAAACCAGATTCGTCACATGCCCTCAAATTTTTCTTTTAATTTTCTTTACAGGATGTAGTAGTTCATCTGAAATCATGTCTGAGAGTCCCTCAGGGTCATTTTTCATTCTCTGAAGTCTGACATTTTACCTCTGTGTGATGCACCTCACCCAGTTATGTCCTTGCACGAACTGACCGATGTGGCCAGGCAGAATTATCAGGGCAATGACTAGTAAGCCTGGGAAGTCTAAATACAAAACCAGTGCAGACTTCACCCTAATTTCCTGAGGATGTAAACAGAAGTGGTTGCAAGGAGCAATATAATTGTTTTAATCATTTAATCTATTGCTTTAATCAAAATTTTTCCTTCTAAATAGCAAGAAAACAACTTCTGTTGAATCACCTATTTAGTATCAGTGATAATAGGCTAAACAATCATTGATTATCTCTCCTTAATGATGAATTATTGCATACATTCTAGATTTTGCAATGGGTTTTGGCAAATCTCATTCAGTCCTAATGTTATGAAAGTATATCTTTCTAAATCTGAATGAAAATTGTACTGATTTTATTATAATGATTTACAGAATGATACAATGATTCACTGAAAAAAAAGTGCCTTGTGTTATGTGTTTGACATGCATCTCTCCATGTGCACTGAATATCCATACTTCTATGTATATTAGAAAATGCAGATAACCATGCTGTCATAAACCACTGCACTGAAAAAGAAAATGCAACACGTAGTAAAAACAAAAACAAAAACAAAAACAAAAACAAAAACAAAAACAAAAACCCTATATCTACCCTGAATTAAACAACTCTGAAAGTTTCTTTACTCAATCCTAAACTTTTCTTTCCACATACACATAGATACATCCCCGCGTCACGAGTAGAGAGCTTTTATGCAACAACCGGAAGAGCTTAGAGACACATTTTTGAAAGCACAAAAGTGAATAAGGTCTAAAGACAAAGGTTCATATTCTGCAACCATTTTAAGGTACTGTTGACCCTTCTTACCTGCCAAGTCTGTTTTAGAGCCCCCAGCACAAGTGTTTCAGGGACTGGACTCTCAACCAAGTCAGGCTCAACTTTAAATGCAAACCAGACGATTTATAAACTTTATAGCTTACAAAAAAAAATCCTAATTCCCCTTGATTATATTTTGGCCTTGGAAATGAGTTATTGGAAAGCAGGGGAATAATGAAATTATTTTAGACAGCGCTGTCACTGAAAAATTGCATTTTGGAATTTTGCAGTGTGGAACTACATTGTACTTGAAAGCTGACACACACAGCTAAGGACTTAGGGACATCTGGGCAGCTAGAAGCAAAACTTTGCAAATAGCCTCTATCCACTGACATTTTCAGGGTATTATGTACCTTTACAAAAATCTGCCTTCTTTTGGTAATGGAAGCATGTGACACTTTATCTCCTCACTCAAGAATTTTAGTCTTGGTATAACCAAGCAGTCAGACTCATCCTGTCTATTTCAGATGGTTTTAGATCAGGGTTGCATTTCCTGGCAAAGTTTGACTTTGATGGCTAGCTTGAAGTCCTACCCTCATATTATGGAGTCAACCTTTGTTCCATAGAAGCTGGCATATATTAGACTTGTACTGAAAATTTGTGTCACTTCTAAAAATACAGCATACATATTGAATATTCCCTATATTCATGTTCAGGTCACCGTTCAGTTACAATGAAAATAAAAATTGCCAACATAAAAATATGTCTCTATTTCTGCAACAAAACCCTTCTTTCAAACCTGTATTTGCAATAAGCTTGAAATACACAGTTTCACACTAATTCTTCAAACGTGGATATATGTACTGATGCAGAAAATTAATAAAATATTGTCATTTGCACTGAATACATTAAACATAATATTTGGAATTTGAAGAAAAGACATATCAGGTGGTCTCATAGTATCTTGATCTGTTTGAAATTTACTTTAAAAGTGTAGTATTTTTTAGTTTAGCAAAATCAACAGAAGAATGAAAAACAAGTTCTGCTGGGCTTTTCATGTTAGACATAAAACTGTGAAGCTGTACTTGAACCTGATGGGGTTAGATTTTGGTTATCATGCCCACTTTGCCGGCCACACTGGGGAAGAATCTGATCATCCTATATCTATACTGCTCATTTTCGTTATTTCCTGTGCAATGTGAAGGTTTCTGGAAGAGTAGTGTTTCAGGAATACCTGCTCCACAGTTCTGTGTTATGTGTCTCCCATGCCCCACTGGCATTTACATGGTGTCCAGCTTGTCAAGACATTGCATCATCCTCCATCAGCTGCTCTGTCATTACAGGGGATGTCAGCCCCTGGGTCACCAATTACAGATATGCACAACATCCTCATATCCCTGTGGTGAGGAGAGGCTGTCTCCAGCTTCCCTGACACCTCTCAGAGCCTTTGGTGCAGCACAGTGAGCATTGTTTGATGCCTGTCCTGGGATCGGAGTGGAACAGGAATGATCCATAATTTCAAGAGCACACTGTGACAGGACCCAGTAAAGTGATCTTCTGGTCTGCTCCTCATGCATAGGCATGGCTCCTGGAGCACTGTAGATCCCAGCAGTCTTCCAGAAGGCATGGGACTGACAAGCCTGCTTGGGCCACAATGAGATGCAAAGTGCCACAGGATTAAGAGAAAGGAGTCTGCCATCATCTCAGCTATAAGATTTTGCCTGTCTTCTGTGGAAGAATATAAATCTGTGTGAAATAAAGCATGTTCTCAGATGACTGACATAAGTAATTGAACTACACTGAGAAGGCACTGTACTGTTAGTCAGAAAAATTATTCTGGCTCCTATGTTTAGACAAGATTATTTAATCTTGAAAAGTATTTCTGTGTGGTCGTCCATTACTGATGTCAAAAGTGAATGCCTGAAGTTAAACAATTCCTTCTTCTATTTGGCAACTTTGAAGTACTTAGTTTCTCTGGTTAAGAAAACTTACATCAAATTCATCAGCATCCATATAATACAAGCGGAATTAATTATCTACTAGTACTATATTGGAAAGTATTTCTGTTCATAGTGCTACACTAAACAGAGTCAACCTTGTGCTATACTTTATCAGGTTCTATTAAAAATTAGCTTCCTAATCTTCTAGAAGTCAAGTGACTTCTGCACTGATGAAGTTTATGTGTTAGAATCCTTTTCAGAACTCTTAATCCACATACTTATCTACATATTAATTTCAAATGTTGTGAGATACCAGATACAGGTCTTGAAATCTTGAATTCTGGGCAATGAGATATGTAAGGAAACATGGTTGATTTAACTGGCTAGAGAAATTCTGACTCAGCAGAACTTCAGAATATAATAGAATACATAGAATAAAAATATTATTTTTTAAATTATTATTTTTGAATATTTGAATGTACTTTGTGAGTTGAATAGATGTGCTTTCCTCCAGCCTCACAGTTTGGTTTAGCATGTGACCTGATATACAGTAGTTATATATGTCAGCATATAATATATGTACAAACTCCTTTACACGTCCAGTTTAAAACATACAGTCATGTATGGATATAAAAAAATTTCCATGATTGCCCCCAAAACCTCTTATGTCTTTTTTGGGCAAAAATATAGAAAAGCTTTTCAATGGCATTTTTCTTTCTCTCTACTTTTGTATTAAAATTGTTTATACAACATTATTTTATATTTATACTTGTTCCTATCTCATATAATTTTCAAACAAATTCCTTTGTGGTCAGGAATAGCATTGTAGTCATCATTTAAGAGACAACATTGAAAGTTTCCATGTGACAATATTCTTGCTTAATGGGTTGCAGAAGCAATACAATACAATAAATTAATTATGAGAAGCTACTTTTGGGAGTAGAACCCAAAGTTTCCTAAATAACTCCATTAGCTGGAGCCAGCATTTTGTAATGCCTTTGTAGTATTCAATCAATGTAGACTTCCTCTCACTGTTTCCTTTTTCAATCAGTATAATTGATAACACTAGCCTTTTAACTTGATAGGCTCTTCTTTATCTGCCATGTATTTTGTACCCTTGCAGTTCTTCTAAGGACCAAAAGCAATTAAAATCAGACAAAACTAAAAGTATAGGTAGCAATTTGAATATCCACATACGTTTTATTAGGATTTCAGACAGGTTAGTCTGAAAATCTTTCTTATTTGTGGTGCCTTCTTCTCAGTTTTATATTGTGGAGAAGAAAATGTTTAGTCTCACCTGCTCACCCAAGAGGGCAAAACTGGTTCAGGGTGCTTGTCACTGTATTTCTTTAACTTTCATCTCTGGTAGGTGCAGGAATGGAATGGAATGGAATGGAAGGGAATGGAATGGAATGGAAGGGAATGGAATGGAATGGAAGGGAATGGAATGGAATGGAAGGGAATGGAATGGAATGGAAGGGAATGGAATGGAATGGAAGGGAATGGAATGGAATGGAAGGGAATGGAATGGAATGGAATGATCCTGAGTTGGAAGGGACCCATCAGGAGCATCGAGTCCACTCCTGGCCCTGCACACGGCATCCTCAAGAGTCACACTATGTGCCCAAGAGCATTGTCCAAACGCTTTTTTAACTCTGCCAGGTTGGTACTGTGGCTGCTTTCCTGGGAATCTTGTGCCAGTGCTCAACCACCCTCTTGGTGAAGAACTTCCACTACAGAGATGGACTTTTCCATGGATTTTTTTTTTACCTAGGAAGATCTAAACTTTAAGTTATCAATCACTGAATATTACCTTACTCTTTTGTACTTGCACCTTAATATATTTCAGCTACCTTTTTCCTTCTTGAAGAAGTGAGAATTCTGCCTTTTCTGGTCTAGCCATAGCAATGTCTCTTACACTGGTGGAGTTTACTGTGATTGCATATAACACCTCTACAGGCAAGTGCATCTATCACATTTTTAAAAAACTCCCCCCACAAAAAAAAAAAACTAATTTAGGCAATCCAAATTCATTCTTAAGATTTATCAGATCCTAAGACACGTTCCTTAAAACTAACAGATGTTCATCAGGTGACTGTGCACTTTTGTCTTACTTGCGATAGAAAAAACATAGGTAGGCAACTTGAGCTGAAACCCCAACTTCTTACATGGCTGAAATTACATGCAACCCTCTTTCCCTTCTGTTCAAAGATATAAATCCAAAGTGTACTGAAGCTAATGCACTTGCAGCTGTGAAAAGTACCTACACAGCAGGGGATTTGAAAGAAAAAAATCCCAGACATTCACTTCATAAGGTTCAGCACAGTCTCAGGAATCTGTTGAAATAGGAATTACTTCATCCAATGTCATTTAAGCCTGCAATACTTCAGAATTAAACGGCATTGGATCAAGTAAAATTTTATATTTTTAGATTCAGTGGACTTCATCCAGACTTTTGATCTGTCAAAATACCTGAAACCAGAAAATTAGGGTTTGGATGCTTGTCTCGGACTTCAATGCTGGTTTATTGGAAACCATCCTACCTTTTAACCAGTTTCCATTTTAGGTAATATCTTCTTTTCCTTTTTGGAGGTTGACACTTTGTAATTAATAGCAATTTTCTGCTAACTATATGTATATCTATATAGCTGGTGTATACCAGCTTCACTAATTCAGCTGAAATTAATGCCATCTCTCAGTTTCTTAACCTGGACCTTCTCTTGCTAGAACAAAAATAAAATTTGTTTAACTAACTGGATTTGTTATATATAAAAACCAGAAGACCCATGTTTCCTACAGCCTAAAATTATGCAAGCAGAATGGAAGGGTTTTTTTAACAGATTAATATTGAATATCTATCAGACAAAAGTGCAATTCCACAAGTAGTGGAAAAGTGGAAAGGATGAGTTAATTTTCAGGTGCCAGCAAGGCCTGGAAGAGAAATGAGGGCTGAAGAGGATAGATAAAAATACCCATTGGAAGTAATATATTGATTAAGTTAAGAAATTTGAATAAGAAAATACAACTAGTAATACAATACAATACAATTACAAATTTCAAATAAGAGCTATTAGTTTCGTTTTCTTGGAAACCAATACATAAGGAGAAATAATGAAAATTGTTAAGGCAAATATCAGAGCAAATTATTTGGTGACTGTGTGAAAGGAAGGAGACTCCCATGTGTTGGTCAGTGTTCTGAGTATTGGAGCCTTCATGGTGCAGACCTATTTGCTGTTTGATTGCTGTGATATTAACCCAGAATTTACTTTTGCCTTTAAATTCTAGTTTGGTTCAACTACTGTATTTCTCACTGTATTGCTTGGTATTTTTCAGAGGTTCTAATGATATCCACACATCTCTAGGTATTTTTTTTCTGAGGTTGTCACATCTCATGCCAAAGTATTTTTTACATTTTACTCTATTTTGGTAGCTATTTCATGTGGGCAGTTCTGATTCTTTCAAATTATTCTGAAGCTGAATCGTCTGATCCTGCTGTCAGCTAGTGTATATGACCATGTTTCCACTGACTTTGATGGGTTATAGCAATTTTCGGCTGCTGACAGCAGCAACTTTTCTATACCAAAATATACTGTTGGTTTGTAAGAGAATCACAAATCCCCAGTGCTTACATAATTGCATTATCCCTCTGAAATTAATACACTGCTCACTAAAATAATCTTTTTATCTATTCATGAACAGTAAAGACAAAATTACTACCTATAAGGTGTAGTTTTCATCTGTTTTTAATAGTGCAAAAAGTATTTTCAAAGCATAAATAACCTTTGAGTGAATTGTTCTGTTTATCTTTTAACAATAGTATGTGCCTAGAATTACTGTCTAGTTTACTTAACAGCCTGATTTTTTCCTAATCTGTTGCAATTTTAAATTATCAGCTGCACTGGTACCAGCAGGTGTATGTAACATGAAAATTAGTCATGAAAACATCAGTCCATTAATTTCTTATTCTAATGTCTTCTGTAATCCAGAATATTAAGCACCACATGTCAATTCACGCTTCAGATTGGGTTGGTTTACTTAACTATAGATTATATTTTCCTTCAGTATCTGTTACAAAAAAAAAAATTAGAAAAACATGACTGAGAAATAGGATCTAGTTTTAAAAAATGCAGAATTTCATTAGTATACCATGTCATATTTTTAAGCATGTATTGGATTTGTGTGGCAAGGCTTTGCTAGTACAAGGGCAACAGGGGTGGCCTCTGTGAGAAGCTGCCAGAAGCCTCCCCCAAATCCCACAGAGCCAATTCCAGATGACTCGGGGATGGACTCGCTGCTGACTGAGGCCAAGCCATCAGCAGTGGGGGCAGCACCTGTGGGATAACAGATTTAAGAAGGGAAAATACTGCTGGACGACAGCTCCTGGGAAAGAGAGAATAGGTGAGAGGAACAGTGCTGGCACAGTGGTCAGGGCAGAAGGAGGGGCAGGAGGTGCTCCAGGTGCCTGAGCAGAGATTCCTCTGCAGTTCATGGTGCAGAACAGGGTGAGGCAGGATGTGCCTCCATGTGCAAAACCTCCATGGAGGTTTGTGATGGGGCAGAGATCCACCTGCAGCCTGTAGGGGATGCCAGGTCAGGCAGATGCTCTAAGGAGGCTGTGACCCCAAAGGAAGCCTGTGCTGGAGCAGGCTCCTGGTAGGACCTGTGGCCCCATGGGAGCAAAGCCCACATCACATTGGAGAAGGCTGTGGAAGACTGTCTCCCATGGCAGGGACCTCACTCTGGAGCAGGGGGGGGAGTATGAGGAGTCCTCTCCCCTGAGGAGAAAGGCATGGAAGAGGCAACATGTGATAAACTAAGAACTAATCCCATTCCCTGTCCCCCTGAGAGCTGATAGAGAGAAGATAAGGAAAATCAGGAATGAAGCTGAGTCTCAGAAGGGAGGGGTGGGTGAAAGGTGTTG
Source organism: Rhabdornis inornatus (assembly GCA_013397075.1). Lineage (NCBI taxonomy): Eukaryota > Metazoa > Chordata > Aves > Passeriformes > Rhabdornithidae > Rhabdornis > Rhabdornis inornatus. Next base: position 350,832 of record VWZS01006021.1, read on the forward strand.
TCAAAAATTTATTTTAATTATTTATTACCCTACTATGAATTGGCTGGCAATCAATTACACAAACTTCCCCAAGTCAAGTCTGTTTCGCCTGTAACAGTGGTAGGTGAGCATTCTCTCCCTGTCCTTATCTTGATCCATGCAACCCTACTCATGTTTTTTTCCTCACTATCCAGCTGACGTGTGAAGTGATAAAGTGGCTTGGTGGGCACCTGGTGTCCAGCCAGGATAAATCCACCACATACCATTTCTGTATCTAAACTTTGGAGGCTTTTATTTCCAAACTGGCTTTCAAAAGTTAAAATAATTTAACTGACATATTTTTAAATTTCAAAATGACAAAGGTGTGTGTAAGAAGTTTAATATTTTTGACTTTCCATTTCACAGAAAATTCTATAATTTTTTAGGCTGTAAATGCTTGTTCTCATCCACCTCTATATCCAAATACTGATTACCCATCTGAACTATACTTATTTATATAAATTGTGCTGTGTATCTGTAACTACCTGGAAGAACTGTTCTCTGAGCTACCACCAGTAAAATAATTTTTCATGAATGACTGAGTTTGATAATTCGTGCAAGATTATCTTGACAATAGCTGGTGTCCTTTCTTGAGTAGACCAGTACTGAACACTTTTCATAATATTACTGCTTTACCTTTCCAGGTCTGTGAGCCAGTCAACAATGAGTAATTCTAAAGCAGATAATCCACTGTTTTCCCACCAGAATTTCCTCCTTCTAATACCACCAGTGACTTCCCAAAGGCTCCCTTAGGTGTTAGAGGTCCATCCCCTGTAAAACTTCATTAAATACCCTGGGCCAAAGCACTTGGTAGCAAACAAGCCAAATTAAGGAGGTAAAATACTGCAGCTGTGGAATGCTTCAGGAAACTACAGGTATCTGCTTACCATTTTCCTGAATATCTTCTACTTTTCTATTGTCCACACCCATTTTTGCTTACAGGCAACTTAATGGCAAAACTCCATGGCAGAACAGAATCCACGATGTTTTGTAAAGAGTAGACATGCTCTATATTTAAACAGTCCCATAAATAACAGTCAACAGCATGAAGTACTTTTAGCATATATGTGAAGTACCAGGGTATAAAACCTGAACTGTAGTTTGCAGGCAGAGCTTCAGTGTGAAATCACAGTGATCATAGTTAAATCTTATTTAAAAACACGGCTATTTTTTGTGACTGCCTACCACTCAGAAAGATCTTTACTGAGGCTCTGATCAATGGAAATTTGAACACGAGTCAGCACTGTAGCCAGGAGGGCCAACCCTGTCCTGGGGTGCATCAGGCACAGCATCACCCGCCAGGCAAGGGAGGGATTGTCCCCTCTGCTCTGAGCTGGGGCAGCCTCACCTCCAGTGCTGGGGGCAGTTTTGGGTGCCACAGTACAAAACAGACATCAAGCCCTTAGAAAGCACCCAAAGAAGTGCCACAAGGACAGTGAAGGGTCTGGAGTGGAAGCCATGTGAGGAGTGGCTGAGGTCACTTGGTCTGTTCATCCTGGAGGAGACTGAGGGGAAACCTCATTGTGGTCTGCAACTTCCTTGTGAGGGGAACCAGAGGGGCAGACACTGATCTCTTCTGATCTCTTCTCTGTGGTGACCAGTGACAAGGCTTGAGGAAACGGAATGAAGCTGAGCCAGGGGAGGTTTAGGTTAGGTCTCAGGAAGAGGTTTTTCACCCAAAGGGTAATGGATCACTGGAACAGGCTCCCCAGAGACGTGTTCACAGCACCAAGCCTGACAGAGTTCAAGAAGCATTTGGACAATGCTCTCAGGCACATGGAGTGACTCTTGGGATGTCCTGTGCAGGGACAGGATGGGTCCCTTCCAATTTGGTGTATTCTACGCTTCTATAATTGTACTACATAGAATAACCTATGTTCATATTTTCATTGCAGGGATAGCACTCCTAAAAGTAGATAAGCAGAGTTATAACTCCTGAAAGACAGCTATGTAAAAATTTATGCTATTCTTCCTCTGGGAAAGCAACTACTACAGCTGCTGGTTTCTGCAGTTAAGTAATCACTAAGTATTGCAGGGAAGCATGGCCTGATTGGAATCAAAGGGATAAAGTGAGGCAGAATAAGGTGCAGGGACTGGTTCTGCATAGTTCCTTGCTTGGCTGGCTGCCTTTTGCACAGCTATCTCTTCCAGCATTGGGCTTTATGCCTTCTTGCGCTCTCCCTGATACTCCTGCTGTGGTGCCTAACCATCATTCTTGGCTGCCTTTTGCCTTGCTACTCTTACTCCCTTTTTCAACCACTGGTAGGAGTAGACTCTCGTGCCATTCTGAGCTTCATGAGTTGTTCCAGAGACGTGGGTACCTGCTCCACTGCCTGCTAGCACAAGCCCTGCTTGTCTCTGTTGTATGATCTTGCTGGGTATCTCAGGATTATCGGTATGCTTGTGCTTGCTAGCTATGCATTACACCCTCCCTTGTCCTGCCAACCATTCCTCCCTCCCCTCCCTGCTCACTACTTGCTGAAACAGAAATTATTTCCATTTCAGAGAATGTGGAAAAAGTGGTTTTAACCTTTGAGAAGCATCCCGGTTTGAAAAACAGCCTTAATAGATGTAACTTTCCTCTGAAAAAGCAGTCAAGTAATCATGAGTGTGCTGGTTTTTAACCTTTTTTTTCTGTGCAAGTTCATTACCAGTGAATGTAACCCAGACAGAGCAATAACTTCTGCTTAGCTTTCATTAATTTTCTATTGGTTAAGCAGCTTAGTTGTTGAGCAGTAAGCAGTACAACTACACTCCTGCCTTCAGGCTGAGAAGTGTGCTTGTTCTTTGCCAAGTTTCCATCTCATATATGTGATGGCATGCCTTGGTGGCACAAGTGTGACCACCATCAGGTGTGTGGTAGAATCAAGCTCTTACTGAGAATGATCTAAATTTACTCAGTTCCTAGAAGCAGTGCATACTGAGTGGTGTCTCTACAATATACAAGAGCTCTGTTAAGTTCAGCCTCCCAACAAACCATTCTCTTTCAAGACATGGTGCTGATGCTTTCCTGTGTCTCAAACAGCAATAATGTGCCAGTGCCTCAAAGGCAGACAGCAATCAGCTCATTCACAACTCCACTTGCTCAGCTCAGATATGGGTAAGTATATGTTTAGGACTCTATGAGTCCCAGATCTTTCCCAGCTTTCAGTCTTCTTCCCCTGAGCATGTCCCTAATCAGCAGAATTCAAGCCAAGTTACAGCACAAGTTTAGACAGAAAAAATTCAAAAGGAGGTTGAGAAACTGTTAATATTTACAAGCAGTAGCTAAAGTAACACCTATAATATATATAGCTCATGGATCATCCAGAAGCAAAGGGTTGTTTTAAGCAAAATCCCTAGTTAAATTAGTATTGAGCTTTATTATGACAGGTATTATATTATGGAATTTAACAAATCCACAGTGAAAGTTTTGTTTAAGCCTGGGCAACTGGGATTTCATGATGATATAAATAGGCTACATCCTGTCTAGCTATGAAAGATTTGACAAAGGGAAAAAGTTATCTAAATGTTCCTCCTTTTATTCTGATCAGAGCACTGTAAAGAAAAGTACTTAAGAAAAATCAAACTTGCTGCACATTAAGAGAAAAATCTTTGTGGCTAATGAACTAAACCAAAATAAAAATGTTTCATTGAATTTTTAGTACAAAAAAATCTCACTGTAAGCATTTGGTTTTGAAAGCCTATTTTAATTATGTTATTTGTTATTATTAGCAGATACAAAATTTATATGTGGCCATCAGACAAAGATTTTCTCATTCAGCTATTAAAAAAAATAGGTCTGTGTTTCCTTTGCATCTCATTAAAACAGTAGACGGCATTTATCTGGCTTTAACATGCATGGTTATATGCATCATTTTTAATTAATAGCATTTAGTGTCTGAGCAATAGAGAGTGCAAAGTCAGGGAACTGATAGAAGGTGTTGTTCATCAGCCGTAATTTTTTTTTTTTTAATTTCTATAAATTTGTAGGACTGTGTTCCAATATAATGGTCTTAGTGGCTTAGTCAGCATGCTACATCAGGAAGAAGAGCAATATGACCTCTCTTCAGAGGTGAAACTGGCTAGAATGAATGATCCCAGGTGGATTAGTGATAAGTAGCTACCAAAATCAGGTTCCAAGGGCTAAATTGGATGTCAAAACATAAGGCATCAGTTGAGACCTGCGCTCTGTTCTCAAAACCAGAAGGAGCCACACCTATTAGCTGTACTTACTGTTCATAGCAAAAGACATTTTACAGCAACTATAAAGAGAAAAAATTTAAAATAATATTAAGTCCTGTAGAAAAAACAGCCCCTTCAATAGAATATAAATTATTATTGAGAAGCCAATTTTCATTTCAGTTTTTGCTCTAGATTTAAAGAATTATAAAAAATTCATCTTCAACCTCAAACTTATGATTTGGAATATTTAATTTATACAAATGTATCTTTGCAATTTCTTCAGCTTACATATACCTAAGTGCACAGTTAATTTTGTACCTTCTGAGTTTAGAAAAATAAAAGCCAAGGCTCTCAAGACAATTAGGTCTGTCCTTCAAGATACTTCTACATGAAGTTTTGTATTAAATGTAGCTATTGTCTACAAGAGAGTGCTCAGCAAAAGGTCCAAGGAATTTCTGGTTCTTTCACTATTAAACTAAAGAAATATTACCAAATCAAATAATCAAATAAGTTGATTGTGACTGCCGTGGCAAATTATGGATATCAAAGAACTAGTGATAAAATATCACAATGCAGCAAATATTAAAACGTGTTTAATGCACTTGCTTTGTGAAATATCAATGAGGCCACTACTTTCAAAATTAACCGTGAATTCTGAGATGTTGCAGCTTGGATGCACAGACAAAAATTGCCTATTTGAAAATAGCTAAAATAATCTAAGCCCTTTCTTTCCCTTTTACGGCTTTCACTAAAATATTTTAGTATCTCTACTTCAAGTTCTCCAGTTAGGATGTTTTAGCAAATATTATCAGAGCTGAGTACTTCAAGAGGTTCATCAGCTTCTATCTTTGTCAGTATAACTTCTAAGAGCCAGTGTATGTACTTTAAGAACCAGATAATTCAAAAAGGCTTTAAACCAAATGCCAGATGTCAAATGCCAGCTCCTTCCAGAGAACTTATGCTTAGCAGCAATGTAACCAGGGCTTTTTGTCTTAGAGAGCATGTTGATTTTTGATTTCTGGAGCAATATATTCTCAAGTTAAGTCATCAGTACAACATTTTATTTCTTGTTAATTGTATATTTATCTGTGAGAACCAGGTTTCCACATAGACAATATAATTTGGATTGTATCTATTGCTCAGTGGGAGCATTTCTGTCTCATAAAGCATTGTTTAGGTGCACAAATTTCTGTGGCTTTCCCTGTGGACCAATATCTATCACATAGCAACATCTGCCAAGGAATATGCTGCAAAGCTGTCTTCATATTTTTCCTCTCTTCCTCAAGATATATTTGTCCATTTCTGGGAAATGAATCCAACATCTTCACTATCAGTGTCACACTCAAAATAAACAGTTGAAAATATCAGTCTGCAAACACGCAACTGGAGGCATTTTGTACAATGCTCTGACTCATATAGTAGAAATGGAGGCAGTACTGAATATAAATTCTCTATTATTTGCAAGTACATATTTTAGCAGATTTTTGCAAGTACAGATAAGCATGCCTCTTAAAAGTTCTAGTACTGCTAAATACAACATTGAATGTCCAAGTATTAACAACTTTGAAAAGTCTTTAGTACCTAGAAAATGCCTTTAACTTGTAAAATATGATAAATCAGGTTTAAGCCAAAGAACAAAAAAAAGTATATCCCCCAACAGTGGAATTAATTTAATCTAGTTTATTGACTTGTTTTGTTGTTTTTTTTTAATATTGAGCAGCCCGCAACACAGTTGCTATAGTGGAAGTTACCCTTTTATCTTTCTTAAACATAGCTGGTATCTCATTTCTTGAATGATCAGTATAGATTTACTCCCCAGATCTCAGTCCCTTTCTCCTGTGCACCGGTAGCTTAATTCCAGGTTCCTCAAGGGAGTTTTTTGTGGTATACACACATTTATTGGAGCAAAAAGAGTTCTGATTTCAGAGTGCTTGCTATTAAAAGACAGATTTGTTTGTAATTTTTTTCTTAAATCCAAAGAAGCACTCCTCTCCATGTCCTGAAAACTCATTGTAGACAGGAAAATCATTAGTTTGGGTTTGGCATTTACAATAAACGTTTCAGAATTTGGAACCTTTCAGTTATCTACAGATCTTAAGGTGGTTACATGAGCTTGCAGGTTACACAGGGAGCTAATTGTTTTACAATTAGCAGCAGCAGTAATATCTGCTGCTTGAATTAATACAGTAATTAATGTATACATAGGCTTTTAACTATCAAAACAGAATTACGTTGAAAGTGAGGTCTTTCTTCCCATGAGTCAGTATTGTCTGTGACCACATTCAAGAGCCATCTTAGTGCACAAGAATAGGACTTTGTATTCTTGCATAAAGAAACAACCCGTTATTAAACAAGTTTACATCCCCTTCAGGTAGCCCTTGGAAAGAATTCTGCCTCTGGCAGTTATCTGTTCAAGAATTACTGTAATCTACCCCTGCCTGTATGGCATGTACATTGCAGGCACAGCATGTCTCATCATCCTGTTTGAGAAAGTTACAGAAATAGCACATATATACATGATAAAATGTGTAGTGAAAGTGTACAGAGCTTTGAGCAAGGTCTAAAGCAAGAAAAATACAACAGTCCCCCACCCCCCAAAAAATATAGATTGTTCCATTTCATCAGTCACTTATTCATTATTTTCCTGGAGTTTCATTAATTTTTTTTATAAAAAGCATGTTTGTGTAAAAGCTAATAATCAAGTATCAGTCACTAAAATTCAAAAAAACCTTTCTGGGAGAACATTAAACATTAAATACTTTAGTAAACTGTTAAGCTTTTTATTGTGAAAAACCAATATAAAAAATCTCTAATAACAATAAAACAGTCACCAGCAGCAACAGCCAAGGAAAAAAATCAAAGGAGAAGAATCCTTTTGAGAGCTAAATATTTTCAAGGAACTACTCAAAATAAAAATGAAAAGGAAACAGTGTCAGTATGCAACACATGTTTGCTACCAAGGTAAAAGGAATAAAAATCATATAAGGCGATCATCCAGAAACTGGCAGGACTGCTTCTGATGAAAAGACTGCAATGTAATCCTTCAGCTGTTTAGGAATGCTTTGATTACAACTTTATGTAGAAGCTATTACATTTCGTTACACCATATGGCAGTAAGGTGGAGTACAACACATGGAAATCCAGTCAGGCAAAGAGGGACATTAAAGAAGGTATGATAAGTGTATGGTTGCACTGTGGATACCTATATGTAAGGAATCGTTTTGGGTCACTTGCTGTCCATGACAGTGAGTACACAGGTATTTTAGCACTGCTCTTATCTTAAATGGATTTGGTTTTTTTCTTTTTGTATATCTGTCAAGCCCCAGTTTCTTGTGGCATTCACCTCAGCCCATTCAATATCACCGTTCTGGAGACACTGATGGAAAGTTGCTTGATGGGGATATTTTGTCTTCCTTTGCTCCTATCCTATTTTTCCCTTTCTTCTCTTCCTTTCTACTGGTAGCAGCTGCCTTTCCTGCAATAGTCTTTATCTAGTCCCTACACCCACACTCGCACATGCACTAAAGATTTGAAGCATTTCTAGCAAACACCTTTTAATGAATGCATAGTACATGTGATAATGCTCAATATATGTAATGTTATACTTTAAAGAACTTTATTTTTCAAAGTGAACTTGTTAGATATTTTGCAGGTCTTCTCTGTGCAGTCACTGTACAAATAAAATTGGGGTTTATTTTAAAATCACATCTGCAGATATTGACATCTTCACAAAGACTGCTGTTTTAATACCATGAATATGAATTTTATTGATGAAAACTGCAGGATTTAAACTGACAGTATTAAGAATGTTTACTGAGATATTGAATAGAATATGTGGTATATATTTGGGTATGGTCCTTGCAGCTGTTCTTGTGGAAATGGAGCATCATACAGCTGAAAAATCCCAGTTAGCAGGATAGGGAACCTGTGGAAGGTAAAAGTTCTTTTTCTGGGCAGGAGTATTCTCTGTTGAAGGCAGTGTAATGAATAAACACATTATTTGTATTACGATAGCATCTAAATGCCAAAAGTCCATCCACAACTAACAAGGCTTCAGGTCCTGTTGAAGGATTTAATCTTGCTCACCCACACAAAGAATGAAATGTGGGGAAATGACATAACTTATAAGCAAAGTGTCAGTAGTGTCAAATGGAATGTATTTGCTCAATTCTCATAGTTGTCAAATTCCTTTAAATGTAGTTTGAACAAGAAAACAAATTAAAATAGGAAGAATTAGGAAGTAAGGAAAAATATATTAAAAAAGGACAAGTTTGATAAAACTCAGAAAATTTTAGCATAAAGCAATCAGATTATATTTATCCTAATAAATCAAGAAAATATGCTACTGGGCTTATTTTGGCACTAGAGTTGATGCCTCTGATTAATTGAACATATAAACATTTGAGCAGCAGAAATCATCCCATGACGGGTGATGGAATAGAGAAACCTGAGTAACAGAAAGAAGATGGGAAGGGGAGAGAGGAGAGGAGAGGAGAGGTACGGCAGGAACTGACAGCAGGGAGGGAGAGGAGCAGCCCATTATGGATCATTGGTGCTGATAAATATTGCTTTTTGTTTTGTCTTTTTTAAAAGCAAAACATGTACACGGGGCAATTCCTGCCCAGATTTTTAATCGTAAAATTATCCATAGGTGGCAGAGTTCATATTTTTCCTGTGTAAGATTTACAGGAACAAGATTTCAAAGCCTATTTCAGCAGCCCAACCGAGTCATTTTTACAGTTTGGAGATTAGCCAATTCCTAAGATTGAGCACTGTATGTAGGGATTACCTCACCCATGTTGACATGTAGCCAGCACTGTTGGTAAGAAGCCACTTCATGACTGCAAAATAGTTTTAAGATGGGGAAGGAGAAGAAATCTGAAAGAAGCAATTCCTCTCCTATATTGGCAGAATGTACGTACCTTAGTTTGAATTTTGTCCATGACATTTGGGGCTTGAAAGGAGAAACTTAACTGTTTTTGCCAGCTCCATATTAAAAGAATGAGAGGGGGAAATATCCAGGATTTATCAATAATTTTAACACTTACAGTTTTCCACAAGCATTCAGAGAGCTCTTTTTCAGGATGAGGGGAAAATATGTACACACAGTAGCCATCAGTATTACTGCTATACAGGTATATATAAGAAAACTTATTTTGAATAGAGGAAGCAAGAACACTCATAGCAAGGACTTTACCATATCTCAAATTGTGAAACAAGAGCTGGAGATCCATGATGGCTTTTTATTGTTCTATCTTCAGACTCCTTTCATTTCTTTCAGTGTACAAATTAATTAGATCAAAAGCAGTCCAGTTATGTCAACTCAGACTACAATCACAATTCCCATGTTGATAAAAAGATTTGAGCTTCTGACTGACAATTATTTTAAAAAATGCAATTAGTCCATGGAGTATTAGTAATTGGGGGATGGAAAGAAGTGGCAGAGCTACAGCCCAAGAGAATGTTTATTTGCTCTTGGGTCTCTGATGAGTTAGTTTAGAGTCTGGAGGTAACTTCCAAAGAGTGATTGCTCCTGGCTTTCCAAAGCTGCTATGTTAGCTTCGCCTGGCTGGGTTCTGGCCAACCATCTGTCAACAGAGCCTGCCTTGTTTAGCCTAGTAAAACAAAAGCTGAGAGAGATATAGCCACTCTCTATAAACACTTCGGGGATAAACAAGGGAGAGGAATAAGAACTATTAAATCTAAGAGATCATGTTAGCATAAAAACAGGAAGAAACAAACTGGCCGTGAATAAATTTTGGTTGGAATTTGGATGGTCTTTCAGCAGAAGTACAGTTGTGAAATAGCCTTCCTATAGCTGTAATTGGAGTTATACAGCTTCAGGATTTTCAAACTTGGAGTCTTCTCTGTTTACGAAGAGAAATTTATTACATTGTCTCCAAAACCTAAGTAAAATTAATCCTGCTCTGTACCAAAATATTCACCACTGATCATTACTCCCATTTATACTGCCACAAAACATTTGGCACTGCAAAGCCATTGAATATTTGTTTCATGAGACCACTAAATTGATGCTTTTCTGTACATACAGCTTAAAGTATCTCATAATCTAAGTTTATAACATAAATACTTGGGAGCAGCTGAGACAAACTAAAATGACTTTGGTTCCAAGTATGGAATGTGTCAGGTAAGTAGCACTGCAGCTCTCCTTGCATAATTGGTGATGACCTCACGAGTTAAACACCAACTTTAATGCAGATCCTGTGGTGTTTTAGAGGAGCTTCTATGCCATATGACCAGGAGATATATGCAATTTAATTGAAAAAAAAATTACTATGAGGGACTGGAGGGAAGATGTACAGTCCATTAATTTTTTAGGTAAATCCAAATTCAACTATAAGAAACCTTGATCTAACACAATAGGTAAATTCGTGATTGAATACATCTGCAAATAAGATAAAAAGCCAAAGATTAATTTCCTAATCTGTTTTATAACATACTTGGAATCTCTACCTTCAATTACCAGCCTCATTGAGAAGATGCTTGGGTTGTGCTTTCTTCATCTCGGAGAAAATGATAAGAGATGCAGACCTAAATCTTGCCTGTTCTTGGCTTTGGGCTAGAAGATGGGGAAGGAAGTTTTACAATAAGCATGAAGTCTGAAACAGTTCAAATATTTGGGGTGCTCTGATATATCCAAATAAAATATATTTGTGCCAAGAGAGACTGAGCAATTCAGATGTACATAATGAATAATTATTTGTTATAAGTTTCTGTGGCCTTTTATATAGAAATACATTTCATGCATGAACTGCATATGAAAAACTCTTTCATATCTTTTTTTATTTACTCAGTTAGGCAGTATGGAAGAATAGAAGACTTGCAGGTTTCCTGAAATTAAAAAATACGTTCTTGATTTGTTTAAACATGGATTTTCACATGTCCTTTGCAATTTCTAGTTCTGATCCTGAAAAGGCATTTTCATAGAAAGCTTTGCAGCTCACTAAACTTCTCTTACTTAACTTATTGTGACAGTCATCCTGTAACAGTACATCTCCTGTACACATTACACTATTCTTGCAGGAGACAGCAAACGCCAATTTGGTACTGATGTAGACAGCCCTGAATGTAGAGCGAAAATGATGGCAGAACTTCCTTGGATGACCTTGCCTCTTAGTGGAAATCTGTAATAGCTCTTCAGAACTTCAGTTTAAGCCAATGTTTCCCTCCAGTTATCAAATCAGATATCCTCTGGAAAAGCCTCCACCTGCTTTACTACCACTGGTTACTTCTTCAGCTGGCAGGCAAAAGTTACATTGCTGACAGGAGTTAAAACTCCAGTTAGAATTGCTAGAAAAAAGGTAAGAGTTAGAGTTGGACCAAAGCACCTTCAGATATGAGTAACTCAATCCTGTCTTACTTTTTCTTACACACTTCATGTTTGCTGTTAATCTTTATCAGTGGGTCCAAAAAAGGCTCTAATTAAGTACCATTGGTGTCATAGGAGCTAAAAGATTTGGAAACTGAGTTCAGTGATGACTTCATACTTGAAAAGAAATGAACTTACCTATACATTTTCTGTTTGGAAATGCAATGGAAATCACTTTTATGTGTTAATTAACATGCAGGTATTTGAACTCATTATTAAAATTTAAAATATCATATAGAAAACAGGTGCTTAATGGAGCTAAAAGTGTTCTGTGGAGTCAGTTGAAAATATCTGACATTTCGAAGTGACTGATGAAAAGGTCAAAATAATCTTTAGCACTGTTACGTGAGTCCCACTTTTACCTATCTTTGGATCTCACAAAGATGCTCTCATTTTCCATGATGGCGAGATGACAGTCCAAGCTGTGAGGCTGAGCTCTGTCTCCAAGCCCTGCCCATCCAACACAGGGTCCCCTGGGCTCCCCACTCCCTGCACCTGCTCTGGCTGCTGCCTGGCAGCTGTGTCCTCTCTCTAACGCAAACTGCACGGGAAAACCAGGAAAATTTACTGCTTGGCAGGTCTTTTTAAATGTAGGAGATATTTTATAAAGTCACTAAATAGTTAAGATAGTTTTTGTTCCACATTCCATTTAATCCATATGTACAAGCTATATACACGCAGGAAACTGGAAGGGACAAATGCTGTTGCTCAGCAACAAGAAACTGGCAGAAGCTCAAATACTCCACATTTCCAGCAGACAATGGCTCTCTGAGCTCACAATCAATAGCATTTGATGCAAAGGAAATGCCCAGTTTATCACACTTGCCATCTAATAACACCTCAAGTGTATTTGAGGCTGGCATACATAAAAACATATCTGAACTCCAGCTGTTTGAATAATGTTTTGAAAAATCCACCCTTTTTTTGCTTGAAAGCCAGTTACAACAAATGAGTTTGTTATTTGTAGGTATTCTGTGAATAATTTATGAAAACAAATGTCACTCTATAGGTTATTCAAGAGATTCAGTTTAACTATTCATGAGCCAGGATGTTCAAAGACGACTCAAGTCCATCATAAAGTCTGAATTATGCTTCTTCCTTTGTGGTTCTTTATATATCACCTTGGTTTTATGCATGCACAAATAAGTCTCACATTTTATTTCTTTTGCTACACCTATTGTTTTCCTGTTTCTTTACTTCCCTTCAGTCTTTTTTGTCCTTCAGGATTTCTCTTGGCCTTTCCATAATTTCTCCTCTCCTCTTCGGGGCTACAATTATCTGCTTAGAAGATGAATTTTCGTATTCCCACCCCTCTATGCAGCAAGTGGCTCCTTTGAGGCAGCGATTTTCTGTCCTGGCACCAGGCAGAGGCAGGTGTGGCCCCACAAGTCACCACAAAGGTGGAGCTGGGACCAGCACCAGCAGACAGGAGCTATGGAGCTCAGTGGAGTACTGATGCTAGTGCTGGGGTACAGCACAGAAAGAGACTGTCAAGAGTCTGAATTTCCTGGTGTTGAAAAACTATGGTGATGAGCACTTCATCACAAAATGAGTTTTACTGTCCTTCATTTTACTAATAGAAACATGGGCATCATCTGCTTAATGCTTCTCATCAAGCTATGACCACACAGTCTCTCCTGCCTTAGACAGTTGTCTTAAAGCAGCATGACTCCATCTCTAGCACTACTGATTTTCTTTATAGGATATAGATGATTGCTAAACAATTAACTTAAACAAGATGCCTAAACTTAAGAAATTCAAAGTTGGCTGAGATCAATCCCCTCCAACTTTCAGAATGGCACCAACAGTCCACAGGATTTATTTATCTATTCTTTTGTATCTCATATTAGTACTGGGGCAAGAGCATATATTTTAGGAAAAAAACCCAACCTTGAATTCAAAATTTTAATTAGTGATTAATCAGAATCACAGGTGTTGAAAAATATGTTAGATACATATAGGATAGATGTACATAAGGGGCTAAGAATTTTGTGAGGAGTCCTCTTTGAAATTTACAGTGGTAGAGAAAGAGCTTTTGTAAAATGTTCCAGTGGTTAAATGTAGCTTCCTTATCTTATCTGAGATATGCTGAGATTGACAAAATATATTTATGTATATATGTTTAATTTCATTTCATTCCAGAATAGTAGAAACAGTCACGTCAATGAAAGAAGAAACACAGGATAGTAGGAGCAGCCTAGCCTTGTGGGGATTATATTTTAATGTTGTGCATAAAATTGCCCTAACAAACGTGTTAGTGTTTAAAAACCCCCTCGCTCCTTTTATCTGTAAAAAATAAAAGATTTCCGTGCCATCTCCAACTTTTGGTTATAAAATTATCAATACTGGTGGCCTTACTATCTTGTAAAAAAGAACCGGTGATATATTTGGTTTGTGGATAAACAGATTGCCTAAGGTAAAAGAGCATCTTTTAAAATTTACTACCTTCATAAATAATCTGAAAAATGCAAATTATATAAAGGATGTAACCTAAGATAGCACTTCTCAGTCTTCATTCTTTGTAAGGTTAAAACAAAACCTTGTTTCCTTGCTTTTGTAATGAAAAAAAAAGCACATTCATATTCAAGACTAGAGGATTTTTTTTGTTTCCTTTCACTGAAACAAATTTACATGTCTTGAAAAATATCATTGTTTACTACATGTGTCTTGGAATTTTGATCGTATATCACTGAAGATATAACCTCAAAGACACTAGGTTACAAAAACAGCTATAAAAAGAACCCTATGAGGTTATTTTTATTTGTTTTCTGGAACGTGTGCCCTTATGGGCTTTTAAAGTCCTGTTTTCTGGTTTTATCTATTTCTATAAAGACAGAATGCTTAATAGAGAAGACAAACAGAAAACTTGCATCTGAACCTCTTACCTACCCAAAAAAATGTAGGAGATGGTTCTGGAAAAGCAATGTGATTACATGAAGAGACTTTAAAAGGCATGATTTAGGGGAAGCAGATCTGGGGTGTTCAGTATTTGTGTATGAAGTTTCCCATTGCCAACAAAACACAATAATTACTTGCAAAATCAATGAGAAAAGATAAAGCAGAGTTAGGATTTGAGTCGATGCTCAGCATTTAAGGTGCAAAGTAGCTCTGATTTGGCTGCTTCTCTGATGATATAAGATATTAACTTCTTAATAGAAGTTGATCCAGTTGATTACCAAAGTAACACACCCATGTTAATGAACCTTAAGGGCTCAGGATTTTTCTCAGAAGCCAGTAATAAATAGAATGAAGACCATAAATATAAACTGGCTAGATCAATTGGTCCAAAGGCTTTTACAGGATTGATCCCACAAGATAGTTCTTTTAAACAAAATACTTGCCTGATTTTGTTCAGGTAATTCTTGTTGTAGGAGACAGTGCATTTTTTGTTTTGATTTTGGGTTTGGGTTTTTTTTTTTCATTTTTGTTGTGGGATTTATTTTTTTTTTAAGATTCTTGTACACTAACCTTGTGGAAATTACACCTGAAGAATATTGTAGTCCTAGAATACCTGTCATTAACCTTCAGAAAGATATTAATTCCCAAAGGTGGAAATTCCCAAGAATGTAGAACAATAATTCCTAATCACTTGGATCAAATTCTGTTCCTACTGCTTTTACTGGTAAAGTTAACCTAACTTTACTGGGATTATGATCTTTAATATTCACCCATAGGCTATTAATAAGCATTAGCATGCTGCAGCTATGCCCATAAATATTCAGATATTCTTCAGTAAAACTCCATATTGTTCCATCATTTGTTTCAAAGTATTTACAAATAATTACCTGTGTTAAGAAACATTAACAACTCCAGGAGTTACAGAAAAATTACAGGAGGCATCATTACAGGAGGCATCATCAGCTTCTTTCATTCAATTCTTCATAACTTTAGTTTCTATGACGACAAAGGAGGCAATTCCACAAATCCAGCAGCTCATTATTTGAAATAGTTCACTGTTTCCTCTAGAGAGGAAAGACGCCTTTTTTTTTTTTTTGTAAAGTCTCTTATGTGAAATTCATAATTCAGTGGATGAAATATGAAGGCAAAACCTCTCATGGTATATCTTGTGAAGAACACTTACTGAGACTTATATTGCTTCTTCCTCCACTCCCAACTCACTGACTTATGTTACCAATATTTCTTCTCTTGGTTTTCTGTGACAAAATCTTACACAATTTGAACTCTCACTAAGAAAAAAATACTTGTAAGGTGAGGGAGAGATTGTTTTCCTTTTTTTTCATCCTAAAGCACAGCATCCAGAACACTGCAGTTCCCCAATGAGTGAATGAAAGTACTGTTGATCTCAGCCATGTACAAACTCTCATTATGTTAGGGAATAGCTCTTGAAAATGCAACTAAGCAAGATCCCAAGTGCTGATAATTTTTTTTAAGACTTGTTGATTTTTATATGTTACATTTGAGAAATCCATAGAAAAGTGTTTTGCTAAAGAAAGCACAATTTAGGCTTCTTATAAATGTACAGACAGCATGACCTGGCTATATCACTAGAAAAATATCCTTTTAGAAAGGGTACTGGTGTAGGGAAGAATACAGTATGCATATTTTTCATTAGTTCTCTGAAGGGTCTACATGCAGGCAAGGCAAGAGGAAATATAAACCAACATTTGAACATTTCATGAACATTTGAATCATGAAACATAAGGAGAAAAATCCATTAAGAAGAATAATTTCTTGCTATTATCCCCATTTAAAATACACTACCATAATATATGAATATCCAGTTTCAGGATTTGGTTCCAAATTCTTCCATGGGTTTTAAAAGGTCACACTAGCAGTGGTCCTGATGGAATAAAATCTTGTAGGAAATTGTTATTTTCTTCACAGCCTTAGCATATCATTACTGAGCAGTCTTTTATGGCATGAAGTTAGGTTTACTATGACAACTTTAGAAATGCTGAAAGCCAGACACTGTTGTTAAGCAGTAAACGTGTTTCTTGCAATGTTTCCTGCATTTTCTAGTTTAGTACAAAACCAGATTAGCTGCATAGAAGTTCAGGTCTGTTAAATCTGTATTCATCCACAACTTGTGTTTCCTGATACTATACCAGGTTCCTGGAATTGAGGAGTTTTACCCACCCAACAGAAAAGAAAAGATACCAAAAGCTTCACCACAGAGAAAGTGTTTCAAGTATCATATCGTGGCACAGCAGTCTTTCAACGACCAAACTACCAGAACCAAACCAAACCAAACCAACAAAACAAACAAAAAAACTCCAATCCTTTAGTAAAGAGAAATGGCGCATGCAAATGGCAGAAGAGTTAGAAGTAAAGCAGGAGCATGAGGAATGCATGAGGAAACTCATTCTTACCCTTGACCAAAAAAAAAAAAAATCCTAAAACTATATTACTTGCAATTAATTCCTAACTTCCAAGCATATTTTCTGAGGTGGTAACGGACTCCAGTTCTGCTTTTATGGAATCACTACATTAAGAAAAGGCTGATTTAAAAGGGATCCATCAGGAAGAAATACTTCTGTTCAAAAGATGTAACTAAAGATCTGATAACACTGCTCTAAATTTATTTTCCCTTGTTCTGAGTGTGATTTGTAGCTGCTGTTTTCCAATGCTCAACTGTTTCTGGCTTGATTTCAGCATCCAGACCCCAGCCATAAACAGGATTTTCCAACAGTTAAGAAGATCATAATCATAATAATAATCTCAGTAAAGTTAGGTTTATAGCTTGTGATCCACACACTCATAAGGTTCCATGAACTACATGTAGCGAGCTAACAAAATATTTCTCAAGAAACCCAAAGGCCATATATTTTCAGGCAGCAATCTGTTTCCTGTTTTGGTTTTCTTTTTTCTAAAGTGTTCAATGCCATCACTGGAAAATCTCTTGTGGTCCACAACTGGACACAGTGACACACACTTCACACTTCAGTGTAATGTAACTCTATGCTGTAGCAGGATTGTGGGCAGTAAAAATGGATTACATTACAGGGTATAAACAACCTAGACATTTCTAGACATTTTAGTATTTTTGACTGAACTTACACTTCATTTTACACTAGCATGAAATCCACTGGTGAGTTTAAACCCATGAATTTAAATCCATGAAGTACATAAGGACTGAGCTTCCTGTTTAGAAGTGTGCAGTTTGTTTTTAGAACTGAGTTTTGTAAATGTTTTATTGACCTAGTGGTTGAATGGAGAAACACATGTTTATTCAGACTACATATTTGTTAACAGTGCTTTGAAATGGCAGTTTGGCTTTCTCTCAAGAAAATGTTGTTTGGGATACACAAAGGAAATCTGGAATGATATGATTTCTGTTAAGACTGTTCATTTTCTTTTGTAAAGGATGCAAGAAAGTTTCATTCATCTGCCTTTAAAGTGAACTCAGGGCATCAAAACTAGGAGTTATTGGAATATACATCCTTTCTGAAATGCCCTCTCTGTGCTTCATGAAAGTCGCAGGTTCTACAGAATGTTTTCCTTTCAAAGACCTGACCCTGGGTGCACATCTGAGGTGATGCATTTGTTTCTCCACACCAGAGGAAAGGTGACTTGTGCTTGTTACAGGATGAAATACTCGCTGTGCGTCATTACATGGTATTTTCAAGCAGCAGTCTCTAGCTGTAGCTATTTTAAAAGCAGGGGTGTAATAAGAAATCAACAGTTCAACATGAATTAACTGCATTTTTCTTTTAGTTCATAAAAATCTGTGTGTTCCCTGTCGTAGAGACAGCCAGGTCTTGAGGCACTGTGTTTGTGTTCATCTGGAGGCCTAGGAAGCTTGCTTTTACAACTTAAAAATTACTGACACATCCAATAAAGGGCTATGGTCCACAAGATTTATCAAGTGTTGCAATCAGATCTTTGAACTCCATCATTTCAAGAAATGAAAGACTAGAATGGGAGCAAAAAAGGTTAACAAAAGAAACAGAGGTTGAAAACATAAGGTGAAAATCTGATTGCCTTCAAAAGATCAAAACTCTACTTCAAGAATCGATTAAATAAAATGAAGCTAATGCAACCTGCTTCATTTATCACTAATCACACTTAAATACATGCCTCCTTTTTAAATATTAAAGTATCTGGATAATTTTACTGGTACTGTTACTGCTGCTACTACTATGGTTTAGAGGTTTTATGGTTTAATTTCCTTTTAGTGAAAAAAAACTTTAAAAATGTCTGATGTTTTCTCATTAGAATAGCGCTAGTGAGTTTTAAAACAATTGAATTATTTGTTCTTACTTTATTTTCTGAGAGATATAGTTGCTCTTATATGTTAACATGCAATGTGATAAACACAATGCAAACTCCACAGGGCATTGCTACCCAGTATGACTCCTACTTCGTTTGAGATTTACCTGTTATGAGTAATGGCCTCATCCTACATTGAGATTTGCCTTACAGACTCTTCTCTTGATTCATGTAACTGCAAGGAGGAACTCTGACAGAAGATCCAGCAGTGGAGATTGGATCCAGGGAGCTGGGGGATTCCTGCGTTTTGTTTTTTGATTTGTTTTTGGTTGGTTGGTTGGTTGGTTTGGGGTGTTTTTAGGGCTCAGGCTGCATACCAATAAATTGCAAAGCTAAAATTATACTAGAGATCAGCTTCAAATGTGTCTGCTTCATTAATTTTTTCCACATTGAAAAAAGAGGCCAAGAAATCAAGCTTTGCTGGCTTGAAGAGGAACCAAAAGGAGAGTTGTTCATTCTGCAAGAGATGCTTTGTTTTAAGGCTCTCTGGAGAAAACACTGTTGTGAAGCTCTGTGACAAAGGGCTATTAATAAGAAAAGTGGTGGAAAAATGTCCATGTTCATTCTTTTTTACTTTGGAAGACAGTAAAACCCCAAAACCAAGAAGCATAATCTACGTATTGACTTGAAACGTATATTCTATTCACTCCAGAGAGCTACCAGAAACATCACATAAGATTATTCATTTTCTGTTTCCCAGGGGCTAGACTGCATTTGACATACTTTTGCTCTGAGACAGGCTAAGAAAAGTTCCTCATATGATGGTGAGTGTAAAAAAAGTATCATCTTCAGATTTGAACATCAGTTTTCCTGGCTTCCAGCAGAATGTTTGCAGGCTCTGACAAATCCAAATGAGGAAATCTTACTCCAATTTTCAGGTACTGAAATAATGTAACCAGTATAGAGGAAAAGTATCTAGATATTACTAGCATCGAGTACTGCAAGAAAAATAACAGCCTTCAAAATAGATGGGCAAAGAAGGATATTGTGTGCTCCAGAGGCATGGCTCCAACTGTACCATGGTTTCTTAATATCTGTTTTAAAACTGTATTTTATGCCTTTGTATAAAGAATGCAATTACTTCCCTGGAAGTGATCACTCTTAAAACAACCTGTTTTACGGATCCAGGGTAAAAACAAGACAGTGGAAAGTATGCAGCAACACTGAGCATGTAAAATCTTGGCATTTTAAGGATGTACACACATGTGTATGTATGTACACATATATGAGTGTGGGCATGGACACAAAAAAACAGTGTTTTTATTAGTCTCACTCTGCAAAACTGCAGAGGTGTTGAAGACTCTGGAATGCTACAGATAATGTTACACATAATACTAGAACATTCATATTCTTATTATGAAGGTACAGAATGAAGAGTAAAAAATCATTACTACCTACTACTTATCAATCATTCTATTATTTAAAATGTTTTGATAGAATAATCAGAATGTAAATATATTGTACCAGATCCTATTGCACCATAAGTGGAAGAAGATGTGCACAATGTGCAGGCTGAATTGTGTTTCCATAAAGCACTGGGTAAAACTAATTAATAAATTATATAAAACAGCAGAGTAACTTATCTGCCCCACTCTCTCCTGATGCCCACTAGTGCACTGGTTCTGTTTACTGTTCAGATACTGTTTCAGATACTGTTCAGAGAGAAAAGGATTCTCTGCATACACAGCGGTGCCAAGCAAGCATCATTCCTGTTACATTCACATCTTAATATTAGCAGATGTTTAGCAGGCAGTGATTGCAGAAAGGAGCCGAGATGTCAACTACCTGTCCCCTGTTCCAACTGACATGACCCTTGAAGCTTCAGTTGGCAGACACTATACTGACTGGCTGGGTGAGCCCTTCTCACCCTGCTTCACTCCAGCTCTGCATGAATTGCTGCTTTACTTCCTCAGGTATGACTCTAGCCTACAGATTCCAACCACAATTATTATCCAGCACAATTATCCTGACCGGGTATCAAAGAAATTTCAATCTGTAGAATTCAAATTCAGTGGTCTATCAGGACTTTGTTTCCAAAAGCTATCTGGAACAAAACCTAATATTTCACAAACACTTATTGTTACATAAAACATTCCCTGTTGTACATACACGGTTGTTGTTAAAATACTGCTAGAGCTCCAGCAAACAAAGTAATCCCTTCAGTTATGCTTTTCTCCAGGAATTTTTTCACAGTATGTAATTGTGCTGAGGTGTTTGTCAATCATATTATGTAAACAAGCTCTCAGTGATAATTTCGCTTGGAAAACATCCCTTTACCCACAAAACTCGTAAGAAAAATCAAATCTGTAAGTTGCCACAACTTACATATGCTACACATTTAGTCTCAGGACAGTAACAGTCAGGATAAAATCCACATAAATGCACAAGAGTACTTTCTCTTGTAAATTTTTGGATTGGCTTAGTTCATCATAAATCTACAAGATAAAAGTATCCAAAGTCATAAAGAAGCTGCCTAGCTATTTTACAACCTTATATTCTAATAACATTGTATTATTTGCTAGAATGAAGAGCTGTCTGCATTGAAGTGTATGTCAGGGTCAGTAGTTTTTTCAAGTATTATTTCCCAGTATGTAATTTGCACATAACAAGTATAATTTAAATATAATCAAGACATGGCCACTGGACTTCAGCTACGAAAATTTATAATTCTGGGAGATAACTCAATGATGTATTACCATAGGGTGAAGGATAAGACCAAATATTAGTGAGCCGAATGAAGTTATTTTCAAAATAATTATATAAGACTTTTAGAATAATCTTGGTACAGCTGATAACATTGGGTTTAAAATCTTGAGTGGAAAGGCTTCTTTTTTCCCCTTAGAAGCTATATATACAAGACGATATAGATTATTTTAGAAAACAGGATAAAATGCTTGTGAAAATATTCTTGTACTTCAGGATTGTTAGGCATTACAAATATATCAGCTATTGCTATTTTTATATGGAGTATCACTGCCTCTTTTATGATGCTCATTTTTTGAATAATACTAAATGAGCTGAATTTATGCACATAAATTAATACTTCTATATTTTCATTTTTATTATATATATACATCACAGAGTTGCACAGACTAATAAAAAATCCTTTTTATGTTCAAGAGAGCAGAAACAAAGAAGGATGACTATCAATAAGAAATTACTATCAAAATGACTATCAATAAGAAATTGTAGAAAATCAATAGAGGAAATTAAAGGATAACAAGGGAACTCTATAGCTGACAGTAAGGAAAATAAAACTAATTTAAGCTCCATTTAGGACAGAAGGAATCTTATCTATTCTATTTTGGTAGAAATCTGATTTAAAAAATCATAAATGGCCTAAATTTTCAATAAATATTGCTCCTTGGGGAAAAAGTAAAGTGGGATACATGTTGCATATTTACCATTAAAAAAAAATTACTATTTAACAGGTTACAAGATGGGTAAGAACTTACTGGATGACTGCACCCAGAATGTCATGGCTTGCTACTTGGAGCCAGTGAATGACACAAGGGTCTGTCCTGTCTTGTCTGACAGATTTATTAGTGACCTGGACACAAAACTGGAGATGCCAATTGCCATGCTCAGAGGCAGGACTCAGATTCAGACCTAGGCAGGCCAGAGGAACAGGCAAATAGGGGCAAGGACAAATAGGAGTCCTGGTCCTGGGTTAGAAGAACCTGGCACCACTCCCGAACTTGGGGCATCCTGACCTGGATGAAAACACTGCTCCCATGATCAAGTTTTTTTGTAATTTACACTGTGTTGTGAAAAGCAACAGGAGCAGTAATACTGGAATTCAGTTCTCCAGAGGAAGGAGCTCCTGCCCACCTATCCTTGGGTCAGTGCATAGGCTGAAACCTTCCTTCTGTAACCCCACCTGAAGGCTGCCCTCACTCTCCCCAATGGACCGGTCATCCAAGACTCGGGTCTCGTGTGACACAGTAGAGTAACCTGGGCTTGGACTGCCCATTAAAGTGCTGTCAGAAGTGCTGTGAAGTGACAGAAGAAACGGAAGTCTCATCGAGGGGTAGTATTATTGACACAATATTAATAGTAGCTCAAAGATACAAGAGAGAAAATACCAGCATGAAAACATGAAAAGGCCTGATGGGAAAACAGCAGGGAGGTTAGTTGGGATGGTCTGTTTAGTTTGGAACAAGTTGTGAAGCTTTGGGTTGAACTGGCAGTGTTGTCAGTGTTGATGCTGCTGGTGGCAGACAGCACAGTGAAGCAGTGAGGATTTGTGGTGGTGTCCAACTCTTCCTGCTTGTGACTGATTCCAGACTGTCTGCCAAGGTTTTTCACACCAGAGGTGATGGACACACTGTTGTTTAGGCTAACAGCTCATTCCTAGCTATCACTTTTTGTTAAATAATAAATGTTTGCTTTTTTACTTTAAAGGTGTGTCTAACCTGACTTCAGGCTGTCTTTATGCCTGGCTGAAGACGCCCAAGTGAACCAGACCAAAAGGGAGTATAACAGCATTGCAGCAGCACAGCAGTCACATGGGTTGACCTTGGGGCACTGACTTGTCTCACAGATGGGTCAATATTTGCCAAGACTCCACTTAGTAATTGCAATTCCTCTGGAGACTCTGTACAAGCATTTCCCAGGAACAACGAGCACAGAATAGGCATCTATAGACAAAATTTAAAAGTCTGACCTTGTGGTACTTGTGCCTCCACTAACTAGAACTGACTATGTGGATATTTGTCAAAACTCTAACTAGGTCTCATTTCACCTTGTTTTTTCTTCCCACACAGTTCTACAGAAAAAACTTTATACAAAGTTGCTTTGAGAGATATCAACAGAACAACAGTCAATGATATGTCACCACCACTACAGCTGACAGATAGAGGTCCTCGGCTGAAACAGTGTCCAAGGCCCTGAAAAACAGATTAGGCAGAGATTATCAAACCCCATTTTGCTCAATAATTTGAGCACCTCACAGTGCTCCATTAATAACCCCTATGTACATATGTAATGGATGTCAATAATCTGCTTTTGGCCCTTAACTCCCAGTTCCATCTGCAAGGTCACTGACCCTGCTGGAGGAACTCCTCCAGCAGAATCACTGCAGGGGGATGCAGGCACATCCCCTGTGGCATTTTGGGTTGGCCCTCTAAAGCAGGGGCTCACATGGCTAAAAGTGTTTGAGCTGCCTGTGACACTGGGGGCACCCAACACTCAGCCACAGCTGCCAGCACCTGCAGGGGAAAGCTGAGCCCAGGGAAGCTGTGGAATTGTGATTAGTTTCTGCTGCAAGGAGGGTTGTTTACTGATACTATTACTGGGGAAGCAAGTGAGAAATGAGAGATTGTGGCCAAGAGTCTTACTTAGCACTGGATAGGAGTATAATGTAGTAGAAAACAAGGTGTTATGCAATGCACAATGGCTTGTAGAACAATTAGCCTTGCTCAGATTTCATGCCCCTATTAAGAGAAAAATGTTGATAAACAGGCAATGAGGTCTCAGAAGAGTCAAAAAAATTACTGAAGCAGATTCTATGCTGCAAGACTTCAGGGTTCCTTCTAAGTAGTTCAGGAAGGATAAATATATATGCAACTGTTACAATATTGTTTGTGTAACTGGCAGGATATGGGCAAAATTTTAAGAGAACAGCACAAAATTAAAAGTAAGGGATACATCTGAACAATTAAAAAAAGTTTTCCATTGATTCTTTAATGCAGACATAATTCTAAATTATGATCAGGAGGTTTTAAGGAAAATGTGCACAACTTCAAATAGCTAACAGGTCTTAAAGACTTCATTAAACAGGGCTGCTGGTTTTTTGTTCTTAATGTCCCTTCCTTTTTTTACATTTATCAATCTACAAATTGCTGTCTCCTGATGAAATTTAGCTCCATGCCTCCACCCACTGGGCATTTCTTAACCAAGAACAAAAAAGAGACCCTAAAAAGTGCATGCACACACCCAGTACCAGCAGAAGCATTGGTGATGTGAATTATTTCTCTCCATCTTTTCTGTAGAATTGCTCCGCTGAAAGGTAGACAGGTATTTGATATTCCCTTCTGCAGCTAGATAGCCACAAATGTGAGATCTCTAAAAATGTTTTAATATTGTTTCCATAATACGTTTGCCATTGCTATAGAAATGGTAATTGGGAAGCATCCAAATCCTGTTGGCACCAGACAAAAACTTACATTTCAGAGTGGGTTTTTTTTAATCTAAAAATCTGAAATTAGTTTTAATTTTTAAAATAAATGCAAAACAGATTACAACACTGGCTTGTGATTATAAATGATCCTTTATTTTTTAGTACTTCTTTTCCATGCTTAAACTAAGAAAAAGTATTTTCTACTTTTTTCCTTTCCAGTTGAGATTATTTATTGACTTGCAATGGCACCCCTGCCTTAAGCTGGAAGAACTATCCTGGATATATATCCTAAAGATTTTATAACAAAATGAGTTCTGTAGACGTCAGCTTCTCTATTAAATTACATAGGGTATTTCAGCTATATGCACTGGTTTTGTAAAACAGTGGTTCATATATACTGAATATTATCTACATTAAGAAACACATCGTTGTTACCAGTTCTCCAACTGTCTTTTCTTTCCATTATTTTCTTTTCTGTCAGGCCTCCAACTAAACTGTGGTGTCTCACTATACATTAAAAAATATAAACTTACAAGGAAGTGCACATTTAGTGTATCAAAGAACAAAACACAGTTTAGGGAAACACTTTTATGCCAAGCCAGGAAAAAGAACAAGATCCCTTCCTCTATTCCAGAATGAGAAATAAAAAATATACTTTTCTGATCCCTCACCACTTCAATGATGACATCTTCCTTACTTCTAATACCAAAACCACTCCAGAATAAACCTCTTTCCAATACAATAGCTCTGCTACTCTCTGGAAAGATCTGTTTACAATTTATTAATACTACCACAGAACTGAAACTAAAAGACAATGAAATTAAAGGATAATGAAAAGCTTTTCAGCCTGTAGTTAATCTCCAACTGTTAACAGATGAGAAAACCTGCAGTGTTCAGTACAAATTAGATTTTGGTGGAGTAGGAATAATAGCCCAAACATATTAGATAATAATTCAAACTGCAAAGAAGTCATACACTAGTTTTCTGTTCTTATATTTCTTATACCACAGGTCAAAGAATCATTTCTGTATCAAGTTCATAAATTTCTAGGAGACTGCACTATTTTGAGAGATACCTAATACAAATTGACAGATAGAGATGCTTCTAGCTATTCCTGCTTTTTGGAGGGAGGGGTGTTGTTTTTTTGTTTCATGTTTTGGATTTTTTTACAGTGCTAAAGGTCTGAGATAGCTTAATTTCACATTTGCCAAATGACATTCTAGGGAAATGGAAAGAGTTCTTACCTAGACGTTACAATTTCAGGATAAGCTCACTTCTGATCTTATTTTTTCCCTTTTTTTGATTTTCAGTTACAAGCTTTTCCTCAAATAGTAAATATCCAAATTTCACCATACCAATGTTTTTGGTTTGTGAATCCATATCCAAGGAAGGTAATTACTTATTTTAAAAGAGTTTACAATACAACCCAATAATCTTCAGAAAGTTAAAAATATTTAAATATTGTCTTAGTGTCAAAGTTCTGACTATATATTACTTTTGTAGAATACCTGCACCTTTCAGAATCAAGGAATTTGGCAGACTATATTCATTTGCACTGTATACCAAGTATTAAATGTAGGTCCATCTTTGAATCAAAATCCTTAGGATTTCTTCAATTGGAATGGTGAAAGTATGAACAATATTCAGAATTAACTTGGAATTTAAAACTTTTGTGAAAAATTTCTTTTGGTGTAGAAATTTTTCCTGATATCCAGTCTAAACCTTACCTGGTGCAACTTGAGACACAATTTCCTCTTGTCCTGTCCCTTGTTACCTGGGAGAAGGGACTGACCCCCACCTGGCCACAGCCTCCTTTCAGGCAGCCTTAGAGAGAGATAAGGTCTCCTAAAAGAGTGTCAAAGGGTTTACTTTTTGAAGGCTTTGCTAAAGTTGAGGTAGTTAACATCCACACTTTTTCCCTTATCCACTAAGCACATCACTTAGCACAGAGTGAGATTAGCCTGATAGAGCAGCACCTGCTTCTCATACTGGCTGGGCCTTATCTTCTGGTTGTCCCGCACCTGATGTGTGATGGAAGGCAGGATGATCTGCTCCACGAGCTTTCCTGGCATTGAGGTCAAACTCTAAGACCTGTAGTTCCCCAGATTCTCTTCTGGTTCTTGTATAAAAAATAAAAAAANTAAAAAAAAAAGAAAACCAATCTGCCAGAAATTAATAAGACTTAGGTTGCAACTAAGGGAAAAAAATCCAAACAAACAAGATAAGAGGTGAGAGGAACAACAAGTTAGCTTTTTATTTTCCCTTTTTGTTTCTCTTACTTTAGATGATTAACATCAAGAATGTGCTTAAGCCCCACTGATTGAAGGTGCAGCCCATTCCTAGGTGTGCTTCTGAACAGATACAGGAAGTGAGGACGTGGGGTGGAAGAGCTGCTGTGCCCCCATTCATGCAGCTGAAAATTGGATAACCTGCTCCAATACAAAATATGATGCAGAAGTGGAAGGTGTTCCCGTGTATGTTGTAAGTGCATTTTGTACCCTTTCTGCACTCACAAAGAAAGCATTTGTTAAATATGAAACGTTTATAAGTTTTGGCATGATTTATTGCTCCCAGAGCAAAGGCAATTTATCAACATACCTCCACTGCCTTTGGAGCAGAGTACTATACGGACTGAGGAGCAGCAGCTCATACACTTGAATGTACAGCGACTGACATTACCACAAAATGATACATATACGTATATATAAGATTGGTTTAAAAATAACATTGACAACAGCAATCACTGCCACCTGGACAAGACACCATTTTAAAATAAAAAGTGATTATCTTATTATATTGCCTGAAAATCAGACCAGTGTTTACAGGTAAGTATGTGAAGATATGGGTGTGTAAATTATATCCCCCTGCTTTTAATCTTGAGCACAGTGCATATTAACTAGTTCAGTGTTTTCAAACCTGCAGTGAAACTCAACATATTGACACTTACATAATAATTGCAAAAAAACCACTTCAAATATGTTGATATTTTGATGTCTGTTGGTTTATCAACCACTGAACGTATTTTAATGCATACCAGGTTACTTTAAAAGGAACCCTGTCTTCCTCATTAAACTGAAACACTATTTTCCACTGAAGATAACAGCTTTATTTATAATATCTAAAAGGAAAAAATATAAAACCCCACCAAAATTAAATACGAGAAAAAAATCACAAATATCAGTAAAAATCCTGACACAGAATGAATTCATGCTTTTTATATCTATAATTTCTGCAGAATAGACCATTTTGAAAAATCAAAAAGCATTAAAAAAAAAGCTTTAACTGCATCGTCTTTGAAGAATTAAATATATGTGCTGTATTCACAAGCAAATATTTTAACATATTTCTCTGAGATGACAAAATGCCACATTAATGATTACAGTGAAATACAAAATATAACATATTACAGTTTTATAAGGTGAGGAAACACTGCCTCCAGCAGATACACGTTCCTTGATTCCAAGTGTAGAATGCTTAAAATTAAAAGTTAATTTAATTATCATCAGGAAATAAGATGCAAACTGAAAAGGGGCACCAAAGCAAAGGGAACTACATTAATAAAAAATGAGATTGGCTTTAATTTGTTAAGAAGTAGGGTTATTGAATATTTGGTGTTAGTGGACTTTTCATATCCAAGAACATTGTCTGATGAAGTTTGATGACCAAATGTTTTCACATAACTGTTGAATATGCAGTAGTGTGGATGCAGACCTGGATGTCTCGTTGCCAACACTCAGGGATGCTGAGAAAGCTGATTTTGTGCCATGTATGTAAACATGCTGTAAAATTTCTAGAAGCTTCAAATGCTCAGTATCTCTGCAGATCAGCTCCAAAGCTTCCTGCCATAAATCTGATGAGTCTTGGCCAGATCAGATATACTGTGTGCACACCGAAAGCAGAGTTCATATGTGCACAGCAAATCCTACATGCCAGATGAATTTCCTGCCAACGAGATGGCCATCTGTGGAGGGCAGCTTCTTCCATTCCTCCCTGGAAAATTCTCAACTGAAATACAGCAGTCCTGTCACCAGTGAGCAACCCAAAACTGGTGTAGGTAGGAAGCATGAAATGTATCAGCCTGAAGACTGTTTAATATAAACACTCAATTAGCACATGGAACTCTTGGGGAAGTAAGCACTTAACAGCAGCAGCCTGACTATTCATGTGGATACTTTTATAAACAAACCTACAGGTGGTCCTTGAAACTGAGACCAAATTTAAAAATTTGTTGTTAAATGTGTAATTTAAGATTCCATTTTAAAAAAGAAGTGCATTTATTTATTCTATATTGTATTTGATCTAACTTAACTGGACAATAAAATAAATTGAATATCAATATTAACAACTGAATGATAAAAATTTTTTTCCATAATCTAGCATCATCATTCTCCCATATATTTCACCACGAGTCTTCTTAAAGCAATGTAAGCAATGGGTAACTGATGTGTGTTGAGCACTGACTGAAAACATACAATGTATTACAGTAATTTTATTTTTTTTAAAGCACTGAATATGAGAATTATTTCTAGTTTTATGCCAGCATTTGACTTTTAGATTTAAGTGACATGTCAGCAACTATACATCATGTACTTTCCATCTGCCATTGGCAGTTCAAGTCCTCATACTTCATTCTATCACAGAAAGAAAAAAAAAGCAAAAAAAGGAAGAGAACAAAAGATCAAAAAAAGGAGAAAATGAAAAAAAAATATAACCTATCTTGTAGTAAATCATTACTCTTCAACTAGAAAAAAAATTAGGGTGAGAGAAATCACTGTTATATTTATTCACTGCTTTTTGGGTCCCACAATTCCTTTCCCTACATGGCAATACCCCTTTGGTCAGCTGGGGTCAGCTCTCCTGGCTGTGTCTCCTCCCACTCTCCCAGGCATCCCCAATCTCCACGCCAGCGTGGCAGCATGGAAATAAGGCCTTGACTCTGTGTAAGCCCTACTCAGCAATAACAAAAACTTCCACTATCAACCCTGTGTTCAGCACAAATCCAAAACACAGCCCTGTGCAAGCCACTGCGAAGACAATTAACTTTATCCCAGCCAAAACCAGCACACACATTTTCTCGTGAACAAGTGTGGACTGAACAAATTTCTAAAAGATTGTTAGCTTAGTTTATAATTTTCCTTTAATCCACGAAGTGGAAACCTCAACTATAGTTTCTCAACTGACAAATATATTTTCTCAACTGGGTTGATGGCAAGATATTAAAACAGACACAAATGTGGGAATAACCTCTCTTTTGGGAAAAATACATAAATCTAGACTTGAAAATATTGATCCAAATTGCTATAAATTGAAAGCTACATAGAAGAAAACAAATTTAATGACAAAGCTATGCACAAAAGGTAAAGCAATTCACGTTACAATTTACAAAGCAGCTTTATGAATGGGCCAACAATAATTTTACCAAGATGTTTACATCCAAATCACTTTCAGACCTTTGTCAAGTTTTATTCTTTGTGGAGAACAACAAATAACAACTACCCAAGTATAGTATATGTACTTTGTTTTCATGTGCCAAACCTATCCAAGAGCACACAAACCATGCCCCTTGAACAGGCAGTTCTTGAGATATCAAATACATCGCAAGCATCATTTTAGTCCTCCCAAGTGAGTGCAATTTTAGTAGTCACAATTGCAGGACGTATTAGATTCATGGTCAGCTGGTGCTACAGCCTATTATTTTGAATTCAAGATGTCATACAGCTAACAGAGTAAGTTTAGAAATACAGACCATTTGTTTTCAAGGTACCAGATTCCTTTCACTTTCAGCATAGAATACATATTTTCAGGATGAAGATATCATTACTGGACTAATGAGATAAATCAAGGCAATAACAAAAGTAATATGGAAACAAAAAGACATTATTTATTAAAAGTAATTTAATAAAATGTCCACAACTAACTTAAATATATGCAGGGGTCATGTATTTTGCTGTATTTTCTGAAGAAGAAATTCTACTTGTAAATTTAGATTTGGCTGTCCTTTCTTGGTCTTCTTACTCAGTATTTTATAAGCTTCCATTTTCTTTTTCTTGTACAAACGTTGAGCTTCTTCTCTTTGTTGTTTTCTTTTTTCTGCTTCCTGAAATTAAATAAATATGTAAGATTATGAAACAATTACAAACCTTCTGTGACTGCGAAGCTATCTATAAGCAATAAAGCTCATTTTTGTATTGGTACTGGCAATTAGGTATTTTACCGCCAACAGAAATTTCTCTAAAGCTGAATCAGGATGTTCTTTCAGCATATACTGCAATCAAAACAAATTATATAGCCTCAAGCTTCAAGAGAAGAGCCAAGCTTTCTTCAGCAGAACATCCTACAATAAGGTTTGCTGCTGTAATGTATACTATTTCCTTTCTGTGAAATGTGTTCCTCGACTCCTCTCCTTAAATGACAAACCGGCAAAAAAATCCTCACTTCCTCCTCTTGAGCGCAAGAAAGAAAAAGGTGATGCAGCTTCCATGTGAATACCTTGCCAATCCAGATGTGCTAGGATATTGGACACCTCTGCATGGAATAGGCTGATACGACATGGGACATATCTGGACCATGAGTTGGGCAACTATGTGACAGCATTAGGACAACATTATCTAGGGAAATTTAATCCAAACCAAACTACTAGTGACCTGTCCTCTTCCAAGCAACACAGACTGCTGTCTTTACTTTTAAGAGAGATGGAACAAAACCCTGATGAAAAAAACATAAACCCTAACCAAACTTTCACCTGTAAAACATTCCATGAAGCACACATGCAACCAAACTACTAATGGAGTGTTAACTCTATATGGATGGACTATCAACATTATACAGATAATCACCGCTATGTCATGTTCAGATTTTACCCAACATCTCACACCCCCTTCTTAGTGTTGTAATTTTACTCAGTAATTTGGACAAACATCCACAAGCCTGATAATCAGCTTACTTCACTTATATCATGTCCTACCAAAATATGCAAGACATCACAAATCAGACTGAAAGATGCTTCAGTTCATTTGGATAATTTCTTCTCATAAAGTTTATTGTCTGAAAGCAGTGCCATGCTGATCACGTAGGCAAGCATTCCTGCAGAATGCCTGAACAGATGATAATTTATGGATCATACTTTTGTTTGCCACAGCATAGATGGCTTCAGTGATGTACAAAAACTACTAAGAATTGCTCTCTGAGATAAAATTTACAGGACATAACTCAAGCAAAGAATTCTAAACAGAAATCTAAGAGGCCTCAGGAAAAAACCCCTGAACAATCAAATAAACAGGCATACGCAAAAACAGACGCAGATAAAATCTCTCAATTCAGAATCCTTGACTTATTTTACCACAATGACTAATACAATTTATTCCCCCTTTTTAAAAAAAACAGAGCAGCATCAGCTCTAACTTACCTGCAATTGACCTCCTGTCTAATAATTTTTCTGATGTTCAGCATATTCTTGTGAACAACATCCAGTTAAGCTACCAACCAAGCGCTTACTTCTAAGCAAGAACATTCATCTTACTTAGACAGTTGCTAATTATATTCATGTTTTTTCTTATATTTACTAAATCCTAGCTTTTTTTAGGCCAAAAAAGGCCTTTGAGGAGGCCAAAATTGTGTTCTTTAGGCTTATTTTTCTTCCCAAGATAAATAACAGCAAGTTCAGTGTTTGCTAATACAGGACAGTGATGTACATACTTTCACTTTTTCATCATGCTCCACTTAAGTACTCCGCCTAAACGATTACTGTTATTGGGGCACTTAGCTCCTGTTTTGCCTAATTATCTTTAACAAAACTAAAAATGCCAACATCTGCACTCAAGCAACCCCTATGTGCTGCTCAAAGCAAACTCCCTGCAGTCTTGCTGGGGTTTTGCTTGTCGCCATCTTCTCTAAAGCTGGTCATAACATTAATTTCTTTTGACATAATCTGTAGCTAATATGCAAAAAAGCAGCCATCAGCTGAATAACCATGTAATTCACCCAGAATCACAGACCAGCTTGCATACAACTAAACATAGCTGAATTAGAAAATAGTATGTTTTATACAGCTATATATTTAATACTTATACGGTAGCTACCGAGATTTAGTATGTCACCAGGAAGTTACACAACTTCTACAATGTTACACAGTGTGCCATTTTACAGTGCAACAAACAAGGTCCTGGGAGAGAAAAAAAACAACTAAATAAGGACCTCTCAAATTAATAATTCAAGTGAGCTATTCAACAATGATGGTATTAGAATATGTCCTGTAAAAATAAATTCCAATTAAATGGAATAAATAAATTTTTCCAATAAAAGTCATTCCAGGGTATGACTAAAAATTTTGAGTGTGGATACTATTACATTTAATTGTTTCACTGTTGGTCAAAGTACATAAAAAGTTAAAAGGAAGACTGCATCAGGATAATGCCATAAGCAACATGATGGCTTTTTCATTTTTCATCAAAAGATGACAGTATTGTTATTACGTCCCCTTCTACAAAATTTAAGAGATCTAATATAATCCATTGGGGTATGCAGATCAAGCTCTAAACTTTTCTTGATGTACCAACTGACATAATAAAATCCTGCTATCGGCAACTGCAAGACAAAAATACTAAGAACAAAGAGAATGATCCCTTGAATGCCTGTGTGCCTGAATACCACTGCCAAGTTGAAAAAGACTGAAAGAGTTCCAATACCTGCTATGGTCTTCGCTGGGTTCAGATGAAAGACTGAGAGGTAGAAATGGTATTAATCTAGATTTTGTTTAAAATCAAGAAAGAACTCTGTTTAAGATTTACCTCTTTCTTTCTAGCATGCTCAGCCTTTATTTTCTCATACTCTTCTTTTGCCTTCTGATTGGACGTTTTATTTTTAAACTTCCCTTGAGTCACAACTGACCTGGAAGGAAAAGCACACATTCTTGAGACACTGATTATCATCAAGCAAACATAACCACAGATACCACAGCCATTGCAGAATCACAGCACCGTCTTCCTCTGTTTTTGCATGTTCAGGGAAGTTAACTACAAATATAGATTTCAGAACACTCATCATTCTACACTGAATGGGTTGTTTGCACCACTCTTACATGATACCCAACATCATTCTAGGCCATGCGTGAGCAGTCAGCAAGAAAACACAACAGACTGAACTTCTTCAATGCCAAATGCACCAAAGACCAGAGTGCACACACATTTTAGTAATGCATACACCTTATCTGCTGTATCTTTACATGCTTCCTGAAGGTTAAAGACTGCCCAAAAGAGTTTTCCTCATCATTCAAGCTCCTCATAGCTAGAAAACCTGAACATACTAGCTTAGAGCTGCATTCTCTCTTTCTAGTTCCAACAAATGGAAACAAGTGCAGAACGACGAGAACATTCATTCAGAAATACCACTCTCTTATGGAAAACATGAGAAAAATTTTTGCTTTATTCTCATCTCCATCTGGTGGCCATACTATGCAATGACACCTCATTGTCTCAAGTACAAATCTAGTTACACTGCCATTTATTTTTCTAACAACCAGGAAAAAATATTTAAGACATAATGGCATTTTCAGTAAAGCAAATCACCACACTAAAGTCCACGTGAACTGTTAAGATCTAAAATATTTCTTTAGTGATGGGAAGAATTACTTTTTTTAAAGACATACTTTGAAAACTTACTCTGCTGCTTTATTAAGCTTTTCTTCTGATGACGCTGAATCATCCGGAGTCCTGCGCTGCTTCTTAAGCTTTTCTTCCTCTGCAAGGTAAAGATGTTTCAAGTGCTCTGGATAGGTATCAGTAAACTGATCATCCTGTCGTGAAGGCACCTGTCTTCTCTTTTTCAATAATTTCCTGTACTGTTGTTCGATCTTTTGTTTCCTCCGAAATGCAAATCCTCGTCCTGAAAGCATAAGAAAAAGGGAGTTAAATACACCTGCACTAAAATAGTACCAAACCATTCAATTGTTGTCAGGACCCTTTCTGTTTTCTTTCCAAACTGAAATGTGTTTTCTTTCCAAACGGAAAAAGGTCACTACGTGTGGAAATTTTAATAAGAATCAGTCATAAGTTCAAGGAAAAAACCCTGTAATTAGGCTGTTCCCTACTGCAGCATTGCAGCTTGCACAGATTTACTGAAAATTACTGCCTAAACCCCTGGGAGAGCATTGCAAACATCCCTCCCTACTTAATGCCCACTCACCACTATGCACCTTTACCAATGTTTTTTGAATCCAGTGAAAAGATTTATTAACATTTCACTTCAGTCCTGATTTTGACAGCTTCTAAAGCAAAATCAAAATAGATTCCAAAATAAGCTCCTAAAGGCAGTCTCAAGAAAACACTGGTAATAACACTGGCGGCAGCAGCAGAAGCGTGAAGCAGATGTGACACAGGGAAAAAAGTCACTAAATTGTCATATCACTCTACATTAATAATCCATTACATCGTTTCACTTAAATAGTGTTTTATTGCTACTACTTACTTTCTACACATATCAGGAAGAACTTTTCTACAGCTACATCAGAGAATCATTTCTGCTTAAAGGAAAGCTCAGATACGAGCTGTTTCAGACTTGACCATTAAAAAAAATGCATGAAAGTTTAAGTTAAACATGTTTTTTTCCCTAATATCTTATTTTTAATGCACTAATCTAAAAATCTACTGACTTTTATAACACTCACCTACAAAGCAGTTTCTAAAGGGAAGTCAAATTAGTTCCAACTTTTCCTTTTATTCTTTTCTCCAAAGCTGCCGCTTCAGCAAAGTACTGCTGAAACCCATGCTCTTTTTCCTATTCATGTTTACATCTGCATAACTGCCTATCAATAATCTGAACCTTTTCTCAGACATGTTTCCTTTTTAAATGTACGCCTTTCTATGGAGAAAACTCGAAGGGAGTCCTAAACCCGAAAACCATCCCCACACGGCCCAGGGGCTGCAACCCCGAGCCCCAGAAGCTCCAGCTCAGACAGGCCGTCCCCAGCCAGCCCTACAACCCCCAGCCCCGAGCCCACGGCCACGAAAGNGGGCTCCGCCAGCCCAAATCCCCGCTAGGCCTGGCAGGGCTGGCCACAGCCGGGACGCTCGGGTCGAGCTCGCTCGCAGGCCAAGGAGTCGGGCCCCCTTCGACGCCCCCTCAGGCCCACCGACGGCGCCGGCTCACCCTCCTGGATACTGCCGACAACGGTGCGCAGCAGGACGGGCCTCCACCGCCGCTTTCGGCCGGGCCTGCGGGCCGCCGCCTGCCCGGCCCCGTCGCGCCGCGCCGCCGCCATCACCATCGCGCTGCCGGCGCCGCGCACCGAGATGACGTCACCGAGCTGCGCCGCGACGCNGCGGGGACAGCGGGGCGCGGCCCGCCTCAGAGGGAGCGCCGCCGGCCCGGGAATTCCGTGCCGGCTCTCCCTTCTGCCCGGTAGTGGCGCTCGTGACCATGGCCTCATGTGGTCAATTTCATCCTGTTCGTTTGGAAACGAAACTGCGAACTGTCAGATTCCTTCACTCTGACTGACTCCTGAAGAGCACAGTTGAAATGGGGGGGAAAAAATAATCGGAACATTCAAAAAACTTCAGCGAGTGGAAAGATGTAACAGTTTAAATCCTCCGAGTGTTGAAACTGGAGATGCGGAGGACAGCTGGAAAAGGCTTAAACTCGGCTTTCCTGTGTATCTGTAATAGTGTGTCTGGCACAAGAAAGCAGCTGTTTTACGTCTGACGAGATCTATTTAAGAGGCACTTCATATTTTTAGTGATTTTCACGTAACTGAAGGGGAAGCCAGCTAGGCTGCTGTGTTGCTGAAAGTGCTGCAGTCCAAGTAGGAGGGAAATGTACCAGTAATGCTCCTCCAGGCAGGGCACAGAAATGAAGATAAAGCATCTGAAAGCTGTGGTATTTGGGGGGACTGAGCCCAAGCAAAGAGATCATTTTCAAATCCAGAGTGAAATCTCTGACAAGGCACTTCGCTGAGAAAAGCCAGCTTCGTGCCAAAGTGTATGGAGTGTAGATAGCTGTCGCATTGTGTTAGCTCTGAAATCCTACGTGGAATGGCATGCGAGGCAGGAAAGCGTGTGGAGTGTAAGAGAAGGCTCCACACAAAGTAGCATGTGCTTCTTGGCATAGAAGACAAGCTAAGATAATGATTTGGACTCAGAAAGAGATTGAAGAACTGTGAATTGCTACATCACTAGCAACATTTCTCTATTGGATCTAGAGACCTGTCAAAATATTAACTGTAAGACTCATTTTTAAAGGGTTGAGTTATTTGGGAAAAATCCCACAGGGTTTAGTTGTGCATGGAAAAGACACTGGGTTGTGAATTACTTTCAAGAGCCAGATGGAAACAAGACAGTGGTCTGGTCAGCAAGCAAAAGTGTTGGGAAGCAGCGAGGATCAGCTTAATGTTCTTGACAGGTAATGTCAGAGTCAGAACTGATTCAGAGCAACAGGACATAAAATTGAATGTATATAGAGGCTGGAACAAAACTAATTATTAAATGAAATCATCATAAAGAAAACAGTAAAGGAAAATTACTCTGATCTAACCTGTTTCAATAGGAAAGTCCATTTCTATCAGAAAGTCCATGGAATGGTTCGAACACCAAAGTGGTGGCCTGTAGAGTAGAATGAGAATCAGGAAGGCAGAGTATTGTTTTGTAGATTTCAAAAGTGGAAAATATTTAATAACCTGCATTCAAAATGCATGTTACAGAATCTGATGCAGAAATTACTGGAAAAAAAACACAATTTATGTCTAAAATTAAGCACATCTTTTGAGGAGTATGACGTTTTCGTGCTGTGGCTAAAATACGGCATTTCTTCTTTGGTTTTTGCAGGGATTGTTTCTGCCAATTAAAAGAAAAAAGGGAGAATTGCCCCTTTTTTCTGACTTTAAAATTATAATGTGGTGTTTAACAGAATGCACTGTAGTGGAGTGGGCATATGCTTGCTGATTTGTTGGCTCATGCCTTACTCATTTGACTGCATTCTATCTGTCCATCCAGCCATATGATAAAAATACCTCATAGTAGAATATGAGTTTTTCAATGAAGATACCTGCAAACATCTACTTACATTTGCAAATTAATGCACTGCTAGCCTAAAATTAGGAGAGAGAGAGAGAAATGTAGTATCATAGATTATTTGAGTGCGTTTGTGCTACATTAGGGAATCAGAAACTGAGCATTAGAGATCTTGAAACCAACATAAACAGAAATTACTCTTCCTTGTTCAAACTCATTTCATTGTAATGACCATGTGAAGGATGGAACCCTTCAGAAACTGGTTCGAATACATCAAAAAGCTGACACTTGCCATATTGCATTTTGTTTATCACATCATTGCTGTAAATTGGATACAGGCACAGACAAATCTGTGTTTAAGTTTTTTAATATTTTAGTGTAAATTACTGTGTGTTCGGTGATTCCAACTTTGAGGCGTATGTTTCTTTCCTCTGAAGATTTGTTTGCAAATGTTTAGACTGACTGGTTAAAAGGCATGCTAGATTTCCTCTTGTGAGCATCCAGAGTAGAAATGTGTCAAAAAACCTAACATTTTTTATATTCATAAATAATGCAAGGTTCACCAACTGCCATTCTGTAGCTTGAGGTTTCGGATGCCTTAATGCAGCTAGTTCCTTGTTTTTTAGTTGTCAAGCTGGGACAACAATTTAAGTTTGGTGGGAGTGTTATTACAGGTGGTACAATAGCAATCTTGTATGAGATCCTGCTAGTTCTGTCATGTTCTTCCACCAGATAACCAAGTTAAGGATTGTTATACAACATGGGTATTGCTGCATTGGATTTCAGAAAAGTGAGATTTGCAAAAACAGTAATTATATTTTATGTCAGCTGCTGAAAAAGTGGAAGCACATCTATTTTCTTATCTTTCTGTAATAAATCTTAGAGAGAGACATGGCAAACCAAAGTTGCCGATTCTCCCTAAAAGCTGCGGTCTTTCCTTCTGGTTTCTAATACCTTGTTACAATCTTACCCTTCATGAAGACTGCACTAACTAAAATTTGTTCAGACGAGGAAGTTGTTAATGGAGAAATCTGGCTTTCTTTTTAGATTTTTTAGCAGAGAGGAGTAAGAAGTGCTGTGCAGACATGTTAATTGTGGTCATAGCTTAGACGATATTTATGCTTTCTTAGATACAAAATTTGTTTGCTGTGCTTGTGTTTGTACTGCTATATCATAAAATTAACATGGTTTGGGACTGTTTTCTGTTTGAGTGGATTATAATATATGCATGATCTTTAATTGTGGTTATGCAAGGAAATTAAGAGCATTAGAGGTGAGATCAACGAAAACAGCTGTATCCATTGTCATGCCAGATTCAGGAAAGCTACTGCACTACGTGTGTACTACCTCAAAATCTATCTATGACACAAAAGACAAACAGGGAGACTTTTTCCAAATCTTTGTAACAGTTTGATTGCTGGACTGGTTGCCTTTTATATATTGAAAAGAATTACAAATATATAAAAATTATTGGCAAAACTATGTAGAATTCACAGATAGTTTTAGGTAAAATAGGAATTAGACAATATAAAACAATTTCAGAATTAATAAATTATTCATACTAATATGTTTTACTTGGAAATAAATTTACATTTTTGAAACTCAGTACTAAGTAATACCAAAATGAAGTATTTAATTATGAATCTAACAAAATACACATTGGAATCTTAACTTTGGCCTACACCTGATTGGAAATAAAAATTAATTTAATTCTTCCGGTATTCATCCTTTACAAAGCTGGAAAGTATGTGAATTGAGTGATTGTGAATCCAAACATTTAGTATACTGAACAGCTGCATTCCTTAAAAGAAAATCTAGCGGCATATATTGGCAGACAGGGCCAAGTTTGTAAATAGAAGTGGTAATGTTGACTGAATTAGCTTGTCATTAGCTTGTTATACTGAAGTATGTCTGCTGAAACAACAGATTTTGTCACATTTACACTGGTTCGACTGAGAGCAAAATTTGGCCTTGGTTCTGAAGGGGTAATACAACTGAAGGAAAAGAATGAGTTTTCCCACTTAGGGAAGCAAGATAAATGGCTAAGTTGTGTCTGATACTAAGTATTTATTGCGTGTAGTTCTCTGTCAGCAGTATTAGGGAGCTGTTAAGCATTGTTTACAAAAATCTTTTCCTTTTCTTTTATGTGCAGATGATGACATCTTTTCCAGTGCATTTTGTGAAAACTCTGAGAAGCTTATAGATGTACATTTGTTTGCCCTGGCTGCTAAGTATTATTCTTTGTCCAACCTTGGAGTATGTACCCCATTAGAAGATGTGCTTGAAGCACTGAAAGGAGACAGTGAAGGAGCAACAGGTATATTTACATTTGTATTTTAATGTTTACTTATTCACTGTAAGGACTATAAGAATATTTTGTTTTGGAGGGTAGTTTGTTGTTTGAGGGTCTTTCCCTACATGATCTCCACTTCCATTTTCATTTGTTGCTGGATAGTTTCTTTATTGTCTTTATTTATGAAATGGATTATCTTGCTAAAATTTGAGCATTTGGTATCTATAGACCCATCGTGGCATTCAGTTTTAAAGGGGATGGGACAGAGAAGTGGGCACATCACTATTTCAGATACCTGGTTAATTCTCTTTATTTTGTCCCCGTGTGGCAAGAATCATACTTGCTACTCATGCTTTTCTTAGAAGTATCACCCTAAAATATGGCAAGCATTTAATGTCTTAGAAAAAAATATTTTATTAATTCTGTATTTTTGGGACTAATACCAATTATATGTGATAAAACTAGAGTAATTTCATTTTCTGTAGTTAAAGAAATTGAATTAAAATGCTCTTAAATTGGCATCAAGTTGGATGCTGCGAGTCTTACCCTGATTATAATTTTTAAGTCAGATGATAAACTGACATTTATCCTTACTTGGACTGCTGTCATTTTCACTGCAGCTATGCTATTCATGGAGTCCTCAGTCTCTCAAGATTTGTCACTATCTTTGAGATTTCTCATTGGTTTTTAAGAGACAGACTGAGCATCTGTCTGCCTTCTCATTCTAGTGCCTTTTATCTCTGGGATGCATTAGAACTCCTGAAGTTTCTTATCCTAAGTGATAGCACCATTATACAAATGTTGTGCACCTCTCCCATTTTCTACAGTGATCTCTTTTCAGCTTTTACATTTTTCATGGTTGGCTCCCTAGGTTTTTTTAGAAGTGCTAGAATGCCATTGCTGAGATACTCTTAATGATTTGTAGTACATTCCTCTTACTTTCTGGCTTCTTTCCTTATGCTCTTAGTTCATCAGAAACCCTTTTTTCTTCCTTGATAACTGTATGCTGCTTTTCTTTCCCACTAGCTTTTTAGCTATTTTCCTTTTTACTATATCTCATTCCCCATGTTCCTCTTAATTTTCTGTAATTTTCTAGTTCTACCTTCTTGTAGAGTTCTACCTTCTTGTACTTGAGTTCATACCTGGATTAACTTTCTTAGCCAAAACTTTGAGGATTCTTTCATCTTGTCATGCAGAATGGAGCATCAAGAATAATGCAATTGCTGAATAATTTGTTCTCTGTGTGGCAGGAGTGATGCTTGGTTGGGACCTGGCTTTGTATTTTTGCAGTACTTCTAAGCTGTACTTCTTGGGAAAAATAAAATGTGTTCCAAATGTCTACAATAGGATTATAATTCAAAACCTTTGTGCTGAATTGGCAGTAAATACCAGTTGAATTAACTTAATTGAAGTTCCTGGTAATCATTTGGCAGAGGCAAAATACCAACTTATGGATTCATAATGTGCAAGCTGGCAAATGAAAGTCGTGATCTTTTAACTTTGAGCTATTTTAGATATTTTGGACTTATTTATGTATTTCAGAAGATAAGTTTGTTTTCTGATATGCTAAAGCTTGCAAGTTGAGAGAAATGTAAGTCTGAGAAAACTGGCAACTTTATGATTATGTTGCTTATATTCTGAAAAACATTCATCAAGATAATTCCATTTATGTTTCAGAAGTTTTTTAATATGTTTTCTTCTTCTAAGACAAACTGACTTTTGAACCTCTTACCTCAGTTTGCATACTTACATAATTCTCCAGCTTCTTTGCAGTCTTAATGTAGATATATTGCTTTCCTTCCTGGGAATAATTGGGAAGCACGAACATTTAAAGCGTGTTGTGGACACAACTACTCAGAATGGAGTTCTGAGTCTGAAGAGTGTTCTGCTTTGCTTTGTAACCACCCAGAAGTTGAATTGAGAGTATTCCACCTTTGCAGTGTGTTTATGGCTGTCATGCCATTCAGTGACTACTAATGAATTCATCTTTAAATTCCATGTGCTGGAATATCACTCTGCCACAGAAGGGTTTTTTTGAGTGTATGGTTTTTGAGTCCAGTTCCTCACTCTGGATAATGGAGTTAAATCACCGTAGTAAACTTCTGTGTAGATGGTGTTGGTGTTTATACTTTTTTATCTGGTGTATCTGAATTTCCACAGGTAGCTGGGGTATAAAAACCCCTGCACCTTGCCATAGGAGATCTTTAAAAATCTGTATTAGCCCTATACAGAAACAGTCTCTCCTCAGTTTTCTCAGCTTCATGACTAAAGATGTAGCTGTAAATGGCACTACAGAGTTAAAGCAGTTCTTCAAATGGAAAACAGATAGGGATTCCCACTGCAAATAAGCAGCATTTCACTACCAACTAAAACTGGTAACATTAAGCTGTTACTCTACCATATCCAAGCTACTTCTGTAAAGTATTTGAAACCACACTTTACTTTTTTTCATCACAAAGGGAGATGGTTCTCTAAATTTTTGATGGTTTTTGAAATTAGTATTTGTTCTGCCTGCATCAGTTGTACACATAATAAGAAAATGTACATGCATAATTATTTGTTTCAAGAAAGTAATTTTGTGATAGCAGAAAGAATTTACACAGTTTGAGTCAAACTAGTATTTTTTTAAATTCAAATTGTCCGGGCAATATAAAACAGTCCCCAGATATATTTGTTTGCATTAGATTTTAATATCTGTTTGTTTTTCAGAATAATGTAAAAACCTATCAGAATTTTGCATAAAAAGCAGAAAAATAAAATTTATGTTAAAAACAGTAATTTTCTCCAAAAAGTGTAATTTTTCCTGAGCTGAAATATAAGCAGTGTGTTATCCTGCAGAAAGCAGGGAAAGAAGTCAAAAATGCTTAAGAAATTTTTGTAGCTAAGGTGATAAATAAATTATATATGTAGATATAAATAAATTACACTTTTTCTATCTGGAACTCAGCTTTTGTAAGTTAGGTAATTGTTCTGGATTTCTACCATGTTTGAAATGCTTAATTTGGAATAAGTACTCTCTGACATAGTACTTCACCTAGCATTACCCCATTCAGTCTTTTAAGTTCATAGTAAAGAGCAAAAGGTGCAGTATGTGGTCATCGTCCAAAGTGACAGTGCTGCTTTGGAGAAAAAACAACTTTTATTTCTGTCAAGAAGTCAAATGTCTGTTTCTTCTCGTTCCAATTCTGCTTCTTTTTCTGATGAGCCTATCCAGACACAAAAATGTTCAAACATAAACAAAAAGAGAAACCTTTTTTCTTTTAATTTTTTTTTTCCTGTCTGTTTTTCTTTAACCTGATATGCTTACAAATTAAGAGCTTTTTAGGATGTTGTATATATCTTTACAGTTTTAAAGTTAAGGAGATTCTTCAATTAGATGACAAATACTTGTTTCTGCTATTTGTATCGTTTAAGTCTTTTAGTCTATTTTTCTTTTTGTCAGTTTATAGAGTCTATATTAGATTTTAAGTATTGTCTTAACAATTTATTATAAAAACCCCAGATGTTTAAGAAATAGACAGATCCCTTGGGGTTGGGGAAAAATAGAGAAAACTCTGAGTTTCTTATGAGCTCAATTCAATTCCCCACTCTCTTTTAAAGAAGTAGCACACTTGGCTCTGCTCCCAGCATGATCTGATCAAGAAATGAATATGGTTTTTGCCTAATGATCAGTTTCTGGACAGATGAATGCAACCTGTGCATAAAGCAGAAAATGGGAAAGTATATTAATCTGCCTGGTCATGGAGAAAAGTCCTGTTTTCTAGGAGCATGCTCATCAGTAACGATCCAGTTTCTTCTACCATCACTCTGACTTACCATCAGTTTAACTAGATCCAAGTGCACTGCAGCATTGGACCCCTAAGAGAAACATGTGGGTTTCTCCCAAGGGAGTGACTTCTGAGCTCCTGCTTTGGCTGGGTGGCACAGAGGTTAGCAAGTGAGTGCTTGGTGTTCTCCACAAGCAGTTAACCCACGATGGAGGTTGACTCCATCTCATTAAAACATTCTCCAGCAACACTGAAATGAGTGATTTTCTGTCATAAAGGTGTAACAGTTCTATAACAAATCCATAGGGTAAATAAAGAAAAGGAAAGTTCATCTTCCTCTGTATTTTCCCAGTATTGCTCGTAACTTTTAATAGAGATATCTCCTTCTTGCTATTGTCAGCAAATCTGCAGCATTAACAAGCTGTACAATGTGATTATTTATTGTCCCTGCCGTTATATTTCATTTATGGAAAGGTATATGTGATAAAAGAGACAAAAATAAATATTTTTAATTGAAAAGGAAGAAATAGTACAGTTTTATAGTTGTAGCTATTGTCTAATATCTGGTCAGGTATTAAATATGCTACATCTTAAAAAGACCTGAGTTTTACAGTGTGTTGAATGTTGTTAATTCATCCAAAATTCAGAAGTTTACTCTTGTAATAATTTAGTGAGTTTTTAGTTAAAAATTACTATCCTGAAAATACATAAACAATGAAGTATATATTAGCTTTTTTTTTCCTAATTGGTCACAAATCCTTATTATTACAGGT
This sequence comes from Rhabdornis inornatus, assembly GCA_013397075.1. Taxonomy (NCBI): domain Eukaryota; kingdom Metazoa; phylum Chordata; class Aves; order Passeriformes; family Rhabdornithidae; genus Rhabdornis; species Rhabdornis inornatus. The sequence continues at coordinate 395,586 of VWZS01006021.1, forward strand.
TGTGTTAATATGTATTTATTTTCCTAATCTGATACAGGTATCAAACCGGATGAGTTTATGAACAGTAAGAAATCACATGAAGTGCAGGTGATGTCAGAGCTGGTAAACGATATAGCGAATTATTGTGGGATAAAGCAGGTGAGAAAGCATTTATTACTGTGTTTTACCGGGTAACTTCCAAGTTATTCTCCTTGTTGTATGCAAATACATCACTTTGATATTCTTGTTCTTACTTTTCTCATACATAATTGGAGCGAAAGAAGAGCTGTTGGGGCTGAACTGAAGGACAATTTTGTTTACAAATGTATTGCTCCAGAGGAGATGCCTTTCAATGACTCATAATCACTCATTAGTAATTGCAAAAAGTTATGATCATCCTCTCTGTGTTGAACAGCTAAAAACTGTTTTGCTTTTTGGTCCAGTCCTGCCTTGTTTGTCAGTATTATATTGCTGGCAGTTTTGCACTTGTCAGTAGGAGAGCTACCTTGTGTCGTGTATGCAAGGGTGTCACATAGAGACCAAGGCAGAATATCTTGAGAAATTCTGAAAGCAATATTTAAATTATTTCCTATTGTTTAATACTGTTCACCTTTATTTAACGATGGATTGAGGTCTATAAATAAGAAATTTAGTTACGATATTTTTAGTTTGAAGAGAGACCAAATTAAGCAGAGATTTTTGTAAGAGTATGTATGAGGCCTGGACACCCCAACACAATTATCACCCAGCAATTACTGCATGAGTTGACTGTTTCATACATCAGATACTAGGTTTGTCTTTGGGTGATGAAGAATTGCAGGATTCCTTTCTCAAATTTAATTGTAACTTTTTTTATATACATGTAATTATGATTGCACAGTGCAATAGATCACTATTTCCGTAAAACCTTGTAGAGGTTTATTTATGCATCTGTTGACAAAACACAAGCACCCCATCAATACTTGACATTTTTGAGTAGTGTGTTTCACATTCTATTAGACAAAATGCACCAATACCATTTCCTCAGTTAACATACATAAGCTTTTTTTGTAAGCTTTTTCAGTGTTAAAGTTTAAGTTTGATTCCGTACCTTATGCCTGTGTTGTGGTAAGGCTAAATTTTTAAGCATCTAGGTGAGGTGAGTTCATTTATTCATTTTAGTCTCTCTAATGCTGCTAATTGGCCAATGTAGCTTCCTCCTTGCTTCAAACTAGAGGTGACATGGGGCTCTGAACACACATTTGATTCCTTTCTATATCTGGGCTGCACTTACTTTCCATGCAAGGGGCTGTAACTGTAAATGGAGACTTATTTCCTCCAGGTCAATATTCATTCCCACAAAGATTTGTGGACAGCAAACTATATTTGTTTAAAACCAAAGGTTAATAAGGTACCTGCTCAGGTTTTATGGTGAGGGTATTTTCTCTGAGTATTCTTTTTTGTAAGTGAATATGTATGAGTATAGTTTAAAATTAATGCACCTGCAGCATCCCAAGTTGCTGTTGCTCCCACCACAGGGAAAGCCCCAAAACTTGGATTCGGCTCTGAGTTGCTGAAGCTGAACTTTGGTTAGGAGGTTATTTGGCTCAGGCTGAGTTTAATTTAGATAAGTAAATGATGCCGTACTTGCTAGATTTGGGTCAGGCCTGTGGCATCCTTGGAAACAGAGATCAAAATTCTCAGTCCTGACCATCTGTTTTGTGAGGAACAGCTGATGAAGACAAAGTTTCAGGCAGTGTTCTTAGAGCTGGGATTGTCAAGTAAATAGAGAGCTTTAATTAAGGCCAAACATTACTGTCTGAGACACAATCAGTTTGTGAGCATCTGCAATCGCTTACAGCCGTGGAAGGCAGTCTCTCCAGCAGCCCTTTAAGAGCCAGCCACAGTGACAAGCATGGGTGTCCTCCACAGCTCTAAAGTGGTTGTGCTCTGTAGAGAACAGAAAAACATTAGTAGCACATTTGTGAAAGTCTATTATTCTGTCATGAGCATGTTTTTTGCCTTGCTTACCTTTTGTTTCAGGCAAATATTAGTTAAGTATTGAAGACTTTCACGTACTGAAAAAGCTGTAGGAGAGTACAGTTTGCTTACAGTGCAATAGTAAGTGGTCTCTGCATTTGCTAGAAAGTGGTGTTTCATATAGTTTTCATTTAGATTTAAATAGTTCCTGTGAGATTCAGGAATAAAAGAAAAGCAAAAACCCTGTTCAGAAAGTAAAAAAGTAAAGCCATCTTAATAACTTAACCAAAGTTTCAATGTAGCTGGTTACTAATAAAATCACAAACCAGTCCTTACTAAGTATCTGTCAATATGCTGCAGTTTCATACAGTGATTATATATATCAGGTACCTTGGAATGCCTCTATAGATGGGATTATTTTCTGTTTACTTTTTGAAAAAATTAGAACATTAAATGAAAAATATTGTTGCTGTGTATCACTGAATATGAAATGCTGACTTCTCTACATTAACTTTTTTCCATTTTAGTCATACACTATAACAGTATTTATTTGTGCAAAGTTACAAATCCCTAATATATGAAAAGAGCTTTCCTGTTTCTTTGGAAAATAAAAAAAAAGTTCCCTTCTCAGTCTTTAAAAAGCAACTCCTTTTGTTTTTGTTTTCTTTCAACTTTAAAAAAAACAGCAATTACAAATTTTTAGGAGTTTTTCCTTATTGATTTTTTTCCGTACTTCTTGCAAAATAAAATATATGTAGCATTTAATTAAAAAATCTAGAGTCATGAAAACACAATACGTTTTACAACAGCACAGGTCCTCAGGGTGTTTCTTTCAGATATTACACATCATTGACAGCTTGAAAAATTTCACCTCCATTTCACCTCCATACCCACGTTGTATAATGGGTGGTAGAGGATATTGCTCTCTGTTGGTATTTTATAATTTACAATAGTAAATAGTAAAATAAGAATAAATGCAAAAAAATTATTACCACTATAATCACTTCTAGGTTAATTATTTGAATTTAAACATGAAAGCAAAACAACTAAAGGGCTTTTTTCTCAGTAGTTTGCTGACCCTTTTAAGTACTGCTCCTATCATGTAAGTGGAACTTGTTTTTTTAAAGAAGTTCTTGATTAAGCTCTGAAAAGAAGCCAGTGTTGATTCCTCTTTGCTTAAGTGCACATTTGTTTTGTTTAATGTATTGGTCAAAGTTTTCATTGGAAATTGCAGCATGTGCAGCAAGACTTGGAGTGTGTAAGAATGATATAATTCTGCATTCAGCATCCATTACATTTGTGATTTGGTGCTGGGAAATGCTGGAATGCTTGATTGTGCCAGAAGCTATGTTTAAACATAGGACCCAACTCACTGTGGACAAGACCTTTGGAGTTTAGTGTATCATGGAAATTTCATTTTAAAGGTTCGTGCTTGACAGATATGCTATGGATTGCTTATTACCTTTCCCTATGTAATCAATGGAAGGTAAAGCAGGAAATAATTTAATGCAGTTTATTTGTTTAGTGTAAGATCATTTCTTGCTATTTTTAGTCAACTTTTCCTTTTGTTTTTAAACTTTTCTCCCAGAGCTAATTTAACAATGTACTACTATTTTCTATTTACTTAAGAAACTTTCCCCAAGCTGCAGCTGGTCTCTACAGCCACACGGGGTAACACTTTGGAATAATTCACTACCCTTGTCTTGGGTCCAAATGCTGCTTTACTGAAAAAATTGAGACCTTGAAGAAGTGGAGGTGTGCGTATTCTACATAATTGTAACATCTGTTAAATAAAAGAGTGGGTAAAATTATTCCTTCAACACTCCTCTTTCTTTCCAATGGGAGAATCACAGAATGGGTCAGGTTGGAAGGGATCACAGGGGGTCATCTGGTCCAACCCCCCTGCTCAAGCAAGGTCATCCCAAAGTGACGCAGCTCGCCTTTTCCACCCAAGCTCGGCTCGCCCAGCTAGCTCTCCAGGCGAGACCGGCGCCGAGAGTGGGCCGCCTCCCGGATGGCAGAGAACCAGGAGTGCGGCTGGGGCTGAGAGCCCTCTTGGCTGACAGCGCGTCCGGGGAAGAATAAAGGATCAGGGGGAGTCCTTTTGTGGGTCCANAGCACATGGCACAGGGTTGCATCAAGATTATTCCTTAATATCTCCAGTAAAGGAGACTCCACACCCTCTCTGGGCTGTCTGTTCCAATCCACAGTTACCTGCACAGTAAAGAAGTTCTTGCTCATCTATAAGTGAAACTTGCTGTGCATCAGTTTCTGCCCATTGCCTCTTGTCCTATTGCTTGATAGCACTGAGAAGAGCCTGGAAGCATCCTCTTAACACCTTCCCTTCACTCTCAGTTGTCTGTTTTCTAGAGCACATCAGTTAAGATGTAATTCTGTGTTTTAAAGTCAGAAGGTAGACCAGCAAAGAAAAAGAACTAAGTACACATTGAAAAGTATAATACTAATAAGGTAACTATTCAATCCATGCTTAAATTTTTAGGGAATAAGTTTGCACTTGACATGTGGCTTGTTGCTCATTAATATAGCAATTTTCTTTTCTCCATTATCTAGGTGATTGATATAGGTTCTGGGAAAGGCTACCTGAGTTCGTTTTTGTCCATGCAATATAACTTGAAAGTTTATGGCATTGACTCCTCAAGCTCCAACACAGATGGTGCTCATGAAAGAAACAGAAAATTGAAGAAACACTGGAGAGCATATCAGAGTCGAGGAAAAGAAAATCTCAAAAGCCAGAGTTTGGAAAAGGCAAATGACAAGCCAGTGGAAAGTGAAATTAATTGTAAAACAATTAATGAAGAGCTCTTAAATAATGCCAACAGTCTTCAAAATCAGGGCCAAGCTATTATCCAAGATTTACTGCCTTCTTGTGGTTTCACAGAAATGGCTACACTCGAAACCAACACAGAAGGTGAAGCTGATTTAATGACTGGGACACAATCTCATGAGACCAAACTTTCTGAAGAGGTTCTTGCTATTCTAGATGTTCTTCCTGCTGATGCTGTAGAAGATTTTTCTTCATCTCATAACTGCGTGGAACTCTGTGAAGAGGAAAAAGTACGAAGAAAAATTACGTCTCTCCAGACTAAAGCAAGAAAGTCGAGTGAATCGAACCTGTATTTTCCATTGACCTCTTGCATCACTGCAGAAACAGAACTCAATGACATCATAACAGATCTGGAGGTTATTTTACTCTAAATATTTACTGTATTTAGATTGTCCATTGTCTTTATATTACCATTTTAATATGTACATGTTTGCTGAGTGTAGATAGAGTGCTATCTCTGGTGTAAATGAATATTCTGGCCCAATAATGGTTTTTAACCAGGTCGCAGAAGCATGCCTGCCAGATAAAGATTATTTTTCTATTTTGATATATATGTTTGCATTACTTTGAATCAGTCTTTAGAATTTATGAAGTCGATAATAATCAGCTGTCAAAGTTAACAGCATATTCAGTTGTTTTACAACTGTCATTATAGATGAAATCTATTTATTATGGATTTATTACTGTTTACCAGGTAGATGCATATATTAAGTGTTGGAGTTTCAATTTTCCTAAAAGTTCTTATTTTTTCAAATTACAAATTTTTGTACTTTCCGTCATACTGGGAAGGCATAGGAGAATTTATTATGTATGGTACTCAAGATGAAAAGTTTGTAAAGAATGATTTTATTTTGACTTTACAGAATTACTTTTAGTTCGTTTAGTAATTTACTAGCTGGCAGGGTTTGTGTCTACACAAACAAGCCCAAGTTCAGCTGCCCAAAGACAGTGGCACAAGTCTAGAAACTGAGGTTGTATGTTTAGTTTTTATGGCTGAACTAACATACATTGATTGAGTAGATGCATTCAGTCTTTTATGGAACTTATTTGTGTTCAGTAGTAACCAAACTATTTTATTCCAGGGTGTAATAATCTCTGAATCAAGACCATAGGTGCTGATGGCCCTATAAGTTGTGCTATAAATGCAGCTGGGTATCTGAGGCCATGTGGAGCAAGCTCATGTCTGTCTGCAGAAGACATCCTGAGCAGCAGAGTTTGTTGATGAAGCATATGCCTGTACATTTGCACAGCTGGATTTTGTATACTCTTAGTGTGTAATTTGTACGATGTTAAAGGTGGAAGAACTCCTATATCACTGCCTTTCTTGAGATAATAAATACTGTCAGGGAACATGAAAGAGGAAAGCAGAAGTTTTACGGTTTCAGCCACGAATGCAGTATGTAATACAGGTGGGTGAGATAATCAGATAAAATCAGAATTATTAGAGAAAGCTATCTCAGTTGAGTGACCCTGGCCTAATTTTTTGTTGATAGCCTGTAGAAGTGAAGGCTCTGGGGACACTTTATAGCACGCTCCAGTACCTAAATGAGACCTTACAGGAAGGCTGGAGAGAGAGTTTTTAAAAGGGCATGTAATGATAGAACAAGGGGGAATGGCCTTAAGATGAAGGAGGCTAGATTTAGGTTAGATAGATATTAAAAGGAAATTCTTTATTGTAAGGGTGATGAAGCACTGGAACAAATTGCCCAAAGAAGTTGTGGATGCCACTGGAAGTGTTGAAGGCCAGGTTGGATGAGGATTTGAGCAACCTGGTCTAGTGGGACAGGGGGGTTGGAACTAGGTGATATCTAAGGTCCTTTCCTTTATCTTGTTATGAATGGTAGAAGAGAGAGAATTTTAATGGAGAAATGGAGGAAAAAGGGAAGTTGCAGAAAAAAAGGAAAGTAGGAAATAGAATGGACAGAAGAGCAGAGCATCTGAAGCTGAAGTTCTTCCTTTGTACTGTGAAAGAGAACACCCATTTTTTGTTGAATAGTAGGGGGCATGCTGCAAAACTGTCAGTACTGCTATTTGGGTAATAACAAAGCCTGCTCTTCACCTTATTACCTGTATTTAGGAAGTTGGTTTGATTTCAGCAACTTAAACTAGCAGAAATGCCTTAGATAGGTCCAGGCAGATTTGCAGAAAGGAATCTTTATAACAAAAGTAGCAGTGGTACTAATAAGAACAGGAAACCTAGGAAAGACAAGAGAAAATGGCCTGTGCCCAGTAAACATGTATCCCTTCCATGCAGCTGTTACTCATAGTCTTGAACTTCTGCTGCATCATGGCCAGTTTTCACCATATTTTCATAGCACTGAAGAGCTTTGATTAGCATTGAAAAATTCTAGAACAGAACAGCAGGGGTCCTCATGGAGTTGGGTATTTCTACCTTACAACTCACTATTTGTGCCACGTTTGGGTTTTGGAGCTTGTTTTTATTTGTGCTCTTTCAGTTTTTGAAGGACATGATTTATTGTTGCCTTTTTTTTTTCTTTTTCTTCTTAGGACTGTATGATGGTGGGTCTACATACATGTGGAGATCTTGCTGCAAATACACTACGAATTTTTACTGCCAAGCCTGAAATCAAAGCTGTTTGCAGTGTGGGCTGCTGCTACCATCTGTTGTCAGAACAGTTTGAAAACCAAGAAGGTAATTCTTTTGATCTTAACTTGTGCCTGCCAGTTTGCATTTGAGAGTATTAGTACCTTTTAATTAATAACATCCTTGTGTTTGCTCCTTTCCAGTGGCTTATTTAGTACTGGTTTTATTTACTTTATTAAGGGTCATTCACTCCCAGATGCTTTGTTACTTTTCTGTTATGCCAATATTCCTGATATTTTTACTAAGATTAGGGACATAAGTGCGTAATATTTTTATATGGTTATGATTACAGCTGGTTTTATTCCATTAATTCACTTATAAATGTATAGGCTCTTTTAGTCCAGTATGTTTCCATCCTTTTGAAATATTTTGTACCAGATTTTGTCCTTGGCTGTCTACGTGCAACATACAATTATGTTAAGTTGTACATATACAACAGAAAGCAGAATTAAGTTTTTGTAGTGTAAGGTAATACTCAAAAAAAGGTCATCTGGGTGCTGTGCTGGTCTTTGCCTGTTCAGCCCATCATGAAACAGTACATATATAAGAGGTTTTCTTGGGGATATAACCTGAAAATTATTTGTGGATTCAGAATATAGTCAAATTTTCTTTCTGGAGGGAGGGGTCATTTTTGAGAGAAAGTTGGTATTTTTACTTGAAATTCTGTGTAATGAAAAAGATACAAGGAGCTAGCTTTCCTGAGACAAGTTGTACATAGCTGAGCCGTCCAAGTGACCATCTGCTGACATCCTAGGGCCTGATCATCATATCAGTAAATCTGAGAAAGGGGTGGCTTGGCAAGGTTTACTTCAGTTCTTTCAGGGAACTTCACAGACACAAAGGCACAGGTACTGCTCTTTAACAGAGCTCCTTACATAGCTGCAGCTCCTTATATAGCTTATATAGCTCCTTTAGCTCCTTAGGCAGCTACAGCACAGCTCCACACTGACCATGACACATGCTAGCTCTTGCTTGCTTTAATGATCTTTTCATGTTGTTTTTAATTTGCTCTGCAACTATTTTAAGAGCTTTTTCAGTATATTAGTCTTAGTAATTTCAAAGTACTTCAGCTCACTCTAAAAGCAAAGGAAAGGAAAATACAGTTGAAATTTCTGTGCTACAGGAATGCAGTTAGAGAAAAAAACCATACAGTTACTTTAATATCAGAGTTTTAAAAAATTAAGAATTTTTCAGGTACTTGTCATTAAGTCTGAGTGTCTGAAACATTTGGTTGTTTCTTATTATTGAAAAGAGGACACAGCTTCCTGTGCTAGCCATATAGGATTACTTTTTGCAGACTAGTGCATAAACCCAGACACTACCAAAGGATTAGGCATGATAACCTTTTCAAAGTTCAAACAAACAGATATATGTGCATGGTTAGAAGAGATACTGCAGTTTCATAGCAGTACGAGAGTGAAGTCAAATTGCATGTTGGAATTTCTAGCTGTTTGATTTTTCTCTTCTTGAATGACAAAATTATTCTCAAAGGAGAACATTTGGACAGAACAAAAGGAAATTACAGTATTCTTTTTTTGGGAAAGAATACATATATTGTCCTAGTAATGCTCAAAATAATTATTTTTTTTTACTATTGCTATGAGAGTGTATATTCTAAAATGTATAATGCTGTTGTATTCCCTTACTAAATCATCTACCATATGGCTTGTTCTTAAATGTGCAGGGGAGGGCTGAGAGAACAAGGACTGACAGTATCTAAGTTAAGATTTTTTTCAAAGGGAAAATGGGAAAGAATTTGGCCTGTATCTTGTGTCTGCATTTCCTAGGTATGGACTTCAAACTGACAAAGCATTCTAGAGGATGCTAGGGGACTCTGTAACTAATCAGATTGTATTGTACAAGCAGTAAACAAACTCCTCTTGCAGCTGTTGGAAGCAAGTGGATTTTAATATTGCTTCCAGAATGGACCAAATCATAGCATTTAAGTAGCAAGTGACTTCTGGAGGTCATCTGAACTAGGCAGTTCATCAGAACAAGGCAGGGCCAACTTAGATAATTTAATTTTGGGCCTTGTCCATTCATGTTTTGAATATCTCCAAGGGCAGTGATTCTGTAGCCCATTTCAATTTTTGCCCTCACCATGAAGTTCTTTTCCTCATATCTATTCAGAATTTGCAGCTATTGTGCATTATCTATTGTCTTTTTTCATTTTGCACTGCCAAGAATAGTCCAGTTTAATCTTTTTTGTTCTCTTTCCTTTAGGTAGTTGAAAACAGCAGTTAGATACCTTCTTGACCTTCTCTGCAGCTCTTTAGTGCTCTTGCCACCAATAAAATCATTTCAGTCATTATGGTGGCCTGAAGAGCCCAAAGAAACACTCCAGATACTCTCACAAGTGCTAAAAAAGGAGAATAATCACATCCCTTAATCTGCAGGCTTCACTGTCAAACTTCAGATTACTATCAATTTCTGCCTATTTTAGCGTCCGCCTGTCTGAGTCATATCTTTCCATGTTGTCTATAAAGATACTAAGGAAACCTTTCTGAAAGACTTCATAAAATCAAGATAAACTATGACTCTGCTGTCCCCTAGTTCATGGAGCCAGTCTCTGCATCACAGAAGGCCTAGTTTGTCAGTGCCTGATGAATTCCTGCCAGCTAGTGTCAACTTTCTTGTTCTTCATGGGCCTGGGCATGATTTCCAGGAGAACGTGCTCCATAAACTTGTTGAGACTGATTGAAGGTGAAGATAAGTGTGGTTTTCTCCTGTTTCCTGTAATAAGGATGGACATGTCCTGTCAAAGATGATAGAGTATGGTCTTCATGGGACACCAGTGAGTTTTGTGATCCTGAAATGGGTCCCCTCTGGCCACATGCAGTTGTGTATTTCTGGTTGGCTTGTGTGATACTTCAGCCAGTGTAACATCTACTGTAGATAGTCCTTCTCTTGTCCAGGCTCTGACACTGAACTCAGGAAAGCCACTGGCTGCTCTAGCCATCAATCAGACATTGCAGAGACATGAAGATGCTTTATGTGGAGAGACTAGTTTGGATATTAGGAAGCAGGTTTAGAGCTACATCTCTGCAGTGATGGATAGATCTTCCTAAGAAGCAAAGAGAATTGGGCAGAATTTGTTGCAACACAGGAAATTACTTACTCATTTGAAATCAGTCCAGTAAGCAAGGGCTTGCTTGCAAGGACACAGTGGGAAGTTCTGTTATAAAGCACTCCACAATTATTTTATCTTGACTGAGTAGCCTCAAAGTTTTTCAAAATCTGTTTTTAAAATGTTATTTGTCCTCTTTAAAAGCTTTTTGATTTTCTTGAGGTGTTCACCCTTAAACTCAAGGTTGTGGCAAGTCCACCTCAAAGCTCTTGCCCCCAAAGTAGGACATTTTCCATCTTTGCTGTTTCTTTAATGTAAACTCGGAGTGTTGTTCTCATAAACACAGTTGAAGCAGAGGAGCCAGCTCACAGAGGAGCTGCAATGGACTTATGGTTGCCATAACTTGGTATGGCTGGACAGTATGTTCTTTGGCACTTAAGATTTAATACCAAGATCAATCTTGTTTGAGGCCAGTGAAAAATTGCTTTTTCACTTCATATTAACTGGAATTAGCTGATCTTCATAGGAATAAAATTTACCTATTATGGTGCCTAACATAGTGTTTATAAGTCTGAGGTGTTGAGTTGACAAAATCTCAACAAAATGTTACTGTGGTGTTTTGGTTGGGCTGCTGAATTACCTTGGATATCACAAGTTTGGGGTTGTTTTTTTTCTTGTTTCTGAGATGACTTCAGGGAATAATGCATTACACTTCTCACATACTCTAAAAATAGTACAAATATTGCAAGTTTGGCTGATTCAGTTTTCTGTTGGACCTGCTGTGAGTACTTTGGGAGCATTTCTGATGAATGTAGGTGCCAGCAGTCACAATCTTGAATAATAATGCAATCAGTATACAGTGTCCGTCTATGTGTCTACAAATGAGCTGAATTCATCTGGAAATTTTTGTAATGAGACCACATTTCCAGTTATGCTGGGAATAATTTTGAGCTGTTAAGATCATGAAAGCCTTTGCTTTGATTTATTAGTAGCTAAAACAACTAAGAGGTGCTGTGTAATGTCATATTTCAACTCAGTTTTAAAAGGTTGAAGCCAGTGTCTTTTAACACCTGTCTTTAAATTTCATTGCTGTTATAAGCAGTACAAAATTCTAAGTTTCAGTTAGTAAGGAATAATATGACAGCTCTTGGAAAATTCGAAGTAGTTTTACTTTGGCTCTCTCTAAGGAGAATTGTCTGTTTATATAGAGATTCTTATATGGATAAAATATATGTAGCCATTAGTATAATTGATTCCTTTGGGGGTTTTCTTCTCTGTTACTGTATTGGGTAGTCAATTACATCAGAGTAGAAAGGATTTTACTGTTTATTAGAGATATTTTACATAAACCTATTTACATAGTGAGCCATTATGTCAGTTTTTCTGGGAAAAAAAATCAGTTTGCTAATGATTTTTATGTTAAAACAAACTCAGTGCCTCTGTTCAGGAGATATTCTTAGGATTTTTAGGACCTTTTTACCTTACATTCAGCTAACACATTTTTGGGGCCATATACCAGCTGGTTTATGATTATCCCTTAACAGAGAAGAACTGAAAATTTAACATTTTTTTTAAAGATTTTACTTTCCTTGAAAAGGAATTTGGGTTTCTGTGTTCTGATTCTCTTCTTTCCATCCTTATTTCCACCAAATACGTAGTACCAGTCTAGAAACCAATGAAATTCTTCAGTATTATATCCTCTGTTTTGAGGAAAAAACACATGAATATTGCTTTTGCTCTGGAGCTGCTGTTAAGACCCACCACAGGGACAGGGTAACTGAGGTTCTTTTTAATATATCCCTTGGGGCGGATTAGAGTGAAACGAATGACAGGTGTATGTGCATATATATAAATGTGTGTGTGTGTGTGTGTGTGTGTATTTGTGTAGTTATATCTATTTTAGAACAATTTGGTTGCAATTTAAATGTATAATGTAATGAAATGTATAACTGAAATGAAAATGTAACCATTTTGGTTATTATCTATAGTAATATGACATAAAAGCATGAAAATAACACTGAAGAAAATATATAAGGAAGAGAAAGAAATGATAAGAGTAGCTAGCGGAGAGGAAAGATATCACCACCCATTCGTTATTTTTGCACTTTGGGAGCACTTTGCACTTCAGTTGTCCTTTGGTTAAAGAGATGGTCACAGTCTTGATCTGTCAGGGCTGGGGGAAGCCATGAAACAAACACTTCAAGGGTTAATATATGCTCAGGTTCAGGTGGAAAGGCCCAGGTACCTCCCCTGTGGGGGGAAGTTTCAACATTCTGGATTACGTGCAGTCTTCAGCATATGTGGTCACAGCACCAAGCCTGACAAAAGTTCAAGAAATGTTTGGGCAATGCTCTCTGGCACATGGTGTGATCCTTGGGGATGGTGCTGTGCAGGGCTAAGAAGTAATCTTGATGATCCTTTGGGTCTCTTCCAACTCAATTTATTCTTTGATTCTGTAATTTGAGATAAGAGATAGGTGTACTTGTGTAGATACTTTCAGTGATACTTTCTATCTGAATGAAGCTCTTTTTGAGGTTGGCTTAAGTACTACAAAACATAAGGTCCGGATTGTGTAAGGATTTCCAAAGTCATGTCACTGCTGGGTAGGGGGAGTTCTAAAGCCCTCCAGGAAGCTGTGGGAAGTAGCTTCTCAATGAGGCACTCTGGAAGAAGTCAGCAAAGCTTTTGCTGACTAAACCTTGACTATTAAAAGCTATGGAACATTATTAAGGGAACCAAAAGGGTTGCAAACAATAGTCAAAATTCATATACAGAATTTTATCAGACTTGTGAAATCTGGGAAGGCCTTGAGTAAGGTGGATTCAGAGGACAAATACTCTGAAACTGAATTTTCTAAAGGATTACTTACACAAGCATAGTGGCTTTGTATCACTCGATTCCACTCAAATATGAAAGATTACTCGCTGTTTCAGGGTATTAGAATACAGATGATCTATGTGTAGCCTAGGTATATTTTCAAAGATATTCAACAGCCAATATCTTAAAATAGCTACCACTGATACCATGGCAACACAGAAAAACACTTCCAAGCAACAGATCAAAAAGCTTAATTTCCTTCCCAAAGCATCTTTAGATATTGCTGCATAGGGAGCCTTTCCATGTATTTGTGACACAGCTAACTTAGTCACTAAACCCCAGATGTTTTCTATAAAAAATTGGTTCTGAAAAAAATAGGAAACATGAAAAAATACTAACAAGGTAAGCTTTACAGATGTTAAATGAAAGTCTTACCTATTGAAGTTATTACGGTATTTTTCTTTAATAAATGTAGCAAGAATATATTAAAACCTGGAATCATCTTATATTTTTCTCAGTGTGTACAAAGTACGAGGTTACAATTGAGAATGCCAAAGTTTTAATGCACGTAATTAAAACATACTCTAGGTTTGGGTTTTGGAAATTATTTTGATGACAGCTGATTCTGTTTCCTAGAATTAGAGAACCTTTTTCTTCCCCAGTGCCCCCTGCAAAATCCTGCTTAGTCAGGGGACTTTTTTTGGAAAATACAAATTCAAGGAATAGTGAATTACATGGCCACGGAAGATTTAGTCTTTCCCTTGAAGGAAAAAGGCAGTTTAGTAGTTATCAATTTTGTTTGGAATAACAGAAATAGACTGAAAATCTACAATGTTGTGGAAGATAGAGGCTATGGAGGACCTGAAAAAGGTTATTTTTGTTTTAGTACTACTTTCATGAAGTTCACAACATATGCAGAGACAAAGTAGGGTGAAAAAAATGAGGAAGGTAATAAAGATTAATTTCCACTGAAAAATCTCAGAAGAAAAAATGCCATTTCAATCCACTGAATTACATAATCAGCCAAAAGCAGCCATTGGGTTTAGGGTTGGGATTCAGAGATTCCACAAAGCCTACAGCTCCAGGGACACCAGGGCTGGAAAAAGCATGCCAAGGGCAGCATGATACTGCACCAACATTGCTGACTCCACACTTTTCTAATCTGGCTCATCCCATGGCACTTAAGTCAGGCTTATTTTTCCCAGTAATGTTAAAGCTTGTTGATCCTGTTGTTTTACAAAGACCGTATTTTACTGTAAAGCTTTGTGAGGTAAAATTTGAATATTTCAAATATATATATATTTATATATATATAGCAAATACAGTACACTAAAAATTGTAGTATTATTCTTAGAGATGAAAATCTATGGACAGCCTAATATTAAAGGTATTGAAGAAGCTTGTCCCATTCTCTTGAACTTCCTTGTTATTATTTGTGCACATACAGAGTTAGCAACTATGAAAAGGATTTTACCTTTATCTTACTTGTATTGCCTTATATATTTTTTTATAAATACCATATCAATAAAAAAACTGATGTTTTGTTGCAATACTTGCAGCATTTTATTAAATGTGTGATTCAGTCTTTTTTAGAAGCTAAGTTAGAGGTAAAGTCTTTGCTATTTAACTTATATCTTCTGATATTAAACACCAGTATAGCTTCAGTTCAGCTCACTGAATGATTACCTAAAATTCCCTATTTTGTTAACTGTTCATAGTAGGAATTCTGCCTGATTGGCTACTCTGTACTGAATTATAACAGGATTGCTTCATGCGCTGTTGAACACTTGAGCTGTTTATTGTGAAAATTCCATGGAATACTTAAAATGTTTCTTGAATATTTTGAGATTTATACAGCTTAGAACAGCTGTTGTGTTGTTAGACAGAACCACAATAAGGTATTTAGTGAGCTATATATTATTAAGTATATCTGAAATAGTTGCAGTCATGAAAAAAATTTCTAGCTTTTTAAAATGTAGCTTGTAAATACATGAACTTTATAGCAATATATTAATCCTAAAATTTTTAAAGTGTGCATGAGAGCAGACTGGATGTGAAAAAATAAATAAAACTTAAAGCAATATTGTAGATGTGTGGTCAACTTTTGATATATACAAAAAAACCTTTCTACCTTAAAGCATTAGTTTCCCTCTCTTTTTCTCCTACTTTACAGTTTCAGTAATTAAATGAAGATGGTGCTTTGACTGATAATCTTTTTCAAAGATGATTAGAATTATGCATGAGTACAGTGCACTGATACTGAGGTTGTAGCTGGCAGGGTAGTAACTTTAGCTTGAATGAATGATTAGTTTGCCTGGAGGATAGGGTATAAATTGGAAGGGATTTGCTTGAAAAGATCAAGGATTTCATCTTTCTAACTCAGTTGCAAATTTTTATTTTTAAATATTTTAACATACATATTACAAAGACATTAGTGAGAATCATACAATAGAAACCATGTCAGTCATTGTTTTCTTTGCAAAATAAATATATTTAATAAGTTCTTACTGCCATCCCTGCAGTAGAAATATCCATGTATTCTGTGTACTCCATAATTAGACTTGAAGTTAATTAATATTTTAGAGCTTGTCATGAGGCACTTACAAATTCTTAGTACATTCCTAGTGCTGAAACCAATTGCAGTCTGGTCAAATTTCATCTTTATTTCTAAAGAATTTTCTTTCTCCTTCTGCTAATAATCCATAATTAAAATCCTATTCTTAAATCACGGTTCTCAAACCAGTATTCAGCCCCTAAGAGCCTCTAGCATTCCTGAGGGCTAAAAGGAGAGCAAAGTTTGAGGTTGCCTGCAGAGGATTCTTGCCTGCTTACTATTCTCTAGTGGTCAGCTGAGACTGGGCACTTCTTCCAGAAAGCCAAAGGCTGTTACAAGTGGGGAGGGTTCTTCATAGTCTTTGCTTTTTCTTTGCTTAACTTTTATGGAATGAATTCTACTTACATGTATGTAATTCTGACTGTTGCTAAATTTTCTGCTGTCTCCTCTTTTTAACCCCATTACATTATTTATTCTGAAGTATGGCCCTGTAACCTTCCTCGGCTAAAAAGCCAGGATCTCAGCCAATTTGTGGGGTTTTTTTAAAGAAAGCAGTAATTCTTATTCACCATTCTAAAAAATCAGCTGACAACGTGTTAATGAAAACTCTAAACATTTAGAGTTTGTGTACATTTAGAACTGAATATTAAGAACATCTATAAAGTAATCTCTGTACTTCAGTTTTCCCACATTTGCATTAGTGTTAAACATGAATAACTGTCTTGTTATTCAAAATACAAATGATACTGAAACTGAGCACAGATTGTGATGCAAATGCTTCTTGGTGTTTTGAAGAAACAAGCAAGAGCCTTTGCAGCTGCTCTTTTCTGGAAAACAAACATTCTGCCTCACAGCAGAATGGTCTTTCAGAACTGGAATAAACAAATACACATTGTTCTGTGGGATGTTTGAAAGATGTTTGGGATAGAATAAGAAGACTATGAGAAGTGGTACTGAAGCCCTGCTGCATGGAATGATTGCTTGGCCTACATCTTGTGATTCGTGGCATGGTGTAGGTATTTGAGTGTGTGCAAACTTTTCTCTTGTCCCTTTGGCTGTTTTTTCAGTGGATTTATGTAAAGGACACTCACTTAAAATTGCTTTGGAAAATGTGAAATTATCAGAAATTCAGCATAAACCGAAAACATCTGTTACAGGGAAAATGTTTTTTGTAGCACCACCACAAGTTTTGGTACTGGATGAGAACAGTTAAGTGTTTCTGCTACATTGCCTACTGTTCATCTTGCTCAATCCATTGTGTATTCAGTAAGAGGAAAAGCTGTGCCTTTTTTTTCCCTCCATATTGCAGAATGCCACGACCAAATCTGGGGGTTTCCCATGTGTCAGTACTTGAAGGACAAAGGCTGGTGCTGTGGTCGCAATGCTAGGATGTCAGCATGCTTGGTATGATTCCCCTTCCTTTCTTTTTCATAAGGAGAACTTTGTCCAGATGTTACCGGATTCATTGTTTTTGGCTTCTGATCCTGAAGCCATGACTTTAATCCAAGAGTCTACAGAATAACATCATTAATGTTGTAAGCGTGATGAATTATATCTAAAAAGAATAGTATTGACCTTTCAGCTTTATATATTTTATACTTGCTGAAGGCATGAAAAAATGAGTATTGACAGAAATGTATTTTAAGAGTGGACAGAAAGGCCAAAACTTTGCTGAAACCTAAACAAGGTAACCCCTCAGGATAATAGTTCTTGGCCAAGGATGTAGGGAGAAACAAGGTAATTGTAGAAGGATTGCAATCAGTAACTCCCCCAATGCCTTCATGATTCATAATATCGAATGTTCTAGCTGTTTAAAACCTGAATAACCCTGCCTAGTCCAAAAACTAGAGGAGCTCTAAAATCCATGTGGCTTAAGAGACTGGAAACGTCTTTTTAACATTGCACCAAGAGATGAAGTACTTTTAAAGACTTAGCCTCATCAAGACGGATGATGAGCTGTTGTCTAGTTTGAAAAAACAGATAGAAACTGAAAACTTTGACCACTGTTTTCAGTTAGAAGACCACTATTCCTTCCCTCTATTAATTTCTAATTTATGGTATCCAGATAAATCACATCAGGTTCTGCCTAGGCTCTGCTGCTAGCTCTGTACCACCATTAGAGAGAAGAGTATAGACTAAAGACTCAGTGTGGACTAATGTACTGAGGTTATGTAAACTTGAACTACCACGATAATTAAATGCTATCAGGAGAAAATATAGGAGGACAGTTGTTTAGGATCCATAAGGCTTAAATGTGTTACCCTTGGCAAAGTAAAAGAAAAGAATTGTTCATTTTAGAGATGTAGCAGTAAAACTTAGCAGAAGAAAAGTGCTTTCTAAAGGGGTTTGCCTTTTCTCTTTTTCATGTCAGTGTCATACAATACCAGTCCTTCCTCAGCTGACATATTAGCTGTTTCCTATTCCATTTCTTTTGGAAAGAAAAAGGTTGGGCTGTTTTTCAGCAGTGGTAGGAAGATAAATTTTATAAGCAAATGACCCCCAAGAGAGTACTGATAATGCTATATATATCTATTTTAAATTTCTCAGAAATCACAGTAATTTGGCAATTAAAAACTTTTTGTTTGAATATTCACAAAAGGCAAAGAGTTCTCCTGTGTAACTGGATATGTCTCTTGTTATGTTTGTAATTGTCTGTATGCATTTTTCATGATTAGGATTTTCCTTGCCATGTAGGATGTACAAGGGAGCCAGCACAGAGCCACTAAGCACCCACATTTCTTGGGCTAATGGCTGGTTAGCAGAAAGTCTGCTGAGCAATGACACTCAGAGTTCAAATTGTCTGAATTGCCAAGGGCCAGAGATGTTGGGCAAGAGTTCCAGTTTTAGAGCCTTACAATATGTCTTGGAACCCATATCCATCTCCTCGGCAGCAGCAGATAGATGCTGCTATGAGAGCTTACGCAACAAAAGGCAAACCTGATAGCTGGCCAAAGCCACGAATGCAGGACCTGCAACTATGTGACTGTGTTTGAAGAACAGTGTGAAATACAAGATTAGTTCTATAACAAGGAGAAGGAGGAGTGGGTGATTGTGTAACATGCAGTCTTATTTACTGTAGTGAAGTTTGGGACTAGAGGTGATAATAATCTGTAAGTGGCGAGGCATTTTTGGTTTGCTTCCTAATTTGATGTAGTATCGGATAATCAGATACTGAGGTTTTGTCTTAATTTCTACTACGATCTCTAAAACTCTGTTGACATTTTTGTAGGCATCTTTTCAGCTGTGAAAGAGTATTAAATGCTTCTAATTATTTGTCATCCTTTGTCACTATGCATCATAAAAATCAAGTCGTCTCGTCTCATCTACATCAGCATTTATAGTATGAAGACTCCAATGAAAAATAATGCACAGTATTTTCAACTTCAGGGTCTCTGGAGTTACTTTATTTGCCTGTATATCAGCAGTTTAATTTATCTGAATACTACTGATTAAAACTAATTGTTGTCCATTGAACTCGTATTTACTTTTAAATAATTAAATATGCAAAGTGAATTATTTGTATTTCAGTAAAAATAGATGCAAGAAAAATGCATTTGTTTTTAGCACTTTCACAGAAAGCAATCCTCTGAAATTCATGTCCAATAGAAAGAAAAACAGGCACATTTTCTATGTATCTATTTCCACACAGTTGGATGTCATTGCTTCTCCTATAAATAAACCAAAATAGCAGGAGTAGCTGCTTATGAGTGCCTAAAGGTATTAACACTTTAAAGTGTGCAAGCTCATGTTTTGTCACAACATTAATCTTTTAAAATGTCATCTCCTCTGACTTTTATACAATGTGTTTATAAAATGTTATGATAAAGAATAAACATATCAGCAATTTAATTCCTTGACTCTTATAGGCTTTGGAGCGAGTTGCAGTTGGCCAAATGGTAAGTAATATTGTTTATTTTAGCCATTCTAAGATAAAATGTGTTTTTTCCCCTTGAATGTTCTTAATCCATGGCCTTTTATTGAACTTCTGCATATCTGGAATCTGAAATACTGGCCTACACGATGTCAAATCCTGATAGATAGCATGTGTCATCATGAAATCACATTTTTATTGCTGTGGTTGTACTTAGTGAATCTGTTTTCTTTTGAAAATTAAGACCCTGAGAAAAAAACACAGCTTAAAATTTAAGGCATTAAACTACCCTTCCTAACTTCCTTTGCTATCTTTCAGCTAATACATAAATTCAGTGCACATGTCCTTCTGATGTCCCTGGTTTGGATCACTCTATCCCAATGTTTTATCAACTAATGTAGAAATAGACATTGTTATGACAAAAGCTTGAACCTGTTAGAAACATCATCCTTCTCATTTTTAATCCCTGTATATTTTTTCCCTGTGAATATTTTGAATTATTATTGTGCAAGTTTTCCTTAAGGGATGGTGGGCACCAACTGTGCAAATATTTAAAAGGCCAGGCTGAGAGACTTTTTTCCATATTCAGTAAGCCCACTGACCCCAGCATCCCTCTCTGAATTTTTAATCGGCAATCATTAACTGGTTTTATGCAAAAAGATTTTCAATAGCCAAATAGATGAAATTTTTTATATATTTTTTTTAGCATAGTACTTTCTGCATGGTTCAGATTACATCTGACCACAGATGATTCAGCTAGGTAATTACTCCTTTTGTCTTCAAAACAACTTAGATAATTGTTATTTATTTTGTGTATTGGAATTCAGATCATGAACAGTGCATTTTCTTCTGTTGTCTTTCTTTCCATCAAGAGTGTCTGGGTTTGTTTTGGTTTTTTTCTTGCATTTATGGTTATGTTAGAATCTGACTTTAAAACATAATTTTAACTCAGTGCAAGAACATTAGTAAATTGTCATCTTAAATCTGGTACAACTGATCGTAAAGTATACAACTCAATAAATAGTTAAGGAAGTCAATACTGCTTTTGTTACTCTGATCTTAATTTCAGTGCCAATTTTAAATCCTTGCTGTTGTAAAATTTTTTTGCAGCTGCCTACAGAATCATTGTTTTATCGAGCTGTTCTTCAGGTTATTATAGAAGAAATTTATGGTGTCGCCAAAAGGTAGGAAGTTCTGAATTCACAGAATACCAACCAAAGATTGATCTGATTCTCTTCCACCTCTGTGTTGTAGAGAAAGTATGTTTTGGAAAGCAGAAGGATGTAGGAATCAGTCTCATCAGGTTATATATACACATCAGAATTAAAATGCAAGATAGATTTGCTCATCCTAAATCCACATCATAAATATATTGCTCTTCCTTTACCTGTAGCTGAAATAGGCCCTCTTTGATACTGGGTGCATGGGTAAGGCACATCTTCACCTGAGAATACTCAACAAATGCACTGAAAAGTCAACACGGTCCTGGGCTGCCGTGTCATGCAGAGGTCCTGGCAGCTTTGATACTGCAGGAAGAAAAAGGCATTTCTGTTTGTCCTGAGAAAAACTGCTGACAGCTCGATGGCCATCATGGCTCATAAGAGCTACTCACTGCCTGAGCCTACACTGGCAAGTGCTGCTTCCTTGTAGGAATGGGATTTGGAGAGGTGCTGCTGAGGACCTGCAATCTACATTATACTCTTCTGTGGTTGCAGTTGGATTAGATTTTATCTTATTCTGTGGGATGTATGCCTGTTAGCACTTGGAGCACATCCAGAAGCACACCTTCCAGTTTAGTTTGAAAATAACTCATTTTTTGAGCTCTGATACTATTTCATGGTGTGAGCCAAGGCATGAGAGGTGGAGAAAACGATAAAATTAACTTCAGAAGTATACTCTCAATCTAAAATAAGTGCTAATGCAAATACCCTTAAAACTTTTGCTAGAGGCAGAGTCAGGCAGGTTACCCTTCAGAAAGTCAAATTCCTGAAAGAAGAAATGCTTCTTTATTTTAAAATTGCATAAAATATCACACCAAAAGTCATGGCTGCTAAGTTGCAAAGAAAAACTGTGAGGTAGATTTTTCATTTTTTGAAGGAAGTATAATTTGGAGGAATAAATTAAGATTATGTGTCTGTAATGAACACAATGGCTGCCTTGGAAAGACCTGTCTCCCCCCCATTTTTTTTTTCCTGAGCATGATGTTAAATGCCCATCTTCCTAGGAGTAACAGAACAAACACAATCATTAACTGATTTTCAGACTGCATCAGCCTAAATGCTTAGGTGAATATTAACTATGACAACAGAAATTTTTTTCAGTGAGTGAGGGTCCTTGACAGCAAAACAGCATTAAACTGCCACTGAGTGAAATCTTTTGAAATCTTTCAAAAGATCTGTTGACCTCAGATGTTAGTTCTGGGTTTTAGATAAGGAGATAGGTTTTACTAAGAATAAAGAGAGAGAAAAGTTTTAAACTAAGATACTTCTCTTCAGTTTTTCACTGGGAGGGTGTGGGGAGAGTGTATTTCTTGTTAAGTAATTCAGTAGCTGAAAATTCTGTACCTGAATATTTAACTCCTACACTGCTGATCTAAAAGAGAATTAATGTTAGATTTAGTCAAGACAGTGAATTCAGGCTAAAGAAAAACTTTGTGTGTTATTTCTCCAAGATACTTTAAGCACAGAGAAGAGAACAAATATGAGTGGTCTGCTAGGACTCATTCTTTCTGCATGTTTTTTTAAGCTTATGTGCATTATTTTAATATATTTTTTTGAAACAACACACGTTTTTGTCTGGCTTGAAATCCAGGCTATTGAGTTGTGAACAGGACAGAATTCTGGCATCATTTAAATAAAAATTGAAAGGATAAGAGCACCAGATATTTTTGCCAGCAAAGTGGCATTTGCTCAGTCCAGTGGTTGGTGTTAAATAAATTACAGCAGCATTATGGTACGTTATGGATGTAATACAGAAGTATAGAAGGAAATGTGTGTCGGTGGAAATAATTTTGTGATTCATATAAGGAAATAAAAAATGTTAGTGAAGAAATTAGAAAGAAACTTCAACTATCTCTCAAATTTTTAGGTAAAATAATAACTGTATTATAACCATAATACAATTATACAGTTGTTATGTCTAGAAGTTACTTCAAGTATTAGCTAGATTGCTTTAAGTGGAAGGGGGAAAAAGGAAAGTTGTTACTAACTTGGCAGTAGTAGCCATCTAACTGATTTATTTCTCCTGTTAAAAATACCAGAATTTCTGTTGTTGAATGTATAAAAGCCTACACCTCAGTACTGTATTTGCAGTGATCGACATGTTGGAAAAACCTTCTCCAAATCATCCTCCTTCGTAGATTATGTCAGACGGTCTCTGAAAAAGCTGGAACTGGATGATTCAAAGGTGATTCATTAATTAGTGACTATATGAAATTGTTATATTCATATAACTTCCTAAGTCAGCACCACAATGCAATGTTTGAGTTGATTTATGTCTTATATTGCTGTTTGAATATTATATTTGAAGACTTAATAGCTTTAAATTAGTAAATGTTAGGGAAATACATGAAGATTTTAAATCACTTTGTTAGATAGAGAAAAAGAAGTAAATATAAATCTTTTGGAGATTTTATTTATGTTCTTGAGTATCTTGTCTTACTCTTGGTCCTACAACTGCTCAGTTGGTCAACAGATGGCAACATAGCATTAGGCATGGACTATGACTGTGTGAAGATGACAACCATGTTGTGAGAACAAGTTGTGCAAAGGAGACACTAGAGAGTACTAGACAGATTGTTAACAAATTAAGTACAATCAAAGGAAAAGTGGGAGTGGCAAGCATGTAAAATATTTAAGGTAAATGTTGCTGCAGTCTTTGATAAAGTAATGTTTAAAACCTGTAGTCAAAATGTAAAATCACTTAAAATTTGCCAGGTACATCAAAGCATGAGCTCGGAGAAACAGGCAAAACCAAATAAGCAAGTAAATTCAAATGACATTGGAATCATCCTGGCAGCATTAAGAAAAGGAATTATGCTTGAAGTGTGTTGTATTTTACAAGGATTCTATTTAATTCTGTAGTTGGCAAATCACATCTAGCAAATGTAGTTACCTGTTTGCTTTTCTGTATGAATAGGCACTAACAAGATGTGTTCACCTCAGCTAGAAATATAACTATGTCTTTCTTCATGTCACCCAGAAGCAATAGTGGATTCTTTGTGTAATAATCAGTTCACAAGGTCATTGATTAAACCCTGTAAGTGTAGATTTGTTCACTGTTTTCTTCAAAACCAATAAGCATAGAAAGTTTGTGTCAAGAGGTCTGATTTTAGATATGTTGCCTTTTGCTAAGAAGGGTCTGGACAAATGCAAGTTGCCCTGAGACAAAGATGTCTGTCAACACTACTTCAAGCTGCACATTTATGTGGTTGCTAAAGACCTGATTCAAGTAAATGCTCACTTTTGCTCATGTTTCTACTCATTTTATGTGCAGCTGGCTGCATACTGAAGACTGGATTTTATGCTGATGTAAACAATATTATTTTTTATTTCCCAGCTATATTGAAATCTGCAGCAGCACAAAACCAGTGCTATTTTGATACTACTGAGAGGAAAATTGTTACTGCTCCCTTAACAGTGGTTCTGACCCTGCAGTTTTCATGATGGAGTCGGCACTATATCTACACAATATTGGAGAATGTGTTAAATGCCTCTCTTCAGAAAAAAAAAAAACAAAAAACAACGTGGCTAGGAATGTGATGAAGCCTAAACATTTGTTCTGAAAGACAACAAAAATCAAAGAGAAATTTATGTGGAATTTGTTTTTTAAGCTGTATTTAGAAATGAACAAAAGAGCAGCTGTTCTGCATAGACCAAATGTTACTTTGTCTCTGGCAGTGGACAAAAACTGATGCCTTAGAAGAATATAAGGTGGGAGTAAGCATATATGAAGCATACTTCCAGAATAATCCAAAATGTCCTTGTCATTCACAAAAAAATGGAGGCAGTCATTGTCTTAATGCATAAATATATTTAGGTTATTTTTAAAAAGCATCTAAAACTTAGTGACACTGTGTAATAGAACCAGAGAACTATGAGAAAAAATTGTTTCCATATGGGTCTCTTATACATGTGCAAAGATATTTTCTAAAATACAGAATTCAAGAAACTTCGAGTCTCCACTCTTTTACTAGGCTTATCAGAATATTAAAAATAATTTCATCTCTATATGATAATAAAAGTACTGGAAAGGAAAATAGAGGAGTAGAGGCAATGTTTCTAGGAGTCCCTGCCAGGATTTGGTAGCTTGTCATGGTAAAATCTTGCATGGTTTTTATCACTGAAGCTGAATCTGTACTGTGGGACGTAAACACTCTTCCAAACTTAATGGTTCATGATAAGCATCACAGCTGCTTCCTTTATACACACCAATACCTCTGTTTCGGATCAAAAGGTAGCCCTGGTGCAATCCAGTCATTTTCCAGTCTGGACAATTGTGGAGGCAGGATAAAGAGTGGAAGTATATAAAGCACCTAACCTGCCTTGATACTCATTTGTGTAAGTGTGTGCCTTTTGCTAAATATTACACTGATGAAAACTCATCAGGTGTAATTATCCAAATACTAAGGTTTTTTTGGCTGTTGATTTTAAGTAAAGATAAGTTCTTGAATCCTGCCAATAATTCATGTGAAGAAACCCCTCTGCTTCTTTCCTTTGTGAAATAGATGTGAAGTTTTTGCCTATGTGAGGCAAGAATCAGGCTCTTTATGAAAAGAGTCAGAAATCAGAAATGAGTTAGAGTGATGCAATGTAGGAAAATAGTTTCTCTACAAAAATAAAAAGGCATCTATCAATAACTTTACACCTCCCATTGTTAAGAATTACTGTTCAAGGACTGAAGTTTTCTATTAAGTGAGCCAAAATAATTTCTTCCATTCATGGTGTTTCTTTTTAGCGTGGGAGAAAGAGCCTGTCAATTAAACACTTAGATGCGAATGAAATACTTTTTTCTGCCTTTTGGTACAGGACCATTCCGTTCACACATCTCTTCACCTCAGCAGTAAAAATGAGGTATAAACCGTGACTACTGAATTTCTGATAAAACATTCTCATTTCTGTGAGGGCAGAGAAAGGTCTTTTAGTATGAGCATACTGCTTCACAGGTATGGTTATATTGCTTACAGCTTCAGAATTACTGGAATTGCTCTGTGGGCCATGGATCATAAAATCATAAAAGGGATGTTAATGATCATCTAGTTCCACTGCCCCTGCTGTGGGCGGGGACACCTTTCACTAGGCCAGGCTGCTGAAAGCCCCATCCAGCCTGGCTTTGAATGTTGCCAGGGATGGGGCATCCACAGCTTCTCTGGACAACCTGTGCTAGTATCTCATCACCCCCATAGTGAAGAATTTCTTCCTTATGTAATCTAAACCTATCCTCATTCATTTTAAAGGCATTCCCACTTGTCCTGTCACTACATGCCCTTGTGAAAAGTCCCTCTCGAGCTCTCTTGTAGGTGCCATTTAGGTACTGGAAGGTGCTTTAAAGTCTCCTCAGAGGCTTCATTTCTCCAGGCTGCACAGCCCCAATGCTCTTAGCCTGCTGGCCACAACTCTTAGTGTGGCCATTCAGTGAATTCCTTATCCCCCAAGTGGTCTGCAGTTTAGAGACGAGGATGTCATGTGGGAAAATGTGAAATGTTTTGCACAAGTCCAGATAATGACGTCAGTTGCTCTTTCCTTATCCACCAAGGTTGTAACCCCTTCATAGAAGGCCATGAGATTTGAAGGCCATTAATTTGCCAATTTGCCATTAATGAAGCCATGTTTGCTATCACCAGTCACCTCTTTATTTTCTATGTGCCTGAGCATAGTTTTCAGGAGGATCTGATGCATGATCTTAGGCATTGAGGTGAGACTGACTGACCTGTTGTTCCCCAGGACTTCTGTTTTTTCCCTTTTCGAAAATGAGCTATGGATTATGTTCCACTATTTCCATGGGAACTTCACTAAGTTGACTTGACTTCTCAAATGTGCTGTATAGTGTATAGTGCCTTAGCAACTTCATCTGCCAGTTCCTTCAGAACCTACAGACACATCTCATCAGGTCCTATGGACTTGTGCATCTCCAGGCTCCTAACATGTTCTTGAGCCTGATTTTCTGCTACAGTGAGCAGTTCTTCATTTAGTCAACCCCTGCCTTTGTCTTCTACAGCTCTGGTGGTGTGACTGAAACGCTTGCTGTTGAAGAGTCAGTCAAAAAAGTTGAGTTTCTCAGTATTCTCTGTAAGCTGTGTAACTGGCCCCCTGTTCTGGAGAGTGCGCACATGTACCTGTAGAAGCTTTTCTTCTTGCTCTTGATGTCAGTCAAGTTTAATTCTATGAGAGCTTTATCTTTCCTAATCTGATCCCTGGGTGCTCAGACAATATCTCTGTGTTCCTCCTAGGCTACCTGTCCTTGCTTCCACTCTTGGTAGCCTTGTTTTTTGTTGTTTAGTTTGGCCAGAAGATCATTGTTCATCCATGCTGACCTCATGGTGTTTTTGCCTGACTTCCTCTTTGAGCTTGGAGAAGGTTAACCTTGGGTATTAACCAGCCTTCATGGGCCCCTTTTCCCTCCAGGGCTTTATGCCATGGTACTCTGTCAAGCTGATCCCAGAAGTCTGGTCTTCTGAAGTCCAGGATAATGAGTTTGCTATGTGCTCTCCTCACTTCCCCAAGGACCTTGAATTCCACCATTTCATGGTCACTGCAGCCCAGGCTTCCCCTTGAGCTTCACATTCCCAACCAGGCATTCCTTATTGGTGAGAATTGAGAGCATTGGTGCCCCTATCTCATGGGAAGGAAGTTCTCATCAATGCATTCCAGGAACCTCCTGGGTTGTTCATGCCCTGCTGTGTTGTCCTTCCAACAGATGCTGGTGTGGTTGAAGTGCCCCATGAGGACAAGGGCTTGTGAAAGTGAGGCTGCTCCTTTGTGCTTGCAGAGAGTGATGTCTAGAGACCCCTGCACAGGACTGCAGTAATTGGTCTTGATACATACCAAAGCAGTATTTTGTTCCTGGCTGTTTTCTTTGTCATAGTTCACTCTGTTCCTATAGACTCTGTGTTGTACAGACAGAGCATTAAGAGTCACATAGATTTTGGAGAAATTAATTTGTATCACAAGATTTCTTTTCCCTTTTTTCACCGGTTTACCTAATTAATGTGAACGGGGACCCCTCTTTTGGGAGAATAGAGCATTCATCCCTGTCTTTTCTCCTAGAGTAGCTGGCCCCTCTGATACTTGTTAGCCTTTTTTCTTTCAAGCAGTGAGAGCAATTCCTTCCTTTTCAGCTTAGAACATGTTTCAGCTGTTTGTAGCTGCTTTGCAAATGCATTTAAAATGTCTTTATTAACACAGCTGATTGCTGCTTAAGACAATAAGTGCTACAAATAGCATTGCCTTGGCAAAAAGTCCTCATAGAAGTATTTCTAGAGTTTTTAAGAAAGAAAACTCAAAACTCTTTAGGTTTCCTGGTGTCCTGTTCTTACTGGGGTAGATTAGCTAAAGATCTTTCATAGGGGCTAGCTTAAGGTGATTAAATGGAGGAAGTGCTTACAAAGCTGAGGTCTGGATGTGTGTCTGACAGCCTTTGGGATCTATTGACTTGGTGCTTTTTCAAACTCCAGACAGTTTAACTTTAAGCATTAAAGCTGGTAGACAATACTGAAATCAGAATTTATACAAAAATACTTTTTTTTTTTCACTAATTAATTATTTTTTATCAGACAAGTTTGTGGGTTTCTTTAATTGGATGAGTGAAGATGGCTTACTCTTAGCTTACTATAGTCTGTCCTTGACTTGCAAATTCTCCTCAGCAGTGATTAGTGGGATATCACACAACACAGTTTGCAAATGAAGGGAGATAACATGAAGCTTACTGTATGGCTTATATTTCTTCTTGCTTTAAGAAGTGTTGAAAAGCCACTCACTTAACACTGGGAAACTGTCAGTAGTGGAATTATGTAATACATTAAGACATGAACTAACCTGAATATATGCAGTTGTACTGGGAGCTAAAAATAACTTTTGCAGAAATTGGGGAAGAGAGGGCATTTTAGCCTGAGATTTATTATGATCTTAATGTCTATCCCACAGCCAACCTCCGTGTGACTATCTTGAAATGATAGTGAATATCTGAAACTGGTGGTCTTTGCTAAGAATATTTGTAATTTGATATGTTTTATTGTGTTCAGCCATTGGGCAAACACAGAGCTAAAGCCAAAACAATGCTCTCCACTTTCTCCTGAATCCTGAAACAGCAATTAACTGAGACTAAACAATCAAAAAATGAAGGTACTACATGGATTTACACTCTTAATGCATTTTACAATTGTTGAAGAGTTGACTTTCTTCATTGTTTTCTTGGACAGAAGGAATTTCATCTCACAGACTTCCTGTTTCCTTTGTTAGGGAAGTACTAGATGACGGCTCAGGTAACACTTGCATAGCACTCTATAAAGTGTAAGCACATAATGCTGTTTTTAAGCACAACTGTTTTTCACATAGACAAAATACTATCCCAGTTATGGTACTGTAGCATTTTACTCTGAAAAGGAGTCCTAACAGATGTGACTCGTAACTCAGTTAGGTGTATTATAAATAATATAGATTGCATTAATTTGAAATGCATTTTAAACAAAGTTCTAAATAAGTTTGTTTTTAAAGTTCTAAATAACTTTGTTTTAAACAAAGTTCTTAAGTGTCCCGGTAATTTCATTATCTGTTTTACGTTATTTTACAGTATGTAACATTACATTATTTTTGACTACCTTAGTCATGGAAAAGTTGTAAAATTTCCTTTTAGGTATGTTCTCCCAAATGTTTTGAACTGATCTAAGACGCTGCTCTGCTAGAAGGATTGCCTTACAGTTTTCTTGTATTCTCATTAGTGTTCCTGATAGTGCTGGTACAAGTAGAGAGATGAAACATGGAATTGTGCAGTCAGTGCAGGAAGAAGCAGTCCCTTTGAGGTAGCAAAGAGGAATTGCATCTAACAGACTGTGGAATAGCATCCTGAGGCTGTCTCTTCTCTGGAGGACATGTGCAGCATTGGACAGTAAAAGAGACTTTCATTCAGTGAAAAGACTCTTAGTCTAGGAAAGGATTCAGCTCTGAAAAAATGCTCTCTGAAGAAATGTGAAGTGTGGTATCAGTAATTGCCCCACACCTTGGGCCTGAATATTTTCTTTTCAGACTGTGCTCTATCAGCATGCCTGTGGGACTGCAGTCCAAGGTAGGTGTGCTCAGGTGTGTGGTATCTCTCATGCTCTCAGAGCTCTGTGAACAGTCTCACCGTGTTCACAACAGATCAGTCAGTCCTATGGTTCCTGTTTAGTGCCATCTCCATCATATGGTATTTATGGTATATATGGTATATCTATATGGTATTTTTACAGGTAGGACACTGGAGACCTTGCTAGGTCCTTTTGCTTCTTTCAGTTGTTTGAGTGACCACATCAATCCACAAAGAAATCAGTTCAAAATAAAACTCGCACCACCATCACAGTGCAAAGAGGCAAGGTCCTGTTGTTCACAACCTGATAAAGACCAGGAGACATTGTAGCTGTATGAGGGAAGAAATACTGGCCAAAATGAAATGAAGGTCACTTGAGTGTCAGTAACTTAAGTTAGATCTTTGAGTGCAGTCATTATTAAGACAAATGCATGTATTTCAGTTTCTTCATGTTCATCGTATCAACATCAAAATGTAAGAAAAAAGTTCAGTGCATATATATGAAGAATTTTTTTTGGATACGCAAGTGAGTTACAACGCAGAGAACAGTTTCTTGGACAACTTCAGTGGCTGAATGGGGCTGGCTTTGCATATAGAAGTACAATTCTTCTTCAAAAATGCCAAGAGTAAACTACTCCTACTTCACTTTGGATGGAGAGCTGAAGGTTGTGTTAGGTACCGAAGGCAGGTGGAAAGCTGTTGCGGTTTCAGACAAAACCAATGTTATCTGGGTTTTAGTTGTCTTCCAATAAATTGACCACATGGCTAACTCCCAGTTACCCTTTTCATGCTCTTCTCTACCAATGCTTTTCAATGGACACTTTCTCTCTTTTCCAGCTGAGCTGTTGCATTGAATTGGTTCACTCACCAAACTTTTATCTGAGGCACAGTTTGGAATAGTACCTAGTCTATCTATGACAGCAGGATGTGTTCAGTCAGAATGTGTTATAGGCAGGGAAGGAATGGAAAAGCACATGTTTGAGTATGGCAGTGTGCAGGAGACATTTTTGACCCACTTTTTATTTGCCAAACATTTCACAACTTTTCTTCTAATTTGAATGCTTCATCTTGAAAACTGGAGAACATAAAAGAAGCAAAGGCAGAAGGGTTTCAAGATCACATTTTTCCAAATATAGATCTTTGTATCTTAATTCCAAATAGCCTGTAATTTCAAAAATCCATTATACTAAAACCCTATTAGTACTCAGTTGAAATGAATAGCTTATAGGGCAGAGGTTAAATAAACTCTTTTGTTTATTTCGTGACTGATATATTTTAGTTGGTTTGACTGTTTAGAGGGAAAGAGAAAAACAAAAAGAACTCTAAAATATTTGCACAGCTTCACAGAAAATAAAATAGCAATAAGACCAAAAAAAATCTTGTTAGTACTTGTTAGTTATTCACATTAGTATTGCTGGATAAACTATTCAATCTTGCCTTTGCAGTTGAGAAAATATACTTTCTAAATTAAAAAAATATGACTGAAATACTACAAAAGTCTTAAAGCAGAGTTAGAATTATGTATCATTCCTGAAAATAATA
Source organism: Rhabdornis inornatus (assembly GCA_013397075.1). NCBI lineage: Eukaryota > Metazoa > Chordata > Aves > Passeriformes > Rhabdornithidae > Rhabdornis > Rhabdornis inornatus. Next base: position 427,103 of record VWZS01006021.1, read on the forward strand.
TTTGTCAGATGTTCTAAAAGCTTCCTGTGTTGAAGACTGACAAGCTTTCCAGTCCTTAATTAACCTCTAAGAGAAAATGTTTCTTCAAGCTTTTGGCTAACATTTTTTTTTTCTGCAATTCAAGCCCATTAGTTCTTGCCCTATCCACTGCAGACACAGTGAACAAATTGTTCCCTGCTTCTTGGTGATAGCCTTGTAAAAACTGTTATTATCCCCACTCTCAATTTTGTCTCATTTAGCCTGATCAGTTCTAGTTCTCTGAGTCTTTCTTCATAGGTCATGTTTTCTAGATCTCTGATCTATTTTCCCTCTCAGGGCTTTTTCAGACAGTTCATTTCTTTCTTTGAAATCTGATGCCCAAAAATGGATGCAGTATTCCAGCTAGAGCTTTTCCACTGCCAAAGTTGAAGGATTACTTCCTGCACTTTGCAGGCTGCTCTCCCATACATGTCACAGAATGGTGATTGCTTTTTTTTGCAGTAGCACAACTGTGACTCTCACTCAGCTTATGATCTGCTCTATCTTCCAGACTGTCATTTGCTGCTTCCCGTCCTGAACAGCTGATTATTTCTGCCTGAGCCTAGTCCCTTCTGCTTTTCTTTACAGCATTTCAAACTTCTTCTCTAAGCAATGCTCCAGTTTCTGAAAGTTATTTTAAGTTCTGACAATGCCTTCCTGTTGCACATTTGCAGACTTAGCTAGTGTGGTTTCTGTTCTATTGTCTGGATTTTTAATGAAAATACTGCATTCCATAGTGGACCTCCAGTTAGCAATCGTTCCAGTTGCTCAAAGACTTTGGTTATGTTCATTCAAACAGTTTTCGCTCACTTTTTAGTACTTCAATCTGAAGCTTGTTTCCTAAATTTGCCTATAAAATTATTATGGGAAATGTTATCAAAAATCTTTTTGAAATCAAAATATTTGAGAACCAGTTCTTTTTCTCTGTCATGAATCCTTTTATCGTCCTTACAATTGAAGTAGACTGACCTGTGATTTATTCTTGATGAATTTGTGTTGATTATTACTAATTTGCTTATCTTTCAGTGGTTTTAAATTCTTTATTTGTTCAGTTTTTACAGTGCATTGAATCTGAACTGTCTGCTCTATAATACAAGACATATATCTGCTATCTGTCTGACATATTCTCTTTGAGAACTTCTCAGTGACAGTGAGTAGTAGTTCTGAGGTCACTTCAGTCCCTTCTTGGCTGTTCCAGGATAAAGTTTATAATACTCACTTAATTTGAAAACTTACATATTTTTAATATGTTTTCTGGTTTGTTTCCGTATTTTAGACAGAGCTTTTACTTTTTTGCAACTGTATTAGCCACGTGATCTCAGATTATTCTTCTAATGAAATGTGCAAAAATTTATTAAGCACTTCAACTTTCCTAGTCTTTTGTCATAGAGGCATAGAATCAATTTAGGGTGAAAAAGACTTTTAAGAGCAGCAATTCCAACCATTAACTCAACACTGCAAGTCCACCACTAAACCATGTCACTCGGTGCCACACACATCTACATGTCTGTCAGAGCCATTACTTTTCTGCTGTTTGGACTCTAATTCCATAGCCACAAGAGAACAGCCATACTGCAAAATTCGCAGTACTGCAGAAGTGCATCAAGCTCTTTCAGCTCTGCCCTTCCCAGCAGCCTCCATCAGCAATAATGCTGCTATCCTACTTCCCATTTCTTTGGCATCTTCCTTACGTAGCCAGCTCAAGTGTCTTGTTCAGTGTCCAGGACTGTGGTCAGGAGAGCAGACACATCACGACCTTCAAAAGCTGGGAGTTGTGGTGGTCTGGCTGCCCTATAGAGAACATGCTTTGTGAAAAGCAGTCATGGTCACAGCTGCAGCACATGCTCTGCTGCACTGGCCAACAAGGGCTGAAAAGGTTTGGTCAAGTTCCTGAACTGCCTGTGTATCAAATTCAGCCCCAAATCGCAGTATTTACAGTCATGGTGGCATTGCTGGCAGTCTCACATCAGGTGATTGGGAAAAGAAGAAGGGGAACATGAAGTCATTCAAAGTAAATAGAGAAAGTTCTGTTTTAAAGATGGGTAATTTTAAGCACAGGGAAACAAAGCATTATTTCCAGAATCTGATAGTAGGTTTTGGAATATGAAATATTATCCATGTTACTCAGACACCAGAGTTTAATTCTCAGCTATTTAAATAAATCTCTTGGGCATGGGAGTGAGGAGGGGATAAGGTACATGGAAAGGAAATGAGAATGTTATCTCCACTTTACTGTGTAATTCTCATTTAAGAATGGCTGGAGCTTTCTGAATAATGAATATATCTCAGTATTTCATGTCAGTGGAAACTGCTGTGTGAAGAACAGTTACTGTAAATAAGAACTGAGAAACTTCTATTGGAAGATTATTATAAATATTAGCAAAGTGCTAATTTCAAAAAGGAAACACGGATTTTTTAGTGTGACAATGTTTAATTCTAAAGTTCTCTTGAAAAAGTAACTAGAATAACTCTGATATCTTTTTTTAAATCCCTTGCAGCTCCCAGACAGTTGTATAATGGATTACTACGAAAAGTACAAGCACAGAATGAATGAACTTGAAGCATTTAATATGGTAAAAGTTATAGGATTAATACTACTACCTTGCATATATGTGCTAGTCTAGAACAAAGCCCTGTTAAGTTTTATGTGGAGGTGGACTGTCTTACACTGTGGCATGCAAACTCAAAAAACAAAGCGGTTCCCCATTCCATACTTTGGAGCGTATCCTATTCCAGAACTATATTAGGTGTAAGTAAAGTAATAAAGTGAACACATGGAAGATTCTTTTTCAAGAGGGACTATTGCACTGGAAAATGGAATGTCAGTCTCCTTTTAAATCTAGACTGGTCTCCATGCAGTTATTTAATAAAAAACTCTTTTTATTAAAATTCATTATTTCCCTCTTTAAAATTGTTCTGCTACATTTAATATTATTTTCTTGTTAGACGATGTCTGAAAACCAACTAAATAACATAGTTCTCTGACTTTATGGCATTACATGTATTTTTGATCTTTAATATAATCTGTTTTGAAAATGTTCATCCCATAGGGAAAATCAGCAAGGTGACATTTGTACAACAGAATCCCTGAAAAATGATTGACCTTCCTGGAATTGTTCTGAGGAAATGTAGCCATTTGGAAGTGTATTGCCTGTCTTTCCCAAAAGGATTATAGCATCTAATCTTTCTTTCAGTTGAAGGTTGTTCTGGCTCCTTGCATAGAAGTTTTGATACTTCTGGATCGTCTTTGCTACCTCAAGGAGCAGGTATTTTTGCATTCTCTTTTATGGTACCTAAAGGCTACATCACTGAAATGAGGCTATTTCAGTCAATTTATTACTGTGCAGACGAAAAGTCTCTGTTGCAGAATTATTATTCTCATCATATTTGCAAAAGTATAAGCATTCATTCCATTTAGTATAAACATATGCCCAGCAGATGTTTTTATTTTCAACAAAGCAACAACAGTAAAGTTTATGCTCTTTTAATTGTATAGTAATTACTAGTCAATAGATAGTAAAAATAAATTAATCAAAGATGTAGCAAATCTCATTTTATACAACATAATGAGATATTTAATAATTTTTAAAAATTTTGGATATGCTAAACAAATATTGTACTGCTAATACTTGAACTTCCAATTAATGTGCTTTGGAACATATAATTCTGAAAATTTTGAATTAGATCCAAAATGTTTATGATTTTCTTTTACTGTTTCTTAATTAAGATCAATAATGCGAGAGGGTGCACTTTTTCTAACTGTATGGGTCAGCTGAGGTACATTTAGCTAACATAGAGCCTGATATATTTTACAAGTATAGATCTGGGACATAATAAGCAAATGCTACTACATTTACTCCATGATGACTTACATTATTACGCTGTTTCTTCTAACACTGATTTTGAGCCTGGCCTGGTTAACTTGAAAGCAGTGGTAGTACTTTTTCTGCTCCAGTAAATATTTTTCACACAAATTATAATTTCCCAGGCGGAAATGGTCACATCGTCCAGCTTCTGCTCTGGGCCATGGTCAAAATAAAAATTTAAAATGAAGTTTAATCTCATTCATATGAATAGCTGTATTTTTCCACTATAAACCTTTCATTTTAGGAGCTCCATTTTATCAGAAGTGAAAACTCACTTTGTTCTCTGTCACGGTGCACTTGGAACAACTGAATTATAGTAATTGTATGCTTTGTTCTAACTGGTATTTTTACAGAGAGGCAATTTGAAATAGTTAAATAATGATGTATTTTCCCAAATGCCAACCAGTTAAAAATTGCATAGAAATCTGTATGATTTCCAAGATGGGAGATAAGACTTGCTGCATATAGCACTAATTCACCTTTTCTAAATGTAATATATGCATGGATTTACTCTTGTACTGATTGATTCACAAAATGTGTTTAGAAAGAAAAGTTATAAAAGCCAAATGCAGCATGATGACCAGATCCAGCCGGCCTGGTTCATTTGGAAAGTCAGTTAATTAGCTTCTGTAGTAGAATGTGCAACATAAAACAAGTATGACATATGCTTTAATTTCTTTACTCTAGTTCAGCCAAAAAGCAAAGCTTTATTGATGAAGCAGGTGGGAAGCTATCACTTGATAGCACCAGAAATAATGAAATTACTTTAAAATACATCCTGTTATGGGTGTCCTTTTTCACAACAAACTTTCCCCCGATTTTCTTATTAGATAAGTGGTTTTCCTGCTTTTCATTAGGATAATTCTATTTATTTTCAATTTTTTATTTCAAAATTTGTACCTATTACCATATTTTAGCTTATAAGTCAAACCCATATTTATGCACTTCAATCATATATCATTTTCAGGAAAACATTGCTTGGTCTGGACTTGTGAAGTTATTTGATCCTGTGAAGTCCCCCAGATGCTATGCAGTTATTGCTCTGAAGAACTCGTCATGTTCTTAAGTGGAAGCAAATTACAAAGAGGTTGGAAATTCTGAACTGATAGTGCTATTTCCTCCCTGTTATTCTGTTATTTTTAATTGATTCCTCAAGTACAATGTTTGCTCTTCAGATGCAAAAGAAAAAAGTGCAATGCCTCTTTGAATCTTCAGAAATAAATATCTCCTTTATAAATATGATTGCTTCCTTATGTCAGTTATTAATGTTGAACATCTGATTTTACTATGAATGTTATGGCCCATACTATGTGACTATTATTTAAAATAACATTTATGTTTCTTCCTTTTAAGGTATTAAGCTTATGTATCCTTTCTCCTGATATTTCTAATCTCAACCTTAATTTTTACCAGTGGCTAGTCTCAGACTAGGCTCACTTTTTTCTTTTCTGGCTTCAGATGGTGCAGAGTATAAACAGAAAAATAACCTGCACTGTAAACAACAGGCTCATAGACTAAATAGGATCTTCGTACTACCTCTTCTTCAGGCCATCAGGACCAGCTTATTTATAGAGCAGCATAGAAGAGCCTAAGTAGTGACTACCTGCAAAGGACAGTTTTATATCAACCCCTTCTTCCTTCAGGCATTTTCCTGGCATGCACTTGTTTGCCTGTCACTCTGAAAGAAAAATATGTGTGCTCTAATCCAGTGGGAGATTTCCCAGTGCTTAGGAATCAGCTACCCTGCTGGGGTTCACTCTGTAATCCTTGGGTTGTATTGGAAAGCTATTATCTGGCCCAAATCTGTTGGGTATAAATACTTTGGTACCCAAATGAATTGAAACTTCCTAGGCAGTTTCTTGTTAGCTGTGCTGCATTCATGAGTGGGAAATTTATTTGTTGATGCATGTATCTCACTGGGTTGCCTAATTAAACTTGCAGATTTTCCATCAGTTAAAAAAAGAGAAAAGTTTATTTTCTAAGTCCTAGTGCTTTTATTAGAATTTTCCAGCTTATGTAAAATATAATTAACTACTAGTACACAGAAAAAAAGGACAACAAATAAATAATAAAATACAGCATTAAAAAGAAGAAGAAGGGGAGAAAGGAAAAAAAGAGGAGAATGCACATGGAAGATGAGAATAACAAAAAATATTTTTATATTCATTGTATAATGACAGTAATTAGACTGAGACTGAGATGTGGGTAGCAATGGATCCTACTCTTTTGCACTTTGCAAAATATATTGAGAGCTTGCCAACATGGCCACTCAAGAAAAGAGAAGTAATGCATTTTTCTAACAAGTCACATCTTTCTTGATGTATTCACTTGGAAGAAATATTTTGGTTTTATGTCTGTCTAAACTGTTATAGCAGTCCAGTTCTTACTAATTCTATGGTTCCAGTATGAGCTCCTGGTATTTGTTTCATCTGAGTATATTCAATCCTTATAGCTGCTGAACATCTTCAGTGCCCAAGGACATGAACAGAAGTTGCCGGTCTGGAGCAGTAGAGCTAAGAGAAAAATGAGGCCTTCCATATATGCCACCTTTTGTTATACAGAGAGTACTGAGGAAACTAACAAGCTGCTGAATTTTTTTCCCAGGAGAGGAATCAAAAGAAAGAAAATACTTTCCTAACCTCTAAGCATCTGTAAGGAAAAAAGCAATAATATCTGTTATAAAAAGGCAATCTAAAGAGATGATGTTATAAAGAAAAAAGGTGAACAAAAATCCTAGAAAAATAGGTTTTATTATATTATGTTCTGCTAAGACATGATGACTAATTGTTACTGAAGTGTTCCAGTGTTGTCATCCCTATCTTATGTGCTGTTGAAAAAATGTACTTGGGGAAGAAATTGCCTTTTTTTCTGTTATGAATCAGTTCTTCTACTTTTTAAGACCAAATTCTAAAAACTGGACATATATGATGTTTAAACAAAGAAAGCACAGTTTCCCACTGAAAACAAGGGTTCAAAAGTACCTTTTTATGGTCCAAAAATATTCACTTGAGCAAGCCCTGTCTGGTTTAATCTGAACACAGTCGAAATTGCAGAGGGTTAATTTTATGCCTAGAGTAAATTTTATGTGATATGTGTGTAATGTTAGGTAAATTCAAAGTTAATTTTTTATTACTATCTTAAAAGAACATTTGCAACAGTTTAGAAAAACAAGCACATCTCTAGGATTAGCACAAGTGCTTGTCTACTGTTTTAAATAGGTCTGAATAAATTTGCATTCCCTCCTCAGCAACTTCTCAGGCTCTTTCAGTACTTTTCATGCACTTTGTAGTCTATGCAGGCAAAAACAGAGGCAATGTGCTTCTTAGAATAATAACTATCAAGAGGTTTATATGATGAGTTTGGATTCAAGCAAACTCAGTTGCTGTGTGCTCTCGAAGCTGTTTCAAAGCTTTGGGTGCCTGAATACTTATGAGTTATTGTTTACACAATGGAAAAATCCCTGACAGTAATCAGGATGAATAAAACCACTTTTCTTCATGGCTATTGCCAGAAGTTCTCCCATAAAGTAAACTGTATCTGAAATATGATGAAGTCTTTTGATTGGAAAGAATCTCCATTTTCTTTAAGTGTGACAGACCATTATCTGTCTTGCTGTGCTCCCTAAGGAACAGAGGATGTACCTGCTTTCCATCAGGTGTTTGCCTGATTCTGTTTGTGGCACAGCTATGCATTCTCTAACAGATTCAGAGTGTTTTATTCATCTTTCTTAGGGTTGAAACCTGTTCTTAGATGGAGGAATAAGAGTATATGCAGGGTATGTGTGGAATGTTAATATTCAAGAGATCGGTGTAGCCCTAAAATCTCCAAGGCTGCTTTCATGACAAACTTTAATTCTGCAGGTTGGGTTGCTCAGGGATTGGTATTGGGGCTGGTGCTGTTTAACATCCTTGTTGGAGACACGGGCAGTGGGATCGAGTGCGCCTCAGCAAGTTTGCAGATGACACCGAGCTGTGTGGTGTGGTCAGCGTGCTGGAGGGAGGGGATGCCATAAAGAGGGATCTTGACAGACTTGAGAGATGTGCCCATAAGAACCTCATGAAGTTCAAGGCCAAGTGGAAGATCCTGTACCTGGTTTGGGGTCATCCCAAGCACAAATGCAGGCTGAGCAGAGAATGCATTGAGGTGAGCCCTGGGGAGAAGGACAAGGGGGAATGGTCTCAAGCTGAAGGAGGGTAGGTTTAGATTAGATATTAGGCAAAAATGATGAGGCACTGGAACAGGTGGCCAGAGAGGTTATAGACTTCTCATCCCAGGGAGTGTTCAAGCCCAAGCTGGATAAGGCTCTAAGACCTTGTCTAGTAGAGGGTGTCCCTGCACATGGCAGGGGGGCTGGAACTAGATGATCTTCAAGGTGCCTTCCAACCCACACCATTCTATGATTTTATGATTCTAGGTCTGATTTCTGACTTGTAACATCATGCCATAAAAATTTTTGTGCTATTTTAGTTTCTGGGATTTTAGTTTCAGTAAGTTTTTTTCTGATTAAATATTACATATATTTTATGGTAAATTATCTTCTTCATTGACATTATTCATTACTGTTAAAGTGCTTAATATCTGCCCAGAGTTAACATGCTTTTGCTACGTCTTGATGGACTTAAAATCTTGTGACTCTATGTCCTGTGATGGCATAAAATCTGCACAAGGGAAGCCTGCTAAATGTATTTGGCTCTGTGGCAGCAATATGTCTTTTAAATGACTGGAGTACTTACTGGCTTATATTTACTTTTCTCCTAAAAACTATCCTAAGTGTGTCATTATATTGTCAGATATCACTGGTACTAAGGGCAAGTGGTAAAATAGGACCAGCATCAAGAAAGTCCTCCCTGCTCATGTGTGAACTAGCCATCTTTAGTGTGGTGCTTCAGACTTGCCCAGGGAATTAACTGAATACCAATTGCTGTTAGCATCTTTAAATCTCTTTATCTTAGCATTCTCACTGATACCTGTTCTGCTTCTTCCTGATGTATAGTCTAGTGCACTGAAAAGAGGGGAATTTGTGCTGGGCTGTGGGCCATGAAGAATTTTCAGCATTTGTAAGCAAATCAGAACTGAGGTATAGTTGTCCAGACATTTAAACCAGCCACCTAACTCTTAGAACTGTGACTTTAGCTCCCTAAGTTTCTGAAATCCATTCAAATTTTGAGTTCTAAAATCCTGCCAGATGGGAGCATAGCCTAATTCTCTGGGAATCCAGCTGCAGTTCTCTCCCTATCTGAAATAATCAACTCAGATTGGTGGGTCTATATTCTGTATCTCCAGGCAACTGCTGAATAAATCGGTTTCTTTGAATTTGCTTATCCCTGCTTGTTATCTCTGTCAATGTTGTATTTCAGTGTACTTTGAGATAGAGTAAAATCCTTCTGAGATTTAGGATGCCTCAGAGAAGCTGCACCACAGTTATGCTTCTTGTTGCTTTCTCCCTTAAATTAATTCCTGATGATCAGAGAGATTAGTTAGCACCAGACATCCTGAGAGGCATAGGCTATTAAAAATCACTGTGCACAATATCTTCTCTTCACAAGTCTTTCTCAGTTCAAGAGCTCTAAAGCATTTTCTTCACAGGAATTCCAGAGCACATTATCATTAAACTCAGACATCTAAGGAAACCCACCAACATAATGAAAATTGGCCTCAAACTGTTAAAACATGCTGTTGTACACCAATCCTCCTGGTATAAACCTACATTCTCTTCAAGGCTGTCTGCAATGTCTGTATCAAACTGGAAACAAATAGACACTTGTCTCACTTGTCTCTCATAGTGATGCTGTTCATGACATCAGCAGGAGAATGACATTCTACCCTCTGCTTTACGCTAAAAGGCAACAGAACCCTTAGAATGGGTATGCCAAACATCCAGGTATCTCCTGATACCTCCTGATTTGCTGAAATCCTTTGGACAGATTTTTTTCAGTCAGTTCAGTCTGTTACTTACTTCAGTCACTACTGACTATCATCAACAGGTGTACAATGTCTGTGGTTTATGTTCTATAGTGGACCTTTCTCACAAGACACTTGTCCAAACAGTAAATTACTTCAAATATTTGCTAGGAGTGGTAGCTACTCCTAGGTTTATTTATGGATTTTACAGTAAATTTAGGTTGTTTTATCCAAGTGGAATCCTGCTATAAACCATAATTTTCTCAGGAATGTGCATTTGAAGTACACTAGAAAATAGATTCTATATTACCAATTAAATTTAAAAGAAATTGAAATTGTACTGTGTAAGTGTGTTCTTGGGTAGGAAAGCATAGTGTATGTCAGGTTACATCATGAGGTACACTGTTGGCCAGAATTTGATAATTCACAAATACAAAACACATAAACAAGATTACATGGAGAAAAATATCTCAGAGATTTGCAGTTACCATAAAGTGTATTGCTGTTCTTTCTAAACCATAGGAAGAAATGTAATTATGTTATTTAACTGGAATACAGGAAAACTGGAATTTTCAGTGAGTAAACAGGGGAGTCACATTTTAAACTTGCCTTACAATTTAGGAACTAGCTGCAAAAGTGACAATTGTTTGGGGGGCAACCATCTGATACACTGTTCACCCCAGAAAATCAAGCTGTTTCCTACATAACATTTATTTTGTACCTTTTCTACAATCCAAGTCTATGCTTTTTGGGTTTTTTTTTTGTGTAGTAGTTGATTATTAAATGATCTCTTTTCAGTGTTTTGCAATTACAGTTACAGTGGTTATGTGTAATAAGGACATTTTATTTCTTCTTGTAGTAATAACAAGATAAAATTATTTAATATCTTTGATTAACAAAGACTGTCCACAAGCAAAATATCACTTCTGAATTTAGATACAGTTTATCTGTGGATTAAAAAATTCTGCATGTGAAACCTGTGAAACTCTTTAACTTTTCATTACAAAATTCTCAGATTTATAAAAGTCTCTTTTTTTTGCATCTTGACCAGCATGAACTTACTTATGTAGATAAAGATGTTGTCAGGGTAGCTGGTATTGGGTTTCACATGGAATTTATCAGGAAAATCAAGATGCCCTAAATCTACTGAGCTAACAAATCAGATTGTTAGACTGAAGCTGAGATGGCCTTAACACACTGTCAACTCTTTCATGACTCACTGATGAAATGAGCAAAGCTGTCTGCTTACTGAATAACTCGGTGGTGTCTGGCACTGAAGGAGAAAATTCCGAAGCAGAAAGGAGCAGTGATCACCTCTCTGGATTATACAGACTTTCAGAAACAATAATTAAAATGTACAGTTGTAAATCTATGCAGTTTATTACACCTCCTATTGTTAGAGTAATGAATAAAGACTGACAGCAGAAGCAACCATGCTGTTTCTCAACTATAAATCCTAAATTCGCTTTTAGTCTTAGGCTAAAGTCATCAAGAAGACATACAGATGGTAAAAACTGCAAAAAGGGCTGTACATTGCTTGAATAAATGTGCCATTTGCTAAGCTTTTTATACTCTAAGGCATGGGCATCAATTCAAAGAACACAACTCACAAAATACTCAATGAGCAGCATATAAAACAAGTTTTATTAATTTTAAGCTCTCCAGTGTTTATTGTCAGACTATTATTAGCTAATACAAAAATGCTTTCATTTCACAGAAATTTTGGTTTTAAGTTGAGAATATGAATAATGGTAGAGAGTCACGTAGTAAAAATGCATATCATTAAGGTTATGCCTAGACAAATTCTAGATTTAAGTAAAAAATGTCTGTCCAACAATGTAGTGAAGACCTGCATTGTCTTTTGAGTCAGTGGCTAATTTCTGTTGATTTCCATGGGAGCAGGCTTGGATACAAAAGCATCTACTGAAGACAAACAGTGTGGATGATCAAATACCTTTTGTACAAGGACAGCTCCAAATTTACATTTCTGAAGGTGAAGAGATCCTGTATGCTTCCTTTATTCATGCATATTGAAGTTGAACAGTATAGAAGTGATTGTTAATGCTAGTTCATCATTGAAATCGTCCTGACATATAGTAAGAGAAGGTTTAAATGGCTTTTTGTTCTTTTTTTAATTTCAGATAATATGTTTAAATGCTTCAAAACTCTCCGGATTCTCTCTTCTCCTCTCACTATTCCTTTACAATGAGGGCACTGACTACAGTAACAGAGTTAAATGACACTTTTTGTTCCTAAGAACAACTGAAGTGTCACAGTCTGTACTTTGACTGAATCCAATGGTATAATTCTCATGAACACCATTATAATGGATTCTATTAATAAGAAAAGTAAGATTTAACCTTAATTCTTAAAAAAAGCCGACACTTGTCACAGTACTTTAACAGAATATTTTCATAGCAATATTTCACTTTGTATTCACTTTTCATTTCCCCCTGTATTTCCTTTCCTGTCTTTCTTCTATGCAGAAATTTTATAAAATGTTGTAAAATGAAAAATCAAATTTATCTGAGTGGTATGTTTCACCAGTTAACCAGTTCTACCAGCACTTTGTAGGCAGCACATCCTTTATTCATGAACTATGTGTTAAAGAAAGGAATATTAATTAATAACTCTTTCTGCGCAGGCCATGAATTCAATAGAACCTATAAATGTTGGTTGTCAGGCCAAAATTGTGATTGATTTTTATGATACCATTTGGATATATTTTAAGAATGGATTTCCATAGAAAACATTTTAAAGGTGATTTTATGAAAATATTTTTCAGCAGGACTTGAAAATTATGTAACTGGAGGTAGAATCTCAATGGAGAATTAAAATAATATCTCAAGTTGTCTGTAGGGATCATTTAATAAAAATCTTGTTTGGTATGATTTAGCAACAACAGAAATTAATAAAGTGTAAAAGGTATCACAATTATTCATTCACTTCTAGTTTATTTAAATATTACAGCCTTATATGTTGCTAGTTTACTTGTCTTTGGTGAACTGCACCTAAGATTTTGGAAGAGCAAATCAGGGAATGTTCATGTTTTTACACATTAGTGTGTTACTGTTCTGTTGACTGAAATACAAGTGTATGATATGGTAAGTAATGTCGTGTTTCTCCAAAAAAAAAGCTGCCAAAACAAATCCAAATACGTGCAAGAGAAGAATACAGTTCACAGTAAGTATTTAGTTTCTTTATCAGTTTGTCATCAGAAGTGAATGTCAGCTTAATTCACTGCTTTTTAGTAAGTTAAGTTTTGAGACCTTCACGCTTTGATTCTCCATCTCAGGAAAGGAAAGATAGATTCACTTTATACCAGGTAAAACTGCTGTAGTCTTACCTTGTGTCCCAGAGGCCACATAAGCCTGTTAGTCTGGGATTCCCGCAAATTAATTCTATGCTCTGCAGCATGACCAGACTGTGGTGCAGTGCTGCCCTGGTATGGTTCTACTCCTGTATAGCCCAGGGGAGGAGCATGTGTATGCTCTGAGCATTATCTGGGTTTTTGAGACAGGATAAACAAGGAAGAAGGAGAAGGTTTTATTACCCCTGTTCTCCTAGCCAGTGTTTGTGTTACGCCTTTAAGCGCTTTGGGCAGAGTTTTCTCTTACTGTCTAAGGGTAGCAGTGAACAGCTCATACAGTGCTTGAGGGTCAAGCATTGCTCCTGCGTATCTCCTCCGTGTAATTGGTGCCTGGGACACGCTGCCACCAAAGGCTGGTTAATTCTCTTTGTGGAAGTCAGCCTGATTTGTACCTGTTATGTCCAGTTGCAGAAAAACAGCCTTATTAATGCAGTAGTGTGGTCAGTTAGGGAACAGGAAACTGGCCCAGGATTTACTTTCTCTTCTAGAAGTGACGCTGTGCTTTGCAGTGTGGCGGGGTGCACTGTTCCAGGTTGTTCTGAGCATGCTTTATTGAACTGGAGTTTTTCCCTTGAGGCTTGCCATTGAACATTGCAATACATCTTATCGTTCCCAGGTTGCCTAGAGGACATTATTAAGAAGAAACAAAACAAAACGAAAACGGTTTTGTGTTCAGACAGGTATTTTTATGTGTGATAAATCATAAATATCCCCCTTTGTTGGTAGAAGAGCACATACACTATGTGCATTATCACTACATTTGCATTCTGACAATCCTCTTAACAACAAAATGCTCTTCATAGTGCTTTTCAAAAACTGACCTTCACTCTTGAAACATCTCCTCAGGGCAACTAACTTTTGTAGTATAAATGTAGTTTTTATCTCTAATTTCCATGGACTCTTCACCTGTTCTTTTTGGGTTTTTTTTCAGTTGAGGGATAATGGAGTGTTACAGAGAAGTAGCATTTTCCAGTTGAAGTAAAAGTTTGTAATATATATTTTGGAATAACTTAAATAAGATTTCACACAGGTAAGAAATCTGAATTTTGTTTTGTAGATGCTGAAAAGGTCAGTTTCCATTGCAAAGTTTTGAACTTAGAAAGTTCTAATGTCAGTATACACAACCAATATATGCAGTTTATAAGGCTTTCAAAAACAGTGATGTGCTAAGCAATGTGAATTCAGTGTTCTACTTTCCCAAAAACCTGAGCAAATTATTCTAGACAGGCAGTTTTATGTAGGAAAAAATCCCTAATATTTGTTATGAAAGCCAGCTACAGACATATTAATATTTTAAAGTTATTTTTCAATTTTTTTTTTGTGTCTAATCAATGTATCTTCTGTTGAAAGTGACCTTAGAAGTGTTTACACTCAATTTCTGAAAAATTGTGTATTTGTTTGTTGGCTTAAAATGCCAGGTTTTTTTACCTCTGCAATTTGTTGCTAAGTTGCCCTAAAAAGCAGACAAGTAATAAATTACTTCCCATACAAAGCAAGGATGCTTCAGTAAACCCTATCAGAAGAATACTACAAAGCATTCTCATTTTTTGAACTGAATGTCACCTTTCCTTGTAAAAAGAATATTTTTCATTGAGTGTCTATTTCTTACATAGAAGAATAGGAAAACATTTCAATGGACTGATTGATTAATTTAACTTTTCACTTGGATTATGTGAATTCTGATTCTAGGTATAAAATACATTATCTACTTATATCTTAATTTAAACCCTATCTGAAGAGCTAAAAAGCAGCCTGCAAGATTCCTACCTGATTCTGTCTCATTTTTCACAGTGATATCTCCCTGATGTGAATTGTACTAACAGATCCTATTTATCTCTCGTACTTGTTGTCTTGAAGAATATATTTAATTTCTTCAGGGAATAACTTGGGCTGCAGATGGTTCACAAATGGTATGTAATGATTACCTTCCACTGCTTTATTTTCTGACTGGATAATTTTTGCAGTAATGCGAGATCTGTTTGTGCAGATATTGGTTCATCTGCTTATCCTCACTACTTTAGTCCAGTCTAGGTCATGAGGCACTGCATTGTAGTAAAAATAAGTGGGAGATGTCTTCCAGGATCATAAGCTAGCAACAATGGCAAATTAAATATGGATTAATGATGGTATATGAATTATGAACTGTATTTCCTGCTACTATAAGAGCATCTGATCAAAATTAGCAGTTGTAACTACTCACTTAATGAAGAGCATTTACAAAAGTATTTATGGAACATGTACACCAAATAGGCACAAACAAAGCCAAAGAAATACATTTTTAAATTATTACATTAAAAAGTTAAAGAAAGTAAACATTTCTGAAACATATTTATCCCAGACTTTTCTGCAAGATTAATATGGTATGTGTAATATACACATACCATATTTATGTTTGTATCATGATCAAATTAAGCATGCCATGAACCAATACCAGAGAATCTAGGAAGGAAATTCAGACATTTGATGCCAGAAAGAACACTGCATGATAGGCAGACTGAACATTGAAAGAAAGTGCATGAAAAATAGTCAAATGTGTAGCGAATCAGACATACCACAGGATGTTTTGGAAACACAGCAACAGCAACAATGGAAACTTTTTAGACTTTGTTTAGCTAAAACAGAAAACAAAAGCAAGACTGATTGAATTAATTAATGAAAAAAAATATGTTGACCATTTGGAACATAGCAAATGTAAACCAAAATAATTGAACAGAATATAAATTAGAATTGTTTCCAGTTAGTGTATCTATTTTTATACATACATGTATGCTCAACAGACACAAAATCTTATAAATAATTATCCCTAATGGGAATACTCAAAGCCAACTTGGTGAGCATTAAAGATGTGAGGCTACATGTTTGACTCAAATATGCTTGAATATAACTATTTGATTTAGAAAAATTATCATGTGTGTACTGTTGTGGTGTATAAATACACCTCTTGCAGCATTGTGCTTTGAACAGCACAGAGTGATGAATTTCTGTAATTGATTTTACCGTGCCTAGATCTGTGTTTCACAGTTTTTGCAAATATGTCAGGATTTGATGGAAGTTGCAGATTAGACAAAGCCTTAACAATGTTTCCATTAAGTTTTATCTTGTTTCTCTATTTTGATTTTCAATTTCACTTTTTCAGTTCTGGACAAGAAAGTCACCTTTCCTTTTTGTATGGTTTTAGTAAATATTCTCACTGCTATCTGTTGACTATGAGGTGAGGTAATACTGCCATGTAAGGAACATCTTCGCAATTTCAATCTGTTACATCAATCATTAATACAAATCTAAACATTACATAGTAACCCCAGGAGCTTTTAAATTCCCATTTCCCATTCCCGTATTCAAGCCTGTTTTAATGCTGTAGTTCTCAGGGAGAAAGCAGTGTTGAAAATCCTTGTTGGCTTTTCTTAGAATGTATTTTCTGCCTGCTTTTTTTCCTAATCACTCCTGTGATAAATCCAGTGTCTGAGCATGCTTTTTTGTATTTATTTGGCATGAGTGAGTCTTTTTGCATTGTTCTCCTGCACTAACATTGTGAAATACTTAAGGAGGATCAGTTTCTGCTCAGATCTGAACAAAGTCTGCTTTATGCTATCCTATCAGGCATTCAGAAGCCATTATTATTAATGGTGAGAGCAAAAAGTGTTGTTTATTTGTTTGTTTACTTTAATGCATTTCCCAATTTCTTAACTGCATGGTTCACCTCCAACACTGTTTGAGTGGGGTAATACTTGTTAAATTGAAGAGATCCTTTGCAGCCACTTGACTCCAAGCATTTCAAGGAAAGCTGCCAAATGTGATTTCTTAGGGCTGCATCTTAATGCAAAAAATACTGGCAAGAGGCAGAAGGGGTTAGGAGTTCACAAGCAACTTCCATGTACCAGGAAAGTCAGCTTTACCTTCTGAAGATTATATGTGAAGCGTTGCATGTTAGCAAGTTGTAGACAAAGACATTTGTGGCAATATTCTATACCTACTTTTACCAAGGATGCATGAAGGATACAAGATTTGACCAGTTACAAAGATTTCTATTATTTTTGGGGGAAAACAGAGATATCTGGTTAAATTCCTCAGATCATATCCTTCTTCCAGTTATGCAGCTACTGAAAGGGGATTTTTTGAACCTTATGAAAGATACTCATTACATGTAGTTCTTCTATATTAGTAGTAGTTCTGTGCATGCTCTTCTTCAAGAATCTGTTTTCTTGAAATATTTTTAGATTTTCCTTTATTAGTATGGCAGTTAATTACCAGCCAAATAATCAACATTCCTACCTGTATTCTTACCAGTCCATGATTTCTTGTGTAGCCTATGAAAAAGGAAAAAGTGAATTGATGGGGACAGTTCTTCTCTGTGTGACCTATATAATCAAAACTTCCTTTACTCTGTGAAAAATATAAGGAATTTTCCTGATCTTTGTACCATTTTTATTGCATGTAGCAAGGACACCAGTACATTTTCTATTACAAACAAGTATCAACAATCCAGACTAGTTCTCATATATTTTTCTTCCCAGGAATTTAAAATTAAGGATTTATTTTATTAATAAAAATGCCCTTTTTATTGTAGCAATAAGCAGGGAAAAAATGGAGAAAATAACCAATTTGCACAATATGTTTTTCACCATATAAACCAAATTTTGAATGTCAGTATCAAGCCTTCAAGGCATGAACTTTTAAAGTAACCACCCCACATTAATGAAGGAATGTTATCATTATCTTAAAAGTAAAATCCTTACGTTTGCTAAGAAAATAAGCTTAAATTTGGTTTTTGCTAGGTTTCCCTTCTTTCAATTTCACTTTTGGGTCTATGTGCACATAAACATGTGTCATATGCTTCTATATCTTTAAAGTCCTACCTGGACTTAAAAAGTCTTCCTGGAAAAGAAAACTGTTAATTCAAAGTGTTGAACTATAGGTTACTCTTGGTCAACATGAATTGGTTCATGTATAGTTTCAGATCCTATAAGCCCCTCTGGTAACCTTTGACTTAATCCAGTTCAAAGTATTGTCTATGTTGTATATTCCTGAAAATGGAAGTGCTTGACAGAAGCTTATTGTACAAACCTAGTATGGATTGTTTTCTCCTCAAGAAAACTTAGCTTATGTTATACCACAGTAATTGCAGAAGGATGACGATGTCACCTTGCTACGTTTCTGGCAATTTTCCAGTCTTCTAAGCTTGCAAACCTCAGGAATCCATTTAGCTCCCCAGAGAATATAAATTTTAGTATTTGGACATGGATTTAGCTCACAACTGAATGTTTCCTGTTCAAAATTCTTTTTCCTCAAAACACAGGCAGAATACCTGTGAAGGTTCAGAGAAAATCTGCTCTGAAGAGAAGAATCTCTCTGAAGCTCAGAGAGCTCTCTTCTGAGGGTAAGGAAGAGAGATGCTACAGGGCTATGTAACAAGGGATGGAAAAAATTATTTTTATACTGATGTGTGCTGTAAATCACTGACTGTCACAGATAATCAGTTTTTCTCTGCTACCATCCCAGGCCTCCTATGTCTCTATATATGACTGGCTCCAAAGGCACAGGGTTCCACATCTCCCATTCCATCTTTTGTAAGGTTATCTTCCAGCCCTATTCACTGTAACTCACAGCATACAGCCCTTCAATGCACACAGTGATGAGTGCAAAGCTGGCAGGAAGATGAGCATTAATATGGGATGAATGCTCACTTCAGCCTTTCCAGTTCAGCACTGTGTCTGTATCCTGCTTGCCACTTCACATCCACTCATCTGCATCCTCATCTCTCACTGAGTCCATTTGTTATGCATCCAAGGGCACTGAGGCTTAACTGCATTAGGATGGTTTTAGCTAAAAATTATGACGCAGAAGATGTCCAGTTGGCACAAAGCCAACTCAGTTCTGGCAAAGCTAGATATCCAATCTAATTAATGGGTGACCCTCACTCACTAGAGTCAAAAGGGCTACATGATCCCTAGAGAGACCCTCCAGAGCCATATCTTTATGTCTTTATCCCCGTGTATCATCTTCCACATGTTTTGCTTTCCTTATCAAAGCTAGAAATAGCAATTTACACAATGTCAGGTTTTAAGTCTTCCCAGTCCTCTAGTCAACCACTGAAGCCTTTTGTGAATTATGAAATAAGGTTAGTGCTGGCACTCACAGCAACACAAAGAATATGTTCATAGGTGCTCCTTCCTAGCTTTGACCCGAAGAATATTGAAATACATTTCCATGACTATTTTGCAAATGAGAGAATAAAGACCTATATAACAAACTCTGTTCTTCAGAAGAGACAAAGTAGAAATAGATGCTCTCCTTCTACATGTCAGCTTGCTCACTTTTAGGACAATTACATTCACCTTTTCATGACAGGGCTTCTGAAGTAAAACATTCTTTGGTTAATCTGAAAGTTTCTCCCTGTGTCTCTGTCTACTTTAGTGACTTCATAGACTAAAACTACAATATAAGTTTAAGGCATATCTCACAGGAATAAAAAGGATCAGTAGTATTTAAAGAGCACTTCAATACTTGAGGTTGAATTTAATAATATATAATTTAAATATATACTGACACTCAATAAATGTATATTTAAATTTGCATTCAGTCCCAAAGCTATTGTGATGATGCAATTCTGGACTCTGAAATATGTAGGCAGGGAAAAAAATTTACAGACTAATGGCAAGCTTATTAGAAAATGAAAAAAAAATTTAAAGTTTATATTAAATATCAAGAAGTCCTATATCATTGTGTATCAAGAAAAATACAGTTACACATCTTGAGCTTTGGCTGAGGTTCCTTTGTTTAAGTTGCCAAACTAGTAGGCAGCTACAGATTTTGCAAAACCTTCAAAAGCTGCAGGGAATGCATTGTACTCAGCTGAGGCTCATTTTCTGTGTGTGCTGCCAGCTTACAACTCAGGCACTGAGGTCATGCTCTGACTACACACTGGAGTCAGGTTTAGAGTCTATAGTGCAAGATCAAAAATCACACAGTGTAAAAGGCAGCATTAACACCCTTGAGTGCTCTTAGTTTTTCAAAACAGTATTTGTATGACTACACCTGATCTCGATCAAGAGTATATTACTGGTGATCTGGAAATGCATTGATACAGTGTTAATGACTGGGAGATTACAACCTAAGACAGACATTTGTCAAGCACTTTCAAACTTATGCTTCCGAATGGATGCAGGATACCAAAAAGGAAACTAAAAACCACAAACACCAGGACAGACAGAAAAGGCACACTCTGAAACTCACAGAAGTGGAGAAATGTTCTGCTTCATGTTACATTAAATGGGAGAGAGGTGTTCTTAATCACAGAATGAAAAGAGAGGATACAAGACCTTCTGACTTACAGAGAGTTTAAACACCTCAAATTTTGGAGGCTAAGTTTCTGTATAGCAAATCACATTGGAAATCTGATACTAATTAATAGGGGAACCAGTTTCAAATCTTCAAAAATTTACGTGGATTTTTACTTGGAAGAAGTGAAAGCGATTTTGACCCAGAAGATGCAAAAGAAGATTTACTGCAATAAGGAAGAAATAAAGCATGTGGAGATGAAAATCAGCATACATGGAACAGTTCTGTCCATTGCAATAAACAATGCAATTCCTGGCCTTCAGAAGAGAATGCAGACAGTGTAAATAATTACACCACGTTGTAAGACTTTACTGGTACCAAGAGAGAATGAAGAAACAGGAATTTTTGGATGTCATTGCATCAGAAGATGAATTAACCACCAGTCCAAAACAAATGAAACATTTATCTGTTTTAAGTTGGACACAGGTGCACTAGCCTGTGTGCAGCCAGAAACCACAATATAATCACTGGAAAAAAACCCCAGAGTTATTAGAAGGTAACAGTTAGAGTCAGGGTTAAATAGGCATGATCTTTCACCTATTAAGAAAGCAAGAAAATATGTGGATAAAAATTATTTGGAAACTTCTTAATTTCTGAACAACCCTCTCCCCCACCAAAAAAAAAAAAAAAAGGGTTTGTTTTTGTAAATTATCTTCTTGAGAAGAATCATTGTTGAAAGAAACAAAATACTGAGGAAGAGTTTAAGGATACTTTCCAGTAGATCACCTATTTCCCAAAGGAGTACCTGCCAGGTCTGATAGAACTGACAGTTCACACTTCCAGCAAAGTTCTGCTTACTGTTAGGGATCCACACAGGATCTCTTAGCTGGCAGAAATAAGCCTGTGAGCAAGACCAGAAGCTTTGTGTTGTGCCAGACATTACCAAAGATACAGATCTAAAATCTCACAATTTAATTTGAGCATAAGGAACAGAAGCAAGGGATGAACATGGTAAAGCACATGGGCAGCCAGCCTCTTGCGAGGGAATGTCAGTCTCCTGTAATTCCCAGAAGCACGTGTAGATTGGAGGAGGAGTCCATGGGGATCAGAGGAGCCTATGCCTACTCAGCCACAGCTGGAGGGTGCCCCTTTGCCCCACCACCCAAGAGCCAGAGCTGAAAAACATGGGGTTTGAGGTGGCTCTGCAAGAGGCACATCTGAGAAATGAGTTCGAAATACATAAAGAACCAGGCCTAAAGTGTCAGGAGCCCAAGGGCAAAACCTTTTGGATTGCCCATAGATACTGAAGAGAAGATGATTCATATGTATGAGAGCGGAAACTTACAACAGCTGTTGTCATGGGACATTTCCAAGATATCTGTTTATTGGCCATTCTAGTGAAAAGGGAGAGCTCAAGCCAGGGGAGAAGAAAGTCTGCAGAGCTTGTAGCCATTTGTCTACTTCCTTCTTGTCACAGCGAGCGGTGCTGGTCAGAGCGCTGTGACCTCCCCAGAGAAGTGTCCTTTAAAGGACAGCCTGGTGGCACAGGCACATCTGCTGCCACTGCAGGCAACACTGAAGAAAGGGACAGGAGCCTTCGTATATGGTTCCACAGACATCTTTATTCTTCTTCCATGAAGGGCTCCAGGGACGGAGACTGACTGAAGAGGTCTGAGGGAGCAGGATTTATATGGGGAAAGCAGGGGGCAGGTAGAGCAACAGGGCCAATGATCTGAGGGTTCAGGGGTGGAACAAAGTGAGAGGGCTAATGGGGTACAAAGTATCTACATAGAACTGAACAGCATTGTGGAAGAGTATATTGACATAAACTATAGAGGAGATGCCTAAGGGTTACCTCTTCAGGGGAGAGCTGTGCGTTTTCTGTCTTCAGGGCTTTCCTTCCAGGGAAGGGCCATGGCTTCCTTTGGGCCCTGAGCCTCCACAACTTCTCTTCAAAAAAGATGGCCTCATCATGCTTTCCTGTTTGGAATGCTCCATGGCCCTTTCTCAGGATCCTGATCCCCTTCCCAGTGGTGTCCCCCACCCTGCCCTGGCCTGTGATGCCATGTGAGCCCCGATCCCCAGCGTGTTCCCAGCAGCTCTACGGCAGCATCGCTGCCCAGCTGCCCATGACTCCTGCCCACAGCCCCATGGCTCGGCCCCATCCCCATCCCCAGGGAGGGCCCATGCCCCCGGATCCGCTGTCCCTGGCTGGGATGGTGGGATGGGGCCTGGAGCCAGGCCCTGCCCTGCTGCAGCCAGGAGCTGGCCCCACACTGCACCCCAGCACCCCTGAACAGCATCCAGAAGAACCAGGATAAATGACACAGCCCAGCACCTCTCCAGGGCTGCTTACTAGAAGTTCTTGAACCTGTGTCCTCTAATTTCTGCCTATGAATAGAGACATGATCTCTAGTCTAGTTGTGCTCTGCTGGTACCTTACAGATAGATGGGACAATATTTTGAAATTTTTTGCTTCATTAACATGATTTTCAGTTATTGATTTTCAGTTTACTTTCAACTAGGTAAAAAGAATGGTAAGGAATTAAAACTTCAAGGAGCATTTTTATAACCAGAGCCATAATCTGTGGGCATGAGGACTTTGTTCATGGCTTGCTGATCAGCTCAAAATGGTGCAGGAGTGAAAAGAGCTCTCTGCCAGGCTTCTTTAAGGCAAAACCAGAAAAGGAATTGCTGAATAAAAGATCTATTGAGAAGCTGAAATGCATTTTATCTGGTATCTGAGTGGGTGGAGTTGAAGTTCTTTTTCCCCAGGGGCAATCCTGTTGGTATTACATCTGAATTTTAGGGACTGAAATTTTAGGCACCCAGGAGATCTGGGTACTACTAAGTAGTACGTAATATCCCTTACGGGATGGTAGAATCAAGCATCCATATGCATAGTTAACCATCTGCATCTCATCCTGTATGTGTGAAAAACTCCACAGACAGGATTTACTTTCCTTAGTCCTTAATATTATTTATTCCTACCCCCTTATTCATTGTAGAATTCCCAAAAAAAGGTTACAATTTTTCTTGCAGAAAATTAGCAAGGACTACTGCTGGCTTTTAAAATATGAGTAGCAGGTGTTATAATCACATAATAACAGTCTGGAAGGGACCTCTGGGGGTCAGCCCCAAAGCAGGGCTAACTCCAAAGTCAGACAAAATCTAAGATGAAGAAGATGTAGCAGTGTCCATTTGTCATGTGAGTGGCCAGACCACAGCAGGTGGTGAGGACACAGTCTAGCCTTCCTCACATCTCTTGGGCTGTGGAGATCATAACTGTAGCAGAAAGAGAAGGAAAAAGGGAGACAGTTAAACACTTGTTTCTCCTGGCCATATTTCTGAAGGGATTGCTTGCTTCACCTGTGTGCTGTGTTGACTGAAGGTATTTCAGATGTGCTCCGAGAACGTCTCCCAGACCAGTGCAACAGCCTTGGGCAGGGGCTCCCAGTTCCATCCATCTAGACCTAAATTATATGTAGCACCAGGCGCAGGCAGCACGGCTTAGCCCTGCCAACAAGAAATACATGTGCACATGCCAAGAATAGGAGCTACAGATACCAATGGAAAGTCTGTGATGAAAAAAAGAGTGCCTACAGTGTTCAAGCAAATCCAGGGTCTGTTAGCAGCTGCGCAGAGATTCACAGGATTTTTGTACATTGGCACTTACATGTGACCTAAATTTCACCTGAAACGGTGTTCTTTTCTGGTGTCTGCAGAAAAGAGCATATTGTATCTGTCATATTGTTACTGATTATAAGAGCACACCCCTGTGTTTATGAAGGTTTTTCTCTGCAAGTCAGTAGTAGCACTTGATCACTGCACTTTCCCTTCCAAATTCTATTTTTTAATTATAATTTGTGGAATAACTTTCTGACCTAATATGTGTGGAATCACTTTTGTGAATGAGGGCAAAAAAAGACCGCTTTTTCTTATAATTGTCGAATTGCTTGAAATTATGTTCTTCATTCCTCCTAATTATTTTATCGTTGCAAAAAAAGGTAAGTTTTTATTGGAAAACCACTAGTTAAAGTCTTTTAAATTGCTTCTGCAAAGGAATTGTGTACTGCTTTCTATACCTCTAGCACCTGATTTGTGTGCCCAGAACACATGCTTCATTAGCCCCTTTCACAAGCTAAGCCATCTGCTGCTCCAAATGTAATGCAAATCACTTTTTAATGGTCACATTGACTAGATAGGAAATGCTTTTGTTGGAGCTATGACTTGTAGTTAATTAAGCCAATTAGCATGTGATATAAGCACTTCTGAGAAAACAAAGCCCAAGGATAGCTCTCAAAAAAGGTGGAAGACTTTCATGCAGATAGAAATGCTACAGAAGAGAAAGGGAATGAAGCAAGAGGAAGTTTAAAAATAAATTCTAAATGTATTCACTATTTCTAGTTTACAGCAGTCTTAGCTGATTTTCTCTGAGAAACATATTTGTGGGACTGAAAATCTACTTACTATGTCTGTGTAAGGAGATAAAAACAGACTTTTTACTCAGCAGAGATCATGGGCAATAACATTTCTGCTGAGATCCTGCTTATATAATGAAATTATCTGATTAATCAATTGCGCTTTTGACTTCCTTTCAAAAGAAGAATTTTCTGCTTAACACCAGAAGAGAGTCTCAGAGTCTGGCTGTGAGGGTAAGGACTGTCCTTTCTTCAAAGTAACAACCAAAAAGACTCCTGAGCCTTTAAAATGGAAATGTATCCCATTCCTTCTAGCACTGTTTCTCAAAGTAATGGGTAACAGTGAGACATTTTATAATTTAACCACCCTAGAAATATGCATTATATACATGAAGTCTTAGGAATAAGTTGCATTGGTCTTTCAGAAATTCTTCTAAATTGGGTCCATATATGATTTGAAACAGGCAATGACCAAGAGGTGTAAGTTATGATACATTCTTTTCAGTGTGCATGATACCTGGGTTTCATTTGCTGGGAATTTTCAATGCTTTTGAGAAACCTGTTTTTGCTCAATGTAAAATACCAAATCTTTTGCAGTCTTTCCTAATACAGTTTGAACCTTGCTATTGTTTTGCTAGTTGCTTCTTCTTTTACATCCTGGAATGAAACATTATTCTCAAACAAAGAAAAGTCTGATTCTGTCAGATAAAGTAGAAGTTGATTAGGATGCTAAACTACTTAATTGCTATCAGTAGATAATTTTTATGCTCTTCTAATTAAACTAATAAAAGAAAAAGTGTCAAATCAGCTGGCAGGATTTTGAACAAAGGAAATGAGCTTTGACGCCTACATTGCATTCTTATGCTTGCATTGGAAATTTGCTAACTTCTGTTGCAAAACTTCAGACTAGAAAATTGCTGCCCATCTAGTGTTTCCTCCTATGTAATTTTGTTGCATCCTTCCTCTTTCCCTGTCCCCCTTTTTCTTCTTCACACCTTGAATATACATAATACTGTTTAGCTTAATTAATAATAAGCTTGCAATTGGCTTTATGAGACTGGACCTGACTCTCCCCCACTGATGACAAATACAAATGACTAATTGTGTGACAGTCATCTTTTACAAGAGGAAAGCTTAGACTATTCTAGTTGTTCAGTCTTCATCTAAAAATAAAATAGACACTGCTCTAGTTCTTTCATATACATAAAAGTCCCTTGCAAAGAGATTTTTTGTCTCACTTATCGACTATGCTCCATAGTTGCTCTAGTTTCTTTCTGTTTTTCTTATGAAGATGTTAGAATGGCCATAATAATTTGATCCATAATTTTACAGTGCTCAGTAGCAATGGCTAAAAGAGTTTCTATTCCTCACCCTTGATTTGGATTTAGGAATGGCATGTTTTGATTTCTCTAAAAGTAAATAAAGAGGGTTTTTTTTCAGGAACATGTCCTAATCTAAGAGGTTATAGTGAAGATGCTCCAAGTCCTCTTGAAAACTCCTATATGGTTTTTATAGAACAGTTAATTTTCTTTCCTCATAGAATAATCCTTGATCTTATAATTCAGTTCTGCAAAGAGAAGAACACTCTTGACTTATTTTGACTTGAATGAAATGGAGGGGACTCACTGCACTACAAAATTGTGACCAGTATTTGGTAAGTCACTGTTGGTCTCTCAAACCTTGCCTATACACACAGTTTAATTGTATGTAAATGTAGCAGAAGTTAAATTTAGTAGCTGACAAGTTTCCATTCGTCAGTGTAATTTATTGATGTTCTAACATACTTTCTATTACCAAGCCATCTACTAAATAAAGTCTTTTCATTTTTAGAAAATACTAAACTGAACCTCTTCTTCACTGAAGGATCACACAGTGCAAATTAGTTTGGGTATTTTTCTCATGATCCAATGTTGCTTGCAAATCAGGATGCTAAAAAATACCTTACTTGTAGTTGTTATGTTACCTATTGACAATGCTACTGTACAAGAAAAGATGTTTGAGAATGCTAATGCACTACAGGAGATTACATTAGGAAAAATAATTACTTAATTTTAATATCAGCTGCAGTTAGACTTATACGATTAAGGAGAAAGACAGTCTGGAAGAAAATATTTCAACCTGCTGAGTGGGAAATTAAAATCAGCACAATGTAAACATCACCAACAAAATAGTTCATAATATTCAAAGCTAGTAACTTTTTATAATAACACTCTTGCATATCCATGCTTTAATTTTTGTGCCAGCTATTCCCATAGTGCAGCAGCTGCACATCCAGATGAGACATGCCCTAGGGTTTGTGTTGGGCAGCTGTAGGGAGTAGATGTGGGCCATCCCTATGAAGTCACTGCTGCTGGTTTCCTTCCTGCATCTCTCTGACCCTTCATTAATGCAAGAGGCTGAGCAAGAAGGGGCTCATGGAGGTGCCAAAGGTCATCAGCCAGCCAGAAGGGGTTCAGAGATTACGTGAGTCATTACATGTATTTACGCCTGGGAACTGGGTGCTCTGACAGTTCAGCACACCCAGCACCTGCTGGTTTTGCAAAAAGTTGGATGACTCTTTTGCACAGCAGACCTTACGTAAACAACTGTGTGCTGTTAAACTGTTGGCTCTCCTTCCATATCGACTGGCTTTAGAGAGTAAAGGTTGAATTAAGCAAATGTTTTATTCCACTGTGGCTTACACCACTATGATATCTTTACTTCCAGATGTCTGTGTTTTCTAAAGCTTCCTATTTGCCATTAATCTTCCTCTTACAGGCTTTCCAGGAGAGAAGGCTTGAGTCAATCTGAAATGTGGACATAATAGTATAACTGAAGCCATTTGACTGATCATACCATGTAGTTTTAGCAAAGAATCTGTATTTTGTATGTAGCAACATTTAAGGACTGGGGAAAGATATAATATTCCACTCAAGCCTACCTGTCTTATCTTTACAGAGGCTGAGGTGGACTGTTTTGGTGCTGATTTGAGAAGTCTGAATGTGACAATTATTCAGATTAAGATTTAGAAGTATGACAGAGGAAATTTTTAATGGCAATTTTAATTGCCAGCACACTGGCAACAGCTCTCATCCCAGAGGAGAAATGCTTCCGATCCAATTAAAGATTAGTGCTTAATAAAGAATTCTCTTTCCAAAGGAACTGGATAGACTATTGGATGTGCTCACTGCAGAATCACATAGTGGACCACAATAATACACAGCAGTTTGGTTTAAAAAAGTCAAACAAAACAATCACAGGAAGATTGCTTTTCATTTCATGGACATGCATTTGCAGTAAAACTTTAAAATCTCTCATAGAAGCCTTTTGGTGTATCACAGACTGTATTTCATTTTACACTATCAAATGATAAAATGGTTTCACTATGCTGTAATCCTGTGCCTTCTGTCAAGAGTATTTTACAACTTTGTTCAGTTCAGTTTCCATGAATCCTGTATTTTTGAGTACTCTCTCACTTCTGAGTCAGGAAGGACTACCAGCTGTGACTGATGTGTAATTACCAACTCCACGTTAGTGATTGAGCTGCTAAAAGTCAATAGAATTTAGACCTTCTATCTGAGTGCACAGTGACCTACATGTAAAGAATTCTACACAGGATAGGAACCTGAGACTTGGGAAGAATAAAATTTGGAGGTTGTAAGCTGGAGGAAAATAATTTTCAAAATTATTTATGCTCTTACGTGCAAACAGTGCAGAGGAACAAAGTGACCAGAAGGTAAGAAAGTGTGTTGAAGACACTGAGCAAGATGCTGTTCTGCTGTTCAAGAAAGGTAGCTTTAGATAATTAATCAGCAGGTCGGATGTTCAGATATGTACATGCACACCCAAGTTTGGTAATGATATTACTAGCTGATAAAACTTTTAAAGAGATTTTGCTGTGACCAGATGCCCAGAAAGATAGTGTGATCAGGTCACAGATGGTTGTTTTCTTAGTCTTTATTAGTGTTCATCACTGAGCACACCTCACACCAGGAAGTGTGATATCACCCTTCCTAGATATTGTTAACTAATTGGTTTAGATTAGATTTTTACCTTGGGGAACTTTCCACTTAGGTAAATTCTTAATTTAACTGAAAATACGCATTAAAACCTGTGGGACCAAGCACAAAATGGTTGACATTAATTTAAAATGGTCATTTAAGCTCACATTTTTGAGTTAATTTTAAAAGAACAAAAACAGAGTGGGAATCTGAAATAACAGTATTCACATGGTTGCAAGTGATTGTTAAAGAATGAGTGGTTGAGTAAATTAGTGTGACTTTCTCATGTGATAAGCCGTGTCACCTCATCTGAGATAGTAAAGAAATGCCATAGAGTAGGGGAATTTTAACTCAGAAGATGGAATTTTTATGTACTGACAAACCCAGATGCAGTCTACTTTTGTTCTGTTTTTTTTTCAGAAGATAGGCTGTAAAATGGTTTCACAAATTAAACTTATTTTTTGTTTTCTGGCAAGGTATAAAGGTTTGGCTGTGGGCTGAGAAACTCTCTGCTTCCATTTCTGGTCCTGCAGAGTCATATGATAAACATTAGAATATTTTTAAGGCCAGACTTTGAAATGTGAAATCATCTCTGGAGATGATCACAAGGGAAACTTTCTCTTTTTTGTATAAATGTATATATCCCAAACAAAGGAGTGTAAATGTCTTGCTAGCATTCTACCACTGGTATACAGATGTTACAAATCATGTTTATATTCATGAATATTCATTGCCTAAACAGTAGCAGGCATGAAAAAGTCTGAACGGGAAGCTTGATAGGAATGGTCTTGCTTATTATTATTTATTATTTTAAAAGTGATTTCATTTTAAAAGTGACTTAAAATTATCTTTAAAAAACGTCTTTGATAACTATGAACACTTGTATTATTACTGGATATTACTGGAATTTTTTCCTGATCTAAGTGCAGTATCAATCTAAAGTAACTGCAGTGTCTTAGAGCAGTTTTTGCACTAACTTCTACAATGTTTCATGGAAGGCCCTGAAGGACCTTGACTCATTTTCTGAAAGAAAGAGGCAATAGCAATTTGTCTTGGTTTAAGACAATTTAAAGAGGTGGACACTCTAAAATAAGTTACCTCCCCTCAGTTCCAACCAATCTCCTTCCACCAATTAGGAACAAATACCAGTAGATAAAAGTGGAAAAAAAAACAAACAAAAACCAGGTTACTAACAAGCAATACTGCAACAGGCAAAAAATGACAGTCAATAATATCTAGATACAAAATTGCTAGATCTCAGGAACTCCCTGAGAACAAAGAGACACCCAAATTGTTGGGGTACTGCCTCCTGCCAAGATGGCGGCTCCCGCTGCAGACTGCATGCAAGGAGACAAAGGGGAAATGGTGTCAGCTCTCTACCCCAGGATGGCGGCCTTCACAGGCAATGTACCTTCTTTCCCCATACCTCTCACGATGTTATGTGCCCCCTGTGTGTGCCCAGTCTGTGGGCAGAAAAGTGTGCTGCAAAACCACTCCTTTTTCCACTAAAGCCTCCTTACAGGTTCTTTAAAGGAAATGTTCCCTACCTCTTTCCTGCTGTGGTTGTTTTCTTTTTTAAGAGAAGAAAACCAAGCCAAACAAACTCACAGATCCACAAGGATACTCTGGGTGCAGTGCACACCTTGAAACGTTATGGGTGTCTCAGTTGTGCCGTAGCAGTTTGAGCAGGCAGTGCTTAGCCAGGACTCCTGGGCCAGCCTTCTTCAGTGGCTGCAGTGCAGCATGGAATCATCTCGGGGATGCCATTCTGCCCCAGGTACCATGTACTAGCTCTTAAGAGGGATCACATATTTGAAATCTCCTTTGGCATCCTACAATAATCTTCAGGTGCCCTTGTTGTTATCTTTGAGGATTATTTTATGCTGGATGAAACAGGGTGGAGTTAATGCACAGATGAAGGACTAACCTGCAATTAAACTGTGGAATCATTCATGCACCTTAATCTCTTAGGCGTGTGAGAGTTTCAGGATTTAGAAACAAACTTGGTTTTTCTCTCGTTTTTCCCTGACTCCTTTCATTTTTGTTTTGATCACTTAAAAAGGCAATAGGAACATGTAGAAGGATAAAGTTGGAAAATGGGAATGTAAAGGCAACATCAATTCTTTAAAATATTTTGTCCTGAACAGAATTTTATTAAATTCCTTTTTTTTCCTGGGGCTCTACCAACCCCAAATGACTTTTTTCAGGCCTTGCATGACATGAAATGTGCCTGGAAGAGATGTGGCATGTCAGATGTTTTTAATCTTGAATCTATCGAAGGGTCCTAGACAAATATCACAGTCTTAGCTACTGAATCTCGCTCAGCAATGGGTGCTGTCATACCTTCTGGGAAAGGATATAAATAACCTTACTGACTGGACAAAGAAAAAGAAAGGTAGCCTGGAAAAGTTTCCTTCCAGAAAGAGAGTGAAATGGTAGTACTGTTTATATTGACTAATGCATTCCCATCTTCTAAATAATCTGTTATTTCAGATTTTGAAAAGAGTCTGAAAGTTGCAACAAAACATATGTGAGTGCAGGTTATGAATCTTGTCCTTGGTGTCATAATTTTGTACTGATACAGTTTTCTTTCTGTGATAATATTGAGAAGTGAGAATGAGAGTTGTGTGGAGAATCTATGGCATGCCAATAAGCTGTTGATAGCATTTTGCACAGAAAAAATACTTTCTAGCATGCTTCTATGCCTTATTGCATGCTAAATCTTGGAATTTATAATTTAGAAATCAAAAATGATTTTTTTTCACATAATGGAATTACAGATAGTATATTTTGTTCAATATGCACAATTTTCATCTGGGTAAACAACAGATGTGGCCAAGCACCTGGAGTTACACTGGACAGCATTTCAGCAGAAATGTTCCAACACTATTATAAATCTGTGAAAGAGGCACACCCTCTTTGATATACACTGTTTTTTCTAGACTCAAGTGGTTTATTGTGCAGCTGGTTATCTGAAACCTTCCCAAAGTAGTCCAAGCTAACACTTCAGAAAAAGTATTCTATGTTTTCTCCATGAAATGCTTCCATTTGTTGCAGTGCTGTGCTTTTGTTAAACCTCGTATGACTATAGCAGTGCACAGGAAGCAGAGGTCACGACATATCTAGCTCCACTTGCCTCCAGACTTCAGCTGGGAAGTGGGCTGGGCACCAATTCACATAACATTGGCTCAAATTGATCTGAAACTCTGAAAGAGTTCTAGTCAGCAAATGGCCACATATGTTGTAAATGCTGCAGCAATAATTGACTTCTGGGAAAAGAATACAAACATTAAAATGTTTGTAATTAATAACCATTTCAAGATGCTTGCCATGAATTGGAAACCTTTTTGCAAACTGTCCTGCTTAACTAATCATCCTATACTAGTCCCTGTAATTTGTCCAGTGCCTCTGAGAGAAATGCAAAATGTCTGATCCGTGCCCTTTAAAACACATTAATAATAGTGAAATCCAAATGTGTTCATTTTAGCTCTGAAGGAAAGCTCAAGCTCCATGCTGAGCACAATTACAAATAATGTATGAACTATCATGATGCTAACTACAGATGTCCAGCTGGTGAAAAATAGGGTAAGCTGTGTTTGCTAGCACATATGCTGACAAAGTTTAAAACATCTGACTTACCTTAATGTATTTTGCCTTCCTAACAGTGCACGACTTCTTGCTGATACCACAGTGTAGTCAGCTGCAATTGGGTATTTTCATGGGTAGTCTGTAGAAGGAATGTTCTCAGATTAAGGACAGCAATATCCATAGGGCTTTAATATATCTACAAAATATAGGATAAACTGATTTTGTTTAAAAGGGGGAATTCAATAATTCCAATGCAATAGTGATGAAAATGCTGCTAACACAAAGTTGTCGGAGTAAGTGTTAACTTTTCTGAAAATACTGGAGTGAAGCATTTTGTATTTAGTCTCTTGTAGTTCTTTGACTGAAGAGCCTTCTCCATTTGTTTTTTAAACTAGCATAAAATGAAAGAAGAGTTTTAAAGAG
This sequence comes from Rhabdornis inornatus, assembly GCA_013397075.1. Taxonomy (NCBI): domain Eukaryota; kingdom Metazoa; phylum Chordata; class Aves; order Passeriformes; family Rhabdornithidae; genus Rhabdornis; species Rhabdornis inornatus. Next base: position 459,948 of record VWZS01006021.1, read on the forward strand.
TTTTAAACCTAAGTCAAGGTGTTGCTTCATCTCATGAAGATGACATAAGTGCAAGTGCAGCTGAAACTCTGTCCACAGGTTGTGTTCTGAGACTGGTGCAGAAGCACAGTAGAGGGAGAGACCAAGCATGTGTCAGTGAGGAGCCTTCAGGGAGCAGTTGCAGAGACACAGATTAAATTCGAGATATGAAGCCACAGCTAATTTACGAAAGATATTTTTAAAATGGTTTATGAGTGAAGTGTTTTATCAAAGACAATGACTGTTTTATATTTACTTTGTGGCTGAGAACAGAAGGGTTCAAAACCTAATGACTGATAATAGTTTTGTGCCACTCCCTCTGAACTTCTGTTTTCAGTGGCTTTTTTTAACCCCAGGTTCTAAATCACTGAAACATTTCTTTAAATGAAGGTAAAGCTGGATCAGCTCAGTCTGTTAACCATCAGTTTAGACTTGTAGAAATAGCTGGTGATATGTCTCCTAAAATAAGAAGGGGGACATGTGTGTCTGTTTTTCCACTGAAATACCCTGACTGGATACCTACTGTATGCACATGGCATCTCCACTCAGAGGTTCTTTAAGTGGTAAACTGTACTACACACTAATTTGCTGACAGGATAGACAGGAGGAGACATAATTCCTAGATGGGGATTAAAGAAAGACTGGACAGGCTAAAGGAGAAGTGAATGGGATGGGGCTTAGGGACATGGCAAACATCCATTCTAGCCACAACTGCTTTAGGGTCCTGGTATTATTACTATTATTACTATTTCTTCTCTGCCTCTTTGGGGTTTTATTAGGGTCCGGCAGAGCCAGACGAAACCACATACAGTGCAGGTACAATACAGCAACTTTGCCAATAAACCAGAAATCTTGCCTGAGGCCAAAGCAAGCAGGAATAGACATAGTCATCTTCCTAACAATCTGAAAAAATTAATAGTTCAAAAATAGTTCTTTTTTGACTGAAGAAAACTGGGGCTCTCCAGTGGAAGAGCCTGCATCTCTCTCCAAAGAAGTCCTTACCAAATTGTCTTCTTCTAAAACTCATTTTTGAGGATTGTAGCACTGAAGGGGATGATGTGGTCCAGCTGTTGTAAACAATAATTCAAAAACATAATGATAATTATTCCAATGGGACAAATGCAGTAGAATGCCACAGAAATAAAATTACTCAATCTGATAAAATTAGTATTGTAAAATATTATAGAACTCATTACTAAAGATATCTATAATCAGTCTAAATAACTTAATGGAGAAATATGTCCATTCTGTTAAAGGTGTATGCTAGTTTTACACTGACTGTAGCAAGATTTTTCTATAAAGAGAGAAAAATATTAATTCATATTTTAAATGATCTTTCATCCTTATGACAGTTCTTGTAACTGCTTAAAATTTTCTGTAGTTTCACCCTTTCTCTCCAGACTAGACAATATCAATGTATTTTACATTCATTTACTATACATTCCCTCTGGTCTATAGATATATTATAATATTTGAAGACAGAACATTCTATTTACCTAGTAATCTAAAGTTTCAGAGCTTGCCAAGAAAACTAAAGAGTTTTGAGTGGTGGAGATTAAAATGAAGAAGAAATTCCAGCACTCTAAATTGTAAAACTTTACACCTTACAGCTGCCAGCTGTAATCCACAAGGAGACAGTGTTCTTAAGCTCCCAGGAACTTAGACTGGGCCATTTTTTAGGAGATAGTTTTGTTGTTCCTTCAGAGAGGGAAAAAAAGGGAAGACAGACGTCCCAAACCCCAGAAGAACCCTTCCATACACAGTCCATAGCATTCATGAGGAGTTATTTTGTCCTTGAGTGTGGAAGGATTGTGGTGATTTGATAAGATCTGTTAAGATTACACTTCGCTTGTTATTACAGTTGAAATATAACAGCTGAAATGTTACACAGGCTAAGTCATACTAAGCCTAAGAGGATTTTCACAATGTAACATTTACATAAGATAAGGACATAGCGTTATGAGTTCTTTTTAACTGAAATACCTTCATCTTTCTATTACCACGTTATTTCTATCTTAAACCAGCTTTTACTGTAAGATTAAATGTATTTGTTTTTAATCCATAACAAGGCTTATTTTATTAACCCATTTTATTAATAACTTTAGCATCAGACAAAATCCACGATGCAGTTAAGATTCCTGAAGTTACAGCTAACTTGCAGAGCTAAAGCAATACATTCAGCACTGAGGGGTGCTGGGCAGCACATTGCTCTGCTGAGACCTTCAGAAAGGAAAACCACATCTTCTTCTGAGTAAATGAGAGGCCCAACAGTTACCTCTTTTTTCCTCTAACAAAAGAAGGAACAACGGAAAACTGTTTTGGGCAGGTCCAGGGAAGCCTGAATTTAACCAGTGTGGCAAGGCAAGGGAAAGAAGGGAAAGACACAGGACAACTCTACATATCTGTTTATTATGTTTTGTCTGCCTGTGTCTTTGTGGTGAGAGAGAGAAAAAGGGAAGAAAGAAGCATAAGAAATACCAAAGAATCAGTCAAAGGTCAAACCTCAAGATGAAATAGCCACAAATGCAGAGCTCAGAGGGAATACTAGAAGATGAGAGAAAAAAAAACACCTTCTGAGCAAAACTGAGTGCTAGAGTGTCCCTTGCTAGTGGCTATAGTTTATAAATAAATACTTGGATCCAGAATGAGTCTGTTTTCCTGGTGAAAATATCCCAGAGAAGTCTCTATAAGATCTAGATACCCAAGGCAAGTAAAATAACCTAGTACTGTAACCCTTACAGTTCATTAGTTATTGGGAAAAAAAAAGTAATCTTGACAGCACTAAATAAGTGCATTAGACAAGAAAGGGGTTTAGTAATCTATGCGTTCACTAGTTTTAAATAGTGGTTATTTTTTTCGAATACTTCTTGATTGTGCCTTTAAATTGTACCTTTGTTGTTAACTGATCTAGATTTTGTCTGAGGTTTCTTCCATGTCCATTTCTATGGAACATACTTTTTGATTGGTACTATAAAACACTTCTGCAAAATTAAATAGAAAACAAATACCTTGTGTTATGGAAGAACTCCACGAAGTCCCTAGACTTAATTTGCTTTAATTCAGATTCACATAGGTAGGTTTAGTGCTAGTCAAGTGTGTGAGCAGAATTAGAGATACTTCCTTAAACCATTCTTAAAATATTATCATATCTTCCTCTGTCATTTTCAATGCAGCTGTCACTTTATGACTTTTCTTCCTGTTAGAAAAGGGAGGCAAGATTAATATCAAAATCTACTCTTGTTCTGTGGTTCTTTTGGTCTGAAGTAAGCCACAGAAAAATGGAAGTAGTAAGCACAAGAGAAAATGCTGTCTTATGCTTGTGTTAAGCTGAATTTACTTAGTTTGACCCAGGGATAAGCACATGAAATCTGAGATCCAAAGGAAACTTGTGTATATAATTCTGAAGTTTTCTTTTTGGTCCTGAAATCCTATGAATCTAAGTCCCTTGATGGCAGTTTGGAGACAAGTCATTAAAAAGAAAAACCCTTTAAACTGGGCATGGAAGTAGCCTTTTCCCTCTTAGCAGTCCTTATGATTTGGCTATAAAAAAGGTGACTCCACCATCAGGAAGCCTGGCTGTCCAAAGACCAAGCATATAGTAAAAAACATTTTCCTTGTAGGCAGTGAATGAACCTGCTAAAATTGTTCTAATGCTGGAATACAATCCTTTCCAGAAGTCAGAATTTTACACAAATTTCCCATCAGTATCACTCTAAGAAAAGGCACACTGCATTTAGCATGAGCCCCAAAAAGCACGAACCAAAGTATAATTTGAATCTCATGTCAAAACCAGCTACTCAGTGAGGAATTATCTCCTGGCAACAGTAAAGAGAAACGTAAGAGAGACACAGATTTCAAAAGACTTCAGGACAGTTATGCTTTTCACATTTTAATATTTTCTGACACAACAGAGCTACCTTCCCTACCATCACTTTTCATCACTGAGTTTCTGTGGCAGGAAAACTGCATACAGAAGAGCTCTTATCCTCTATCTGAAATCATAGATAAAGGGGCTTAAGTTGAAATCTCTTAGTCCATATGTATTTTTCTGCTTAAATATGGAGAAAAGCTCCAGAGAACTCATTACTTTGAGATAATTTTGATAAGCAACAACAGATGTTTTGTAGAAAGCATTTTTAACATTTTTAACAGATTTCTGAGGGTTTGGGAAAATATGCTTTTTCTTAAAGTTTGCCAGGCTTACTAGTTCAGCAAGATCTGTTGGAAGTGTTGCTTTAATAAGTGACCACTTCTACTCAGCTCAGTAAAAAGTAATTTTTTTCCATTTATCTTTTTCCTGTCAAATGCAAAATCCTATCCAAGTTTAAAAGGTTTATTTATTGCTATTATTAATATTATTCTTGCTTGTTTTGGCTATTATTTACACTGGCAACATAGAGAATTTTTACATTATTCAGATTTATAGTGTGCAAAACTTATGTCAGCTGAGATACCTACAGTACTTCGAGTGATGAAGAGCTAGAAGAGGTGTGGTTAAAGAAAAGAGACTGATACACTCTGCTTTATTCACTTGATACAATTTAAGGGATAATTTTCTCATGTAACAGGCTCTGTATATTTTTCAAATACAGCCTTATTCAAAATATCATCCATTTGTCAATAACTATGTTTCTGCCTCCTTTGTTTGATCCCCACAAACTGATCTCATATAGCTGCATTTCAGAAGTGACCCTGTTAATATTTTTTCATCTTTTCATAGAAGAATGAAAAGATGAAAAAATATTAACAGGGTCACTTCTGAAATTGCTATATGTACAGTCTGAAGAAGTTCAGAGTGAGATGTGGAAAAGACAGGTGACTGGAAAGAATAGCTTCACAGCTGGCCCACTTTTATTAGCATTTCCAGTATGTGAATATCTCTATTTCTTTCAAGTGAAGCATGTTGTCATGCTAATTGCTTTTATTTTTCATTGCTAATGTTTAATTTTCACTGTTAATATTTCTTCAATTGGTTTTCCGGGGTTATGCATTTTCTCTTTCCCTACAGCTTGTGTCAGTCACCAGATAAACTTGCAGGTTACCACAGTGTCCTGGACGTGAAAATAGCCTTAGTGCATTATTTTTTTTCCAGTCCTCTAACCTCGCATGGGTAGTTTGAGAGTATATCTTTGAAAAAAATTGTTCTCTCTTTGACTTCTCTTCCTTTTCTCAACACCATAGTGATCTGTCAGGTTTATAAGCGTATTGCACACGGATGCCTCTCCCTCCTTGGTGTTTCATCATGTATCATTTCCAAAAGCTCTGGAAGCGCTCAGTAAAGCTGAACAATATCCCTTTTTTGAAGACTTATTGCATACAGGTTCTAAAGCTGCATGTATTTTCTATGGATGCTTGGGTGCTTTATCACGTCTCCCTCTCTTTTCCCTCTTTTAGTTCACCTGTGGCCCAAGATATAGTATTCAACACATTTTTGTTAGGGCTCATTACGCTGACATTTCTATTTTTTTGGAACTTTTCCTTTGATGTTGACTGTGAGATGAGTAGATTTCCTAATGAAATGTACATCAAAGAGTTTGTTCACTCTTTCAAGGATGTTCTTTGGAGAAAAATGAGGGAGAGACATCTTGAAAATTAAATTTAAATTACTCCTGAAAATGCGTAAGCTGCAAACTGCTCATCTCAGTAAAAGTTCTAGCCAATGGAAAAGGCCAGCTGGAAGAGAAAGCCAGGTTCAGCCCATGTGAGTGGGAAGATGGAAGGGGTTAGTCAGGCCTTTCCAGAGCCAAGAGCTTTAAGAGATTTTCGCACCCACTGTCATCACTCTTCCCTCTCCCCACTCCCTCCAGCTATCCTTGAGCTTTTTTTTCTTGAGCTCTTTTCAACCACTGCCACTTTTTTTTTTCTGGAGCTGCAGAAGCCAGCAAGCCTTACCTGTATTTGCCCCTTCTGGTCATGTTTGCTCTGCCCTGACCCACCATCATGCAACATCACCTCCGTGGAGCACTGACCCCTCCACAGCTCACTGGTTCTTCCAGCTGCCTTTCTTCAGTCTCCTCCTCCTCACATTCTCTTTGCACTGCGCTGCATTTTCTCCCAAGATCTTACTCTCATTGACACAAACTCTTCTTTACATTTCCCCTGGCAAAATAAAGGATTGACTGAGTGAATAAAAATTATACCTGAATGCATGTTCATGAGAGACAGTGAGAGGATAAAAAGTAAAGAACAAGGAAAGCTACAAGGCCTGATAGAAACAAAGGTACCCACTAAATCCTTTTCAGACTTCACTAAGCTAGTGTGTAAGGGAAGAGGAGACACGGAAATCATTCAAACTGGGAATCAATAGGAAAAGAACCTTAATATGAGAAGAAGAATTCAGCATTTCATTGTCACAGACTGGTTTCTAACACTACATGGAGGACTGAATTAGGAATTTATGTTGAAGGAACATAAATTTAAAGGAATATTATTGAGGGCCTATGAATATGAGAAAAGGGAACATGATAAGGTCATTATTCACCTGGAAGAATGATGTCTTTAATATTTTGCTATTAGACTCTGACCTAATATGTAGCACATTACAGAAAAAGTTATTCATCTTATAATAATTCTAGATAAAGACATTCAGTGGCATTTTTTGAAGGGATGTAAACATTATAGATGAAATATAACTTTAAATGGAAAATGGAGAAATGGGCATATGATTTAGATCCACTGTTTTTGCTCTATAGATAATTGTATTGATTATTCAATTGCAAGTGACATGCCTGATCATTTTGTTATGTAAAACTTTAAGTGATTCATAAATCTAGGGAGTGAATCATAGTAATGACACATTCCCAAAATCATAGACTGGGAGACTTGCTAAATACTTGTAAAGGCTGCTTTTTTGTGTATCTGCATTGAGTATTAAAAAACAGTTGTATCACACCTTGCAGCAAATAACTTCAGTGAGGAACTAGAAATACCTTTATTATCACACATAGAAATTAAAGCTCTTCCATTTTAAATCTGCTTAAATTAAAGTGGGCAGTTCCACATAACAAGCTGGACAGTCTGACTGTGGAGAATGTCTGTAATACAGAGATCCAAATCTGATAATTTTGTTCAGTTTCGTTTGCAGAAAGTTGCCAAGTGGTGATAACTACTCATCTTGGTTAAGCTATGCAGCTGCCCCAGTCCATACAGCTCTCTTTTGGATCATATCTGAGTGAAGGCACTTAATCAGCCTCCTGACTTCCATGTGGACCTGGAGAGCCATTAGGAGATAGTGCTGTTTGTGAGGAAGGGGACCAACACGGGCTGAGCTGTGGTTTTGAAACAAAGAGGTTTTGCTGCTTTGGGGTACTGACATATGATAAAAGCACTATTTGTAGTGACAGTAGTATCAGAAAAAAGAAAGAAATAATGCATAATGGAAACCTCAGATCATATGCTCATCTATCCTAACATCTGTAAAGGAATAGCCTTCTCTGAAATGGAGGTGGTCCACAAAGAGAGGCATATAAAATGCCTAAATCAAAACACAAGCTTCAGATAATGGCTGAAATAGGTCCCCAGAGGATCTCCCTTCCTCAAACCAACTCTGTACACAACAACCTGTGAAAGGGAGGAAAGAAACACAGATAATTTTACAACACTAGTTGTGAGAGCTGAGTGTCGCCAGCAGATGAGACTGCTTCAGACCTACTGTTGTTTTAGGAGAATCCAACACTAAACCATGCTAGCAGTGGCACAGATGAATCTTATAAAACACATTTAACTATTAAAGGTCTTGACAAAAAGGTGAAGTAATTCCAGCTGTCCTGCTGGACCACATAAAAGTGATATATGATGTGTAACTAAGATATTCATACCAGGTGCAAGTGACTGATGCAACCAGTATGATGGCAGATCAAGAATTCTTGTAAATCTCGTCAGGAGAGGCCATTTATTAAGGGCTTCAGCATCTCCAGCTGTTTCCTCATCAGCAGATCTGACTGAATTTCTCTGTTAATAGACCTTACAAAGTTTCTGTGCTTATCCTAGTCTTTATTCTAAATTTTTGGCTGCAGATGATGAGCTACAGGAAAGATAGTTGAAAAGTTCCATGACACACAGACCTTGTTTCCACCCACATTTTGGTTTCTATCTGGCTGTATTCAGACATTTCCTGAGGCAAGCCTTTTCCAGCTGAGGAGCAGGACCCAGCACAGATATTTTGAACAACAGCAGGAAAGTATATGTGGAACTACTTTTTATGTCCCTTTTCACATGCAATAGTGATCCTGGAGAGGAGGAAGCTGAACTTAAACTTCATGAATTGTCCCTTTCTAAACATGTGGAGAGTAGACGGAGGCATTAATTCACATCTTCCCCAGCAAAGTTACAGTACAGTCTGTGAAAGCCATGGGCTCCATTAGTTGCCCTGTGTGATTCTGCAGTGACTTTCTCATAGTCCATAGAGAATGAGTGCCCTCTGAACTAGGCCTGACCTAGATATCTACTCCAGTGTCATTGCAGACATCTTAAGACATTACAAATTAATGATAATCCTTGCCAAATTAACTAAAACAACTGAGCTAGTATAAATTACACAGCTGGAGTAAAAAATTAGTTTCTCAAATGATATTAATGTTATTGTTATACCCATTATCTGATTATTACAGATGACACTATTTATATATAATGAAGCAAATGTGCTTTTTCTCAGTGTTCAAGTTTATTCTGTGTTTTCAGTTAAAATCCTTAGTTATGGGAGTAACCACGAATTGACAAAGGCTGACCTAGGGTCAGTACAGGCTGGGGGATGAGCAGATAGACAACAGCCCAGCCCAGAAAGACGGGAGTGCTGGTGGATGAGAGGCTGGACAGGACCCACCAGTGTGCACTGGCAGCCCAGAAACCAAACATATCCAACATATCCTGGGTTGCATCCAAAGCAGAGGGGCCAGCAGGGGGGGGAGGGGATTCTGCCCCTCTGCTCTGCTCCTGTGAGACCCCACCTGCAGTGCTGCATCCAGCTCTGGGGTTCCCAGCACAGAAAGGACATGGACCTGCTGGAGAGAGTCCGGAGGAGGCCACCAAGATGGTTAGAGGGATGGAGCACCTCTCCTACGAGGAAAGGCTGACACAACTGGGATTGTTCAGGCTGAAGAGAAGAGAAGGCTTTGCAGCCTCCTAGTACCAGAAGGGAGCCTACAGGAAATATGGAGAGAGAATTTTTACATGACCCTGTACAGGACAAGGGAAAATGGCTTCAAACTGAAAGATAGTAGGTTTAGATTTGATGTTAGGGAGAAATTCTTGACTGTGAGGGTGGTGAACCACTGGAACAGATTGCCTAGAGAAGTTGTGGATGTCCCATCCTTGGAAGTGTTCACAGCCATGTGGCATGAAGTCTATGGTAGAAGGATTGGAATGAGATGATCTTTAAGATTGCTTCCAACCCAAGCCATTCTATGATTCTATGGGTCTGTGACTCTAAGACTCTACTCTGGACAGTGCAGACTGTCTGGTGTAAGTGGCACAACCTGATACTGCAGTGACTCTGGCATGCCAGTACCAGCCATGGCTGGATTACACCAGCTGCATACCACAGAATTTCCTGAAGCACAAGCCTGACATGGTAACTCTATAGGACTACAGCAAACAATTTGAAAGGTCCAGTGAAAACAACGTAGCAAAGAATCAGAAAATGGGGCTTTGGAGAAAGCAAGGATAGACTCACTAGACATCTCTGAAAATCAGTTCTTTAGCTACACTGAAGTAGCTCCACTGACTGCTGAAAAATAAAGGTTAGAAAACTAAGTTGCATCTCTAAGGAATACAAATTGGTATTCTTATTTATTTGGAATTTTTGAAGAAGAGTAAAAATGAGCATTTTTTAAATATACATAAGGCTGAAACATGAAAAAATAATAAAGAAAATCAATTGAGGTGCAAAACCGGTCTATTACCTAATGTTATTCTAACCTCCTCTGAGACTTGTGCTTCCTGACTAAGGATTTGTTTATAAGCTGGTGATACTTTGCTCTCAATGCTACTTCAGTATCTGAGCTATTAAAATTAAAGTTAGCTTCCCTATCTCAACATCATATTACAGTCCTATACATGATGCCAGTGTAGATGTATACAGCTCAGATCTCCAACATTCAGGTCAGTCATGGTTTGTCAAGAAACTGTTATAAGAGAATTCACAGGGAAAGAACTGTCTTAAAAATTTCTTCTTTCATTTCTGTTTTTTCTTGCACAAAGGACAGTCTTGTATTTTCAGTCTGCATAGCCTCAGGCAATTCACACAGTAAGAATAATACTATTCTATTGAGAAATACAGTGAAAGGTGTTGGAGAGCTCTGTAACCTCAGAGGGCATCAGAAAGTCAGTCTTTCACAGAGGTGTTGCAAAACTCCCCTTCAGCCAGGTATTACAAAGTCACAGTAATACCTCTGTGAAGAAACCTACCTATTACCTACTGAATACCTATCCAGGTTGTTCCGGAAGGACACAGGCCCAGAATCATATATACAGAAACCTTGAGAATGGATTTAAGTATGTAAAGATCCATTACCTGCATGTTTTCTAGCCATATTAGTAGCTGCCCTGCTTTTGTACTAGTTTAAAGTCTCTTTGCTCTTGGGGTACTTTGCCCTCCTTCTTTTTTCAGTGACTCGAACACCTTTAGTGAGGGCAAAGGAGAGGACAGGTGTCCCACTGCACTGCTGCTAAGCAGTGGTTTTGTGCATCTACTGACTTTGCCCATTTAGGAACAGGATCATCAGGAAACAAAATGTGTGCTGGAAGCCTAACAGGAATTTGTAGACCTGTTAGGGAAACTACGCAGTCTGAGCATTCACAAGACTCTCTGGCAGTCTGGGACCAAAGCCCCTCTGCAGCTCCAGTGAGCCCATGGGTGCCCCACTTGGCTCCCTGCACACCCCACTCACAGTCATGCCAGGTTTTCCTGATGGGTGTAACCCCAGGTTTCCCACAGCAAAGTCTGAGATGTCTCATTCCATAAAGCCATTTATTTACAGTGCAGTAACACAAAATCAGCCCAGGCTGGTGCCTCTGAGGAGAAACCCCCAACAAAGGACCCCCAGGGCTTTCATACCCTCACAGTCTACCTAGGCAGAAGTCCTGTTTTTTCCCTGGGTTCTCGGCTCCTGCTGTGTCCATCCACCTGGCTGGCACCACCTTCTTTGTGCTATTTGTTAACCAAAGCATTGGCAGTTCATGGCCTCTTGTCTCGGGGTCCTACCCAGAGCTCAACCTGCATGTCAATCTGCAGCTTGCAAATAGAGCTACCTGCACCAGATGTATTCCTCAACAGACCATGCCATCAGGCTGACGGCTAAAGTACAGACACCAAAATTGGCTCAAAATCAGCTTGGGCAAAAAATCATTATGTGATCATCTGTGTCTGCTACAGACCCCCTGTGCAGCTTAGTGGGGGGCTGTTTCAGCCAGTTTCATTCTAAGAAAGCAGATAACTTTGTATAGCTCTCTTCTAGGTGACTTGCAGCATTTCACTGTTTCTGTGCCTGGCCAGTACACCTTAGCCTTCATAGATCTCTCTCTGATGCTTTTTTATTTCTTACAGCTAGTCTCTTGGGCACACCATATATTTGCAGAGAATTATTCTATCTCTTTTTAATTTGTCTTCCTTGTCCCTGCTTCCCAAAGCCCTGTGATTAGCATTTTGAATGTATTCCTTTATACACCTTAGTTTGCACATTACTGGCTTTAGCCTGCATTTCTTACTTGCAGCCTTCTGAAGTCACACCAATGACAACCAATTCATTATATAATGAAATATAATAAATGAATAATATTCTTGTTTAACTGACAATTGTTTTGATTGGCATCATATGAAGGCCTAATCTGGTGATAAACTACTTCTGATTAATTCGTTGTCCCTGCCTCTGATCCCAACCATTAATTTTACAGGGACTTCTACTGTAGAGTCTTCATTGAGAACTTTGGGCAAGTGTGCAAATTGAGATGGCTTGCAGTGATGAGGCCTTATTCTCATTTTTGCTCAGTCACATACTCTCCTCCCCTCTTTCTGTGGGCACTCGAGGTGTATTTGTATTCTGAGCAATAATTTTTTGTATTGGACACAAAATATCTGCCTAGTAATCACCTGCAGATGAACCTGGAAAGTCCCTGACCCCTTAGATTATTCTGTCATCACCTACAGCCATTCTCTCTGTCAGGACTGCTAGATTCATTCCCTTTCCCAGCTCTCTGAGAATGCCACTGAAAGAACCAGTGACACTCTTCTCTCAACAGTCAGATTTGTCAGTATAGGAATGCTTGGTAAAGTTTTTTTGTTTTATTGTAACTTTTTTAAAAGTATATTTAAAAATATCACCATAGGGCTCCTTGTCTTCAAAGCTCAAGTTTGTATCTCACTGGCCATTGTAATGCCAAGTCAGAGTGGCTGCAGTGGATGACAAAAGGGATGTATTGAAGCAACAGCTCACAAGGTTTTTTTGGTCCATAATGCAACCTTTAGCAGTCCTGTGCTCTGTCCTCAATTCTAGCACTCCTTGGGCCTGCAGGTGTCCATCCTCAAGCCCCAGAACAGACACTCATGCTTGTCTGCCTGCTTATTTCCTTCAGAGGCTTATCCTAACTGGCATCTTCTGTGTCTCTTAGTGCACAGGAAGGCTGCTCCCACGGGAGAATGGTGCACAGACTTTAGCACCTCCTGTGAGAAGCTTGCAGCCCAGCTGAGGACAAAGTCCTGACAAGGGACTCTCTAAAACAGACATGAAGAGCCCTTATTGAATGTACAAATACTCTGAAGTGTCAGTTCACATCATTGCTCCATGCCAAAGACAGAAGGATCCTTTTTCTCCACCCTCTGTTACAGGGCCCAAGAGCCAATACCCTCATTGAACAGACTGTCTCTTGCTCTCCAGATGTTCGCCCACTCCTGGGCAGTGACATAGGAAAATGTTTCATGTAGCAGGAAGTTTAGTGGTTCCTGCACATTCCTGAAGGCTTTTAATGAGACTGAGGCTCATTAAAACACACCCAGCTCTCACACCATGGGAGCTGAAGTAAGGGCATAAAATACCAGATTAGTGTTACTGCAAGTGAGAGGATACACCAAGCCTGGTCTGGAAAAGTGGGAAAATCATTCTGGCACTACAACATTTAAGAAGTCTTCTGAAGCCCCGCTTGGCTGCACAATCCGAAGAGAGAGAAGTGTGATGGAGGCCATAAGTAGGCAGTAATATGTCAATGAGACAGCTTGGCTGTCTGTCTCCTTCTTATACACAAAGCCCCATATTTCTCCATTCTCCCTCTTCTATCAAATCACTGCCACCACCTTCAGCAGATGACCACTAAGGTCTGCAAATCATTCACTGTGATCTGAGTCCATGCCCCTTCTTATCTGATTGCATTCCTTTTGTTGTCTAGTCAACACGTGTAGATAGCAGCATGGAAATCAAAGGCTTCTTTCAGATGCTCCTTCCTGGATGAAGATATTCAGAATAGGGAAATCAGTCCACAGATCTTGTCCAGAGGATGGACTTCAAGGGAAGTAGATAAGAAGACTAAATCTATAATGACTAGGAGGTTCAAGGAGCCTGCAAATGTAGACTTGTGTTATTTTTAATCTGTTCCACATGGGATTCTCTCTTAGGCCTGCCCTGGACCTATCTCCATGGCTCAGACAGAGGACCTTGAATAAGGACATAAAATACTGGGTTCTGCAATAAGGGAGAAATCTGAGAATTTTCACAGTGTCACATGATTTCTCCTTGTGATGAAAGGGCCAGGTTGGTGTACTATACATTTCACTGAGAATGATCAGGTGTTCCTGGCACAAGGGGTAAATTATCAACTTAAACTGAAAATATTTGTACTCTACAACCACCTTTTTCTGTCCTTCCTACAGTGCCTTCAATACCTCCTCCACGTGCTGATGGGGTACACCTCAGCTGTCTGCTTGTCTCCCTAGATTCTCACCATCCTGCACCTACAGGAACAGCTGAACATGGCACATTGCTGCAAGCCTGTCCAAACTGGGTGGCCACACCACTCGGATGGGGTGTGAAAGCATCCATTGCTTGAAAATCTCAAGCTGAAGCCCTAGATTTTGAAGGTTTAAATTTTAGAGAGTGTGCATTCCTAAATCTTCATTCCTAAATCTTCGTTCCTGACCTGGAGGGCACAGTGGACAAAAGCTACTTACTAAGTCTTCTTTTCTTTCCAAACAAATCCTGGAGCTTTAAGCACACTTTTTATTTGTCATATTACTTTAAAGAGCAAGATGAAAGGGGCTGTCTTTATGTTCCCTGTATATCTTACAGCAATTTGCCTACCCCGGGCAGGAATGCTAGTGTTTATATCCTCTATATTTCACATAGTACTCACTCTGTGGCCAGAGGGTCTATGTATTATTGTTATTTTTGGTTCAGCTTTCAGGGATTGCATATTGCAAACAGCTTTTTTTCTTTGTAAGGAGACAGTAAAAAACTTTGCATTTGACAATGTCTGTGTCTCTCGACTCAGTGCATTTTTGGAAAGCCATCTCCTCTGGTATTCACACTATATCATCCTCCACCACAAGACAATTTAAAATAAGATATTCCCAGTCCTGCCAGCTTTCTCTAAACAAAGCCTGTGAGTGGAGAATGAGCTCAGTATATTCATGACATATATTGGCATAGACACACCAATGGGAGGGGAGCAGTTAGGGTAATTTGGGATATCCTAGGAGACTTTGGGGAGAACTGTGGACCTCTCACTGGTCTTCCTTCAGGGACCTTCATTTTCATTCACTTTGATAATGCACTTTGACCCTCAGACCATCAGCCTTCACAGACCCCAAAAAAAGCACTGAAACAGAATGCCTGGGCAGCAGGGTTTCCTATTTCTGCAGCTGCCACAAAGAAATGGGATGAGAAGGCAAAAGCGAAGATTTATTCTCTATGAGGTGGTGGTTTGAGATTCATCTGCCTCTGGAACAGCCAATGCATATCCTCTAGCAAAGGCACAGTAAGGATTCTGATGAAGGAGAGAGCTACCTTTGTTTTTATACACAAAGTTGCCCTCAACCTGATAATGAGAAATATGGTATTCTTATATCTTTAGCATGGCTAAAATCTCTATTTATTGTTGATATGGGTCAGTTAATGTACTAAAATGTACATCAGAATTCACACCTTGGAAAAAATTACTAATCAGACACTATTTTAAAAAGTGCCTAAATGAAAAACAGAGAAACATGAAATTCTTATTTGGAAGTGTCCATATAATTTAAATGCCATTTAAATATCACTATTGGTTTGAATCTTGTACAATGTTTCAGAAGCACGTGCCTAATTCCCTTTGACCTCAGAGCCTATAAGGCGTACAAATGTCTTTGCAATGGTTTTCAAAGGTCTCAAATGCATATTAGCACTAAAAACAGAACACTGGTTTGTGGTTTTGTTGTTGTGAACTTTTATTTACAAGCCGCCTGTCTTAACCAAAAGTTTGTCCACTGGTTGCTGGGTTTTTTTTAATATCCAAGCACTTTGAGTAGTTTTGTTTGTCCTCAGTGTAGCTAATCTCACAGATGGACTATTAGGCTTGCAGAATTTGTTTAAATTTATAAATATTTTCTCTCATGGCCGAAGCATTTTTGAGGAAGAAGTTTCTACTGAAACACTCCCTTTCTTTATAGAAAATGTACTTGTGTTATGTTTGAAGGAGGCCACGTGCCCTGGCTAGGCTGCCATGAACTGGTGTATAGCTGCACATACAGTACACAGTGTACTTTTCTTGGTAATTTTCTTCATCTCTCCCAGTCTCTGCTTCTTTTATTCCCACAAACTTTAATAAACTGAAAGAAAAATCCTATGAAGGCTGGAGCTTTCAAACCAAAAATGCAGCACTTGAAATGAAACAGTATGATCTCATCCATCCCTAATTTTTAGTGCCTTTTCTAAGCTCAGTAGACAGCTTTACTTTTATAAAACTTGAGTCCTTGTCAGTCTTGAAAATATTATTTATTGACTTTGTCACTTGTATTTACTATAAGCTATTGCCTCTTGTATATGGCTATACACAATGAGTTTCCAAACAAAATATTAAGTATTTTTTTATGTTGATCAAGAGATCTAATTCCAAAGTCAAATTATTCTCCAAATGTCCACAAGTGAAGGAAAAGTTTTTCAATGTACTGTGGTACAGTTTTGTACTCCTATACATCTGACATAAGAATAATGTGCACTGGGCTTGATCCAACAGAGTGGCTTTTGTGTCTGTTGATCCTGGACATTTCCAGAGGCCCCCAGGATCTCTAGTCAAAAAGTCTATTTTTGATTCTAATGGGCGAAAAGTGCTTCCTTCTATGGCTGCAGACTGCCAAATTATGCATCCCATGCTGGCTTTTCCTGAATGGCACTGCAATAATAGCTGTAGTAGAGATTTTAGTCTTTACCTCTAAAGCCAGTTTGGCATGAAAGATTGATAAACTGATGACTTAAAACCAAATGTAGTATTTCATAAGCAGAACATAGGCAGAAAGAGCTGTTGATTTTTTCCCCTTTTGCACGCTAAATTAAAACTAACTAGGCCAAATCCATTGTTAAGTATCTGTTAAAAGGGCTTTTGTTTTCTCATAAATAACCCCTGCAAGTTTTGAAAATGAAATCAGCCATCACAAGCAGGTTTTTGAACATGACACCAGGTCTGAATGCAGTCAGCATGTTCAAGAAATCATTTGTTGTGATTCAATCAATGGGCCAGAGCAAAAATCTAAAGAAAGGCTGAAGTAGAATAAAACAGCATCAGGTTCCATGCATACAGTCACTTTAGAAAATGATTAATCCAGCAACAATTACATACTTATAGTATTCTGCATATTAAAGAAAAAAAATACTGAAATGGGAAGAGTACTTTATTTATCAAAATAAATTGACAATAATGTCATAGCTGCAGCCAGAGATGTAGGCAGCAACAGGAAAGTGCTGGACTACCTCTGTTGATACCTTCCGGTACTGGATCCAAAGCTGGAATAGATCCCTGGTTCACCAAAGTGCTTAAGCATGTGTCTCATACCCAGTGAGCTCAAAGAGACTTAATCTTGTCCTTAAAGTAAGGATCTGCTTAAGTATTTAAACTGAATGAGGACCTATCTTGATCCCATTTTTATTGGAAACATCCACTGACTTCCATAACTGCAGAATTAGACTCCTAAATAGGACTTGCAGAACAGAGGATCAGGTCTTTACTCGTTCACCTATTTTGCTCTAAGCATGTGTCCTGTGTAGAGGACATACGGTCCATCAGGGGTATGTATTTATCCAGTCTTGAGATAGCTAACTGATCTCTTCTCTGGAGTGATCATTGACAGCTTGAAGTTGTGCTGGGGAGCTTTAGGCTGGATGTTAGAAAAATGTTCTTCACTTGTTGGGCACTGGTGCAGGCTCCCCAGGGCAGTTGTCACAGCACCAAGTCTTACAGAATTCAAGACCTGCTTGGACAATATTGTCAGGCATGGTGTGACTTTTGGGGATGTCCTATGCAGGGCCAGGAGTTGGACTCGATGATGCTTTTGGGTACCTTCCAACTCAGCTTATTTTGTGAGTATTCTTACTAGAAATCTCAGCTGATTAGGATGGTAGAGCCTGACTAAGCAAAATACTTGAGCATGACTGCACAAGCTGGATAATAAGATGAAGTTGGTTGCTGTTGGTACAGGAATGCTCTAAATAAATACCACTGTTCCCACTTAATCCCAGTCCATTTTCCCAGATACAGCTGTGAGGACACAGTTGGGTGGAACAAGGTCATAAGGCTCATGGGGTTGCAGAGCAAAAAGGGCTCTGGCATTTTGCAAAGATTCAGACCAGAGGCCCTGCTGCGGGGGCGGGCAAGGTGGAAGCAGTGGTGAAAGTGCTCAGCACACAGGGTTTGATGGGTCTTTATGTAGCCCCATTAAAGTCAATGAGAACGAAACACACACTTTGCTCTGCAGAGATGGGATTACTCATGCGCCTAAAATTAAACATGTGGTTAAGTGCTCTGCTGAATCAGGGCCAGAGAGATGGAAAATGAGCACTGCCAGTACTGATTCTCCCCCATCGTCTTTTCCACACAGCTGCCTCCTGACGCCTGCTGACTCTTTCGTAAATATGGACTGTAGCTATAGTACTATATTAATTACTAAAAGAAACTGGGCCATATCCAAAGCCCTGGCCTCACTGAGGTCTTAGAAAAAACTTCCATTAACACCAAGTTAAGATCATAAAAATGGGATTCTGTAGCATAAGAATGGAGTTGTTCCTAACACAATGGATGGAGATGAGGTTTCCTGTGATAGAACTAAATTAGTGGGAAAGTAAAACTACCAGGTAAGTCTAGAGGAAAAGTAAATTTTTTGTTGGGAAATGTACATTAGAAAGCTTCTTCTGCACTTTTCTTTTGTGTGCACTTAGTTAACTTGTCAAATCTTTTAGCATAAATAACTCTCACAGTACCAGAGAAAGTTAAATATGTTTGTTTGCGTACAGCAGATTTATTATTAACACATTTACTTATTTAACAGGTGTGTTAATGATCATTAATTTGATCCAACATACAAAAGAATTGCGGTTGCATCAAATTGTTTCTTTAGTTTAAAAAACAAAAATGCAAGCTAGAGTGGAATCTCTGTTTGAATCAGGGAAAATGTCATATGAGTGTGTTTGACATAGATCATTACTCATTTGACAAGCATCTGGAATTTATCTTGCATATATTTGGTAAGTCACCATACTCTTACATTTCCTCACCACTTTCTGAATGACATTCCAAGAGTTACATTCAACCTTCTTTTAGAATAGGCTATACTTCCTCTATCCATATAAGCATCCCATGAGAAAACAATTGTGGTAAAGCATATCATACAAGAATATAAGTGATACTACAGATATTATAGCTTAACAAACTATGTGTTTTATTTTTGTATAAATTATAAAGCTATGGGTTTTCCGGTAAACATCGATGATAAAGCTTTGATGTGCGTTTTATTATCCTTGGAAATGTGGGCATTTCTGATTGAAATAAGCACTAAAAAGTAGACAGGATACAGAATTTTAGAAAATATTGTTTTCCCCTCTCACAGTGCAAACTTTAAAAGATTTTAAAACTGCTTGCCATGTGGTTTCTTCTGTTAAATTAAATCAATATCCGAGTAAAGACCCAGGAATTCCAAGAATTTTTGCACAGGTCATTTAACTTATCTGTTTCTCCGCTTGTTACTGTGTTATCAGTGTATTACTGATAACTGCCTTTGAACCCACAAAATAAAATAGAATTAGAATTGTAAAAAGCTTGATGATATTAGACAAAAACTGATAAGTAAGAATAAATTATGATGTCAAATATGTACTAAATATAATATGTAGTAGACACTTCATAGTAATTAATAATAGCCAATAATAATAATGCAAGGCACAACAATCCTTTAAAAACCCAGTGTCTTTCATTATTGCCAGTAGATCTGGTTGTACAAGAGAAGATACTCCAGCTGCTTGCTTTTTAATGGAAAAAGTGTGTTGCCAGGCTGGACACTTACCAGTGAGGCTTTGTTAGATACAGACTAACTCGAGGAAATGCAGAGCTGAGCACATACTTCTGCCATGCTCCAGAAGACCATAAAGCCTCTACAATCATGCTTCAATATTTAACGCCTTCTTTCTTGGTTCTTGCCTTGATAATCATCATGGAAAATACAAGCCAAGACAGTTGGTCTGTGTTGCTTTTTGTCTATGCTCACATGTTAAATGCATAGATGTTAGGTCTGTGGTATTTAAGGTGTAAGGGAGCAAACACAAATGTCATACAAATAAAAAAGTAATTAATGTCTGTACCTTCCCAAAATGAAAAGAACTCAGCCTTCACAATGTCTCTGTCTTGCAAGAGCCACTTTTCTTTAGTCATTGTTCCATACTTACACCTATCCAGTTGAAATCTGAAGATGAAGAGAAGCAGACCCATGTTAAACTTCTTGCCTGTAACATACAGCTGAAGAACACAGTGGCTAAAACTCAAAAAGGCTGCTGTCTGTCAGACTTCCCTCTTGAACAGTAGACCTGGGAGCTTGTGTTTGCTTTTTTTGGCTATAAAAATATCACCTTAAGCTGAGCTCAAGTAAAATGCATTCTAAAAAATACACCTTTTTTCTCCCCAGCATTACTGTTTATAAGGGAATGAAGACTGTTTAGGTTAGGAATGCAATCCAGGAAAGATGGCAGAGGCTTTTTTGTGGCTGTGACTAGATTAATATTAGAGTGGCTATAACTCTTACATGACCAGCTTACTTTAAGAGATAGTGATATTTGGATGAAAAAGCTAAAAGGCCTGGATGGAGATAAAAGTGAACAATGCTGCACTGTGGTGAGCATCAACAGATGCCCAAGCATATCCAAGGGGACATACTGACCTGTGACAATTTACTCCTGGCACTGGGGTATGTAATTTTTCTCTGCATTCATCACAATCATCTTCTTCCCCACTTCCCCTAACCATTTTACCATAAATATTTTTATTGTTTTTTCATATTTTTTTAATACATGTATTTTTGGTGACACTCTGGGTGTCACAGAAAAATCTACTGTACAGGACCCAGTACTATGAAGCCTGCATATTTACCCATCACACAAGTAACAACCCAAAGCTGGACTACCGCTGTCTATCAGTTTTTAGAGTGGTTTCACGAAGGTAAGGACCCTCTGTAGCTGAAGAAACCATTTAGCCTGCAAGGCAGACAGGACATGTCAATTAAGAATGACCTAGTTTCACTGGACTGGTGGAGATTATGGGTATTCTCTGAACTATGCTGGAAAGCAACCACAAATCATACTGCTCTGCTTGGGAAAACTACCCTTGAGAAATGGGATTAATTTTGGCCTGAAAAATGAAGTTTTGTCAGTTTGGACAGCTATCTCACAGAGTCTGGTCTGTGGTACCCTCAGCTTAGCAAGCAGCAGGTGCTGAGCTGAGGGGTCACAAAGCTAAATTCAAGTAATAGAAATAAAGAGTGGCTGGTCATTTTATCTTCCTGATAGAAGGAGAGCAATACAAGACCAGGAAGTATGAGGTAAGAACCACAAACAAAGCCTGGAGGGATGATTTGTTATGGTTTAGGATCATATGAGAAGTCTTGAAAGAGTGTCAACAAAAGCTGGGTGTGGTAAAAGTGTGTCCTAGCAGAAGGTCTTAAAAGCAGGCAACAAAACAATAGCAGGAGTTCATGTGGTCTAGACCAATGACCAAATACAGGAAACCACAAAGTGTGCTTGCTGGCAGAGAGGAAGAAGTGCCTGAGAGTGGAAAATCACTGTGACGGCCAAGCAATATCCAGGAGGGACCCAGACACTTCCTCACAGAGTACCAGGAATTATGTGGGCGACCCTGGCTCCGTGTTCTCAAGGATGGATCAGGACAGATGCCAGCAATGAAAGCAGCATCCCTGAGGGAGTGTATACAAGGCGGGAAAAGCAGAGCAGCAGGAGGGAAAGTTAAAGGTAGACAGAAATACCCATTCCACAGTTACCCACATCACACAAAGTGGTCTGTAAGATCAATTGGGGTCTGAAAGCAGTTTGTCCTGCAAATGACCTTACAAAGGAGAGCAGCTGGCTAAGGGCTCTCTGTCAGTTAAGGAAAACAGAAGTCTTTGGGATTATGTCAGGAAGTGATTGGTGTCTGTAGATAATCACCCCTGGATCAACATCACCCAGTCTTGAAGAAGAAAATCCAAGGGTCACACTGGCTGTGAGCCACAGTGGTCCAGCTGTACAAGACTGCAGGTGAGCCTGATGACCCAGAGTCTGGGGAAAGAATAACACTTACTGAGGTGTCAACAGGACTGAACAGAAAGAATCAATAGGTGGACTAGCACAAGATAAACTTGCAGCACATGCGAGTGTCACATGCTTTTTTGCTAAAAACTAACATACTGCAAAATAGAGTAAAACATGAAACATGTAACCTTGATTGACAAGACTGCTGTTCTCAGTACATGCAGTTAACCTAATGGAAAAACCTCTAGTTGACTTCTCTGATGGGGCTGAATGGCCAGAAAGCTGCAGCGTGGGATCTGCCAGAACAGCCCCACAGAAAAGCATTGCTGTTTTTGATTGCTGCTAGCAACTTAGTGTTGTCTGAAGCCATGCATAGCAGAAGCATTTGGTATTTTGCCAAAGCAAAAAAGGAACGGGTGTTTTAACCAAACTGCTTGGAAGGATTCAACTCTCTTTGTGTTTCATGCATACCTCTACAATGTACCCGGAGCACCATGGAGGCGATGCAAAATCGGTATGTGAGTCAGAGAGAAGACTGACACCGAGAAGTGATGGAAGTTGGCTGGATTTGCCTGAAAAATCAGGGTGCAAGCAGAGACTAGTATCCAGTCCCTTGCCATCCAGCAGTGATAATGAAGGAGTGACCACCAAGGGGCAGCATTTTCTTAATTGTTTTGTCATGTTGTTTCTAAGATCTTCTGCCCTACTATCCCTATGACACCATTCAGATATCTGAAAAAAATGAAGTAGTGGTTGTGAAAATGGCCTTGAGAGCCTGTAAATGACAGTCAACAGGACAGTGCCCAGCACTGGCCTCTTTTTGGAGGTACAGAGCAGAGAGGTCACAGAATCTGGAGAAGATTTGTAAAATGCCCTGACTTATGTGGAAGGTACCATTGATCGATATTTTACACTTTAATGTCACCCAGTGCAAAAGTGTGATTAATGTAACAATTAAATTCCCTTGCTTCCAGCAGAGACCTGAACCTTCATTTTGGTGTTTTGGTTTTTTTTTTCAGTATCATAATGTTTAGCTAGTTTAAAGGTGTTCTTTAATTTCATTTTGAGCTCATACCCAAATTTTACAGAGATACAGTGAAAAATTGTGTCACATTGTCAGCAAAAACAATTAGATTATGATCCTTTAATCACTCATATTGAGCATGAAGTCCCTGATTCAGCAATGCATTTAAGTGTGCTTTGAATTTTAATTATGTGTGACGATCATTGTTATTCAGAAAGGTGTTTAGGCGTATACTTATATGTTTTGCTGAACTGAAGCTTGAGAGCAATAAGAAGGCATCTGGCACTTACCTAAGAGCAATCGAGAGTGAGTCATAGTAGTGAAACTGTAGCTGTGGCCACAGAGAGTTACTGCATAGAGCAGTCTCCTAACCCTGTACTATAATAACCAAGAAAGAAAAAGATCTGCTTATCTCAGTCCTCAGATTCTTTAAGTGTCTTTGTTTGTGGTTGAAACTACATTATTTTACCAGGGCCCTTTCATTTCTTGTCAATCAAGGATGATGAATATGGGAATGTTTGTTTTTTTCATCACACTTTCCACTGGACAAATAATTCCCAGCACGCAGGGGTGGGTGTTGAACAAACTCCTGCTGTAACACCAGTTGAAAGGCTGCCATTGATTCTGAGGAAAGCGGCTTCAGGCCCTGGGTGAGGCACTGCATGGGCAGCCCTCGCCTCAGCACTTCTTGTGCTGTCTCTGAAATATGGCAGCAGATCAAGGTCTCCAAGCCAGTGACTAACAAATGCTTAGATAGGAGAATCAGCTCCCAATCCTAAAGCCTTCTGACAGCAGGCTGCTGCCTCTTTATAGCTGTTTCTTTCTTTCTAGATATCTCAGTCACCAGTGTGAGCTACCCTAGGATGGCAGACTGTCTCTAACAGCACCTGGCAGGGCTCTGGCAAGCACTGTACTTGGATGCAAGGCATTAGTGCTCCACTTGCCTCATCATGATACTAAGGGAAGAATTTAGCCCCCTGTCAAGCCAGGGTAATAAATGAGAGAACTCCCCAGCTGATTATTAGCTCTTTTACCTGCAATGTCCAGGACCATTTAAATCTTACTATGACTGATTAAAAAACATAATGGAAAATTGATTATTTTCTGTGTTATAGGGGGAAAATCAATGTAGATTAAGAACAAGAGAAACAGTGAAAGGGAAGAAATACAACTGCAAATTCCACCGGACTCAAATCCAAAACCAAGAGTATATATTCTAAATGGCAGGAGTACATGCTTTCTAAAGCCTCCTAAGTCTCTGCACTGGTAAAATAATCTCAAACAAACTTGAAAGCAGATTGAAAATAGATGGGATGTCTGTAAGTGAAAAGAGACAGTTATCCTCTGCACCTGCTAACAAACACAGTTGCTCTTTTTGTTATGAAATGTCTCTAACTTAAAATACTGCCTGAAAGTAAACTCCTTCATCAATTCATGATGAATTCTTCAGAGGCATTTTGGAAGACACTCTAAACCATTTGCTTTATTGTAGCTTTATTTAGGATTTGAGGAGAGAGAATACTGCAATCAGAAAGGAAGAAAGACAGACAGAGGAAATGATTACCTTTCAACCCCTGTGATTTAGAAAGAATAACATGCTTCTTTCTTGATCTGTTATATTATATACTTACAGAGTAAAATTTGTCAATGTGGCATTGAACTGTAACTGCCTGCTGAAGTGATATCATCCTCTACTGTACACCAGGAACTTCTAGACCTGAGAATTCTGTGCCCTTTCTAGAATATATCCTCCCACTGCTTTTGGATTAATCACTGTATGCTCCCCTGTATACCTTCCAGCAGAAGTGACTAATGGAAAGGGTGGGCAGCCATGCCCTTACTGCTGTGTAATCTCTTCATTTAGAATAAAGGTCAAATTTGACAGCAATACTATTTTTTAAAAATTATTTTAACTATTTATTTTAATTATTGTTTTTCTAAGTTCCTCAAACTCTTTTAACAAACCTAGGTAAGTTTTCCTCCTTTCTGAAGTTGTGCAGCCACACATATTTATTCCTCGTGTAAAGGAGAAAAAAGTTGTTGCTGCAGTGCTCTGGGCTGCTAAAAGTACAGCACCAAGTAGGTACTTTTTCTGGTGGTGATGAGTGCATATCTGTCTGAGGATGTAGAGCTGAACTTGCTGTTCAGTTTTGGAGGCCTTCCCAAACACTTCACCATTTCACCTGATAAGGAAAGTAGGCTGGGAAAAATGCTGGACATTAATTGTGGCAAAGATTTTCCTGTCTCCATTTTGACAACGGGATTAAGAAAACATGATTTCTAATGGCTACACTGAGAATTAGGGATGTTTGACATCTGTTTCTGTAATTCTGCACTCCCTAAATGCTCTAAAAGGCATTCAAAAGCATCAGATTCTGTGATAGGAAGACCAGAAGAAATACCTCGAGGAATACTGGGAAACTGGGCACTGCATATAATGGGTACTGGCCTCCAGAACTGCCTGCAGCAGGACCCTGATCTCAGCATTGCAACCCTGTTCTCCTTTTTTTTCCATCACATCCTCTGCTATGTGAGTGGTTTTGTCTATCCACTGCCAAACTTTAAACATCAGAAAACTTATAAACTCAAACTAAACCATTTGGCTTAAAAAGCTGCAATAAAAGTGAACACTGGAGAATATGAATCAGATAAATGCATCCCTGTGACAAGAGTTTGTTTTTTTTACTGAAAAATAATTTGTTATTCCATATGTTTTGCCACTGCAGGTTTGCTTTTAGAAAGCACATTATAGAGACTATCAGAAATCTTCTCTGAAGCTGAGTTCAAATATGTGCAAAAATTAGACATTTCTCTTTCTTGGTGTGTATATAAATAACATTATAGCACTCTCCCCATAGAGTGTATGGCAAAGATGGAGATACATTTACAGATAACCTATGGAAGCCACACCAGCTTTGTTGTCTTTGTACCAAAGCAATGATGATATAAGTTAGCTAAGGATTTCCTCCTCCTTCACAAAATTGGCTCATGGCTCAGCTCCTTTTTACTGGTAAAGCTCTTGGGTTGCCAGCAGCACTTTCGGAGTCGTGGTTAGTAGTCCTTTTGCCTGGCTGGTGCTGCTTGGTAGCCCTGGGGCAACGCTTATCTGGCAGTATTCATGACCAGCTTTTGTCAGAACCCTTTCAAAGTTCAATTCTTATTCAACTTTGGAGGGTTGGAATTGCAAATAAAGAACCTTTTTTCTTATCTGATTTCAGCCATGGCCAGGGGAAAAAAGTACTTTGTGGATTGTTTGTGGGTTATTTGTACACACAGAGGATTGTGTGGCAGGAACCTTTCAGCCAACTACCATCTGCTGTTGCTAATGGAAACTGTCTAAACTGGCCCAAATTAGGCAAGCCTCTGAGATCAAAAGAAGAATTTGCAGTCAGTTAAATTTTCAAAATGGCATTCTAAAATGTGTGGGTGTCTTCCAAGTCCCTTGCTAAAATATGCTGCAATGTACAACAGTGCAGTGCTGAGGGTGAGTCCAGGGAAAGAGAGGGTAACTCTGAGGTAATGGAAAAGACAGTTTCTTCGAGTTGGAATATGCCCGGTGATTTGGATGAGTCTATATGTTGTGGGTGCTGGGAATAGGCTGCAGAGCCAGGAATCACCCGGGAAAATGTATTTCAGCGATGGACTTTAATAACACAAGACAACAGAGCAGACCTACCTTGCATGTTTGTGTGATTAATAGCTGTGGTGAAGGGTTAGTGAGTAACAGCCTGATGCCAAATGGATATCAATGGGATCAAACCATGCATTTGGCAGGTATAGGAAGGAGCATTCATTGTTGTACACAGAATAAAGGAGAGTGAGGCAGCAACTCCCTGAACCCCCAGTAGAGCTCTGGCACGTGAACAAGAATCTGGCTGTAACCCTGCACAATAAGGACCACGCGTGTACACATGTGCACACAATTACATGGCATGAATGTAACAAGAGAAAATTGAATATAAAATATTACAGAAAGCCAATAATTCTGGTTTATATTTTTCTTTCTCCTTGATGCATAAGGGAACCTGGCTATTTTAAAATCTGGGTTCTATTTACATAGCCAAATTTAATGCTCTTTCTTGTGCAAAATATGGTAGGAAGGAATTTAGAATGTCAACGTTCTCTAGACCTGTTTACCTCTTTTCATGCCTCCCTCTGTATTAAGGAATAGACAATAGATGATTGAAACTGAGACAGTTCTGCTGAAGATATGACAAGTTATACCAGCTGCAAACATGAACCATAATCTCTGACAATGTACCTGACCTACAAAATAAAGATTTAATCACATGGTAGCCAGCATGTGGGAAAATCCTTTTGTTGATCATGGAGGTTGCATCTTTTACTCATTAGCAGATTGAGGAAATTAAATTAAGGCCTTAACACAGGAAGTAATATTTTCCATGAGATGTGTCCAGTAGGACATAGTTGTTTTCCAAAAATTCCTAATGGTAATAGAAAGGAATAACATTCTTTTTACCAACTTTATCTAAAAACTATAACAAAAACAATCTTATGATGATAAATTTTCCTCAAGGTCGCTAGAGACTGATCAAAGTCCAAGTTTGCTATTACCAGTGTGGAAACGCCTTGGTATAAATGGGCCAGTTTGGTGATGGCAAAATTCATGGAAGCTAGAGCTAGGTATATTTTCCAAGACATATTTCCCAAGCAAACAAAGTAAGCAAACATTACTAGAATAAAAAATAAGAAGAGATTAGATCAGTTAGAAAGCTGCTACTTTGCAAAACACATGGAATTGTCTCCTCGCTGCCAACGTACATGAAAGGGAAAAGTACTGGAATTGAGTCTCCAAAGAATTCTATTTTTGGTGTGCACCCTGGAGATTATTACTTTCATTTCATTGCATCCTATGGCACACATCAATGTA
The DNA here is from genome assembly GCA_013397075.1 of Rhabdornis inornatus. Classification (NCBI taxonomy): domain Eukaryota; kingdom Metazoa; phylum Chordata; class Aves; order Passeriformes; family Rhabdornithidae; genus Rhabdornis; species Rhabdornis inornatus. Next base: position 487,618 of record VWZS01006021.1, read on the forward strand.
ACTGGAATCTAGCATGTATATGCAACAGCCAGTAGCCAAGCAATCAACTCGTTCACAGAGAGCATACAATTCTGTATCATCTGTTCATGTGACCCAGCAGGGGAGAAATCTGGGTCACCTGCAATTCCTGAGTCACTGCAGTCACTTAAAAGCTGCAAATGCTCTACTGAACTGATTAAACTTCTGCTACAAATCTTGTGTATAAAAAAACCCCTCACACATTTCATATTTTGCATTTTACAATGTTTGAAAATAAAAGAAGGAATTGCCTTATCTCTAAATCAATGTAGAAATGTCCTTAAACCACTAAAAATGCAGTAATATGTTTATTTCATTAAAAATTTAGTTTAATGTGACTTTATTGCTGGCATATGCTAATTATATTTTGAAGTATGGAGACTGAGGCCATACAAGATTTAAATTCAGGATTTCATGTATATAGAGGTGTTTCTTCAAACTGAGCAAGCAGATGAGAAGAAACATTAATTCCTGCTAATTTAGTTGCTGCTTCTTCTATATTGTTAAGAACCTAGAACTGCTTGAACTATCGTCTCTGGGCTTGTCTATATTGCAGTAAAAAATGACATTTAGTTCCAATATTATTATGAAACTGACTCTGTTTAGAGGGGTTCAAAGGTTTACTCCCTAGAATAATTTTCCCTTGTTTATTTAACTCTCGAGAATTGTGCTTGTGCTGGTGTTAGATATGTTTTGGTAACGTTGACATATTCCCCCTGAAATAAGAGTAATCATGGTTTTCCTGGCTTTACTTCATGCTTATACAGCAGGAAGCCAGGATTGCACTGAAGTAAAGAAGTAAATTAGGTTATTCCATAGAAAATCTGCAGGGATTGAGGTGGAAATTACACTTGCGTCTTTGGCTGCTTTTGCTCTGCTGTGGGATGAAGATCGGATCCTGCTGCCATAGAGATGTATCATTTTTTGTCCAATTTTCACAGCCAATATCCCAGGTTGTACATTTGAAGGACACATAAGTAGAAGTAGACAGGTCTAGAGCAAAAACTGTCTTTCAACATCTGCATCACAGGGGAAGTGTCAATAGCCTGAAAAATAGAGGACTTACGGACAGCACAATGATTCGCTTCTTTCTACGGGAAGGAAGATGACAAGGAACAGATTTTCAGCTGCTGATGAAACTTTTCCATCTACTGGGCAATACAGCTGCCAAGAAATGATGAGAGGCAGGATATGATACACAACTCATACTCCCTATCCTCCACCTGCACAGAATCCAGGCTGTGCACCACAGACCTCTTGATTATGTTGCAGGCATCCATCTGTCAAGTAGGACTTTTCTCAGAATTAGTGTCCTAGGCCAAATTAATCCCTGAGATAATTCCATTGTGTTTTGTCTAAGGAAATATCAATTACTGTGAATGGAAGGATGATCTCATGATGAAAGCAAATGAATGACTCGGAGTCATGGCTGGAACCTTGGATAGATTCCTCTTCTGCTGTAGAGTTCTCACATGATTTGGATAAACTGACACAAATGCCAGTTGCCTTGATTTCTGCCTATATAAAATGAGGTTAATTCTAATTTACTTCTAGAACCATCTTTTAAGAATCTGTATTTCTTTGAGCTGTTTTGATAAAAAGAATACAAAAAACTCCAGCCAAACCAAACCAAACCAAACCAAACCAAACCAAACCAAACCAAACCAAACCAAACCAAAAAAACCTTCAAAAACCAAAAGTAGCATATTGCTATTTTTATAAAGCATGAGAAAACTAGTAAGAAGATCATGTTCTGGGAGATGACAAATAGACACATCTGCCTTTAGTAAGTTTATACTGTAAACTTACTCTGAACAAGAAGGATTAAAAACTCTTTTTGATCTCTCTTTGAGCTATCTCAAAGGACATGGGAGATAAATATGCAAAGCAGATTAGGATTAGTCTGGAATGGAGTAATGTTAAGAAAATAATCCTTGAAAATTCAGAAGAGACTAAAAATTACCTTTTTCTCTGCCACTGAGATATGCTCACCTATGAGTCACACAAATGCTCCTGAATGTGTTATGCATACTAGAAACTTCCCTTGAACTATCTTTTTTTCTCTGTAGAGAAAGTCTGCATAATTAGATTAGGTCAGGTTAAAAATGCATTGGTTTTCTCTCTCCCTCTCTCCCTTTCTCTCCCCCTCTCTCTCTCCAGCTCTGAAGCAATACTCTAGCTCCACTGACTGATCTAAAGTAGGAACTGGTGCCTCCCAGAAATGTACATCCTTAGGAAATGTATTCAGTTAAAATCTCTTCCGAGTACTGATGAAAGTCCTGTGTGTTCTTGTTTTTCCTGCATCTGTTTTTTATTGTTATATTTCATACAGATTTCCATTATATTTTACAGTTTTGGAGTTGCAACTTATTTTTACTTTGGCTGTCATTGCTGATATTATTATTATCATAACACTAGCAAAAAAGAAAAAAACCCAACAATTTCTTAGAGAATGCAGAAATACTGGGGTCTTTGAAGATTAACATGATCTTGTTAGCGTGAAAGGAAAACAACAGCTTGGATCCTAGTCCACAGAATCCAGCAACTTTACCTCTGTGGATCAGTGAGTAATTGTGAAAGCAGCACTTTGACTAAAGCATTCCCCTCTACTCCTCTTTCTCCACTTTTGATCAAGTAAAATCCCTTTTTCCTTCCTTAGATAACACCAGTTTATTCTTGACTGCATTGATGTTTTGAAATGCACCAAAGTTTACATTTCTGAGGTTCATTAAGCTACATCTTTGGGTGTCATTTGGATTGTTCAAAATTAGTCACGGTATGTTATGACATTTCTTTGATGGTATCTGAGCATAAGAACTGGTAAAAAAAATTAAATCCCACTTAATTATTCCTATAGTAACATTTAATATCCAGTAACCTCATTCTAACCAAAACCCCAGCAGCTTTCAAGGGGTTAGCCGTCCTCTTCTCAGATGCTTTAAGGAAGTTGGCACAAATAATTTTTACAAGCTCCAGCAAATGAACCCAGTGTACAGAAATTGAAGTGTCTAATCTAATCTGTTGAGGGATCTGTACCACATGCATTACCCTGACATTTAAGGTCTCATAGTCAGTGACCGGTTAACCAAATCTGTCACTGTGACAGACATGTATTTCTACATGCTGTGCCGCAAGTTAATCTTTCAGGCATGGTTTAGGTGAAATATCTTGTAGCACAGTGACTCAGAGTCCATAATGCCTTTAATGAAGAAATTTCCCAACTGTTATTAAAACAGATAATTTTGATTGTCATATTTGCAATAAAGCAAAACAAATGAATTTGTCTACTAAGCTCTCTACACAGTAGATCAGCTGTTAGACTATGTAACTCTAGTTATCTTTACAATTACTGTTATTATTATTATGTGTTATTACAACCCTACACATCTTCCCTCTTCCCTGGCACCACAGCCACCAGACTTTCTGGAGGTGAAGACTGTTTCTGAAATGTCTGCTTAGTGACAGATCTGAACTTCTAAATTAGCTCTTCTGACACCTTGTGGTTCCTGTACATCACATTGTAAATCTGCTACAAGTCAGAATGTTGACTGATATCTCTCAACGATATAGTAAAATATAATGTTGTTCATAACTACATGCATTTAATACTTTAAGAAGAAAAGGAATTCTTTTATTATGATTTGATTTCTACCCTCTTGTTTGCTTTTGTGGTGTTGTTTAACAGGGTCAATAATTTTTATGCTCAGTTTGTCTCCAGGTTTCTTCACTGGCTCTTCCTGGCTGCTGCCCCGGCGTGGCCTGGCCTAAGGAGTCCCAGAGCTGACAGCTGGGGCGGTGAATGCACATGTTGCCATCTGCATCTTTCTACAAAGCAAGTCATCTGCACTGGAGACAGCTCTTGCCATTGGGAGGAAACTTGTCCTTTGTTTACACACAGAAATGTCTCTGCAAGATAACAGACTTTGTGGATTGTTGTAGTGCAGCTAAATCTACTTGGACAGGCTGGTTCCAGTCACCCTGGAGCACTTGGGATGTCCTGGGGAACAGGCACTCTCTACACATTTCATCCCACCCTTTCTTAACATTTGCTTTTATTAGAATGTGCCTGGTTTTGTTAAACTTCTTTTCCTGGAGGATCTATTTTGTTTCTAAAGCTTTCCTGACAGACCTCATCTACCCCAGTCAGCAGTCCTATGTCTCTGAAGAAAAAATACATATGCTTTTGATGGATAACAAGAGGCTTCTGTCACTGTGACTCAGCAGCAATTATAGTGCTTTTTATGCAGAGTTTCTTAGGATGTTCCAAAGAAGGAGCTGTACAAACCTAGTGCGTGAATTCAGCAATTCCACTGCAGCAAGACGGACTAAGTCGTGATGACTGGGATCTTGGCAGTAGGTCCAGAAGCATATTGAGAAATGGTGTTTGAAAGGAAGGACCCAGGTCTTCCGACAGAGTACCAACTCTTTAAAATCTAAATTACTATGTTCAGTGCTTCAGGCTGAAAACTTTAATGCCAGATCAATGTGATCTGCTAATGGGTTCAATAAGGCCCTTCAAAGCTTTAATATTCTGAAAAAAATGCACCCTCTCCCCATGTCTGAAATTACTGCCACTGATGGTGATAACACACTCCCTGAATCTAAGTAGAAGCAGCTGAGATGTTTGTGGCACTTGGGGCAGACTTCCCAGGAGCACTTTCAGCATTGCTTGAAAAGAGGCCTTAATGCACTTTGTATATTTTGAGGTTGCAAAGAACAGCATTAAATAATCACATAGGGGAGGAAGAAAACTTGTTAAAAGTTCCCCAATTTATTAGACACAGCTTGATGAACAGATTCCCATTCTTCTGGGACAGCATGATGTGCCATTTGATGGAAATCATGAGGAAACAGTTACATAAAAAGGGCTGGCTAGCAGCGAAAGGACGCAACGTTTTAAAAACTCTCTATAAAAAAGAAATAATCAGCTTGATGGACCCAAATCCTTTCCATAACTTCATGTCTCTGTATCCCATGAATTCCGGAAGACGGTTTCAGTGCATTATTTCCCACAGCTGGCTTTCCTTTCCAGTCTATTTATCTGTTCTAGTCAAAGTGCACATCTCTGGCTATACCCATCCCTCCTCTCGAGGGAAGCAGTTGTAGGGCTGTCCTGAGGGAGCACCAGCTTGCAGCACTCCTTGCCTTGGGGTGTGTTTGTTTCCGACCCTCTCTGCCAAGTTTCAGTGATTTTGCTTAACTGCAAGCTGAGCTAAGAACTCCCCATGGATGTTCACACTGATAGAGAGGAAAATAGCAGATTGGGCAAGTGTGGGGCTCCCCACTCTGGCATCCCATCCCAAATATAGGTATAGCCCTTCTCTTTCTTGCTAATCTGACCTATTCAGCAGGCCTGAGTAAAAATAAAAAAAGGGAGAAAAGGAAAACAGGAAAACAAAGAAAATAAAGAAGGGAAAAGGAAGAAGAGAAAAGGGGAACAGAGAAAAAAGGGAAAGAAAGGAAAAAAGAAATCGAAGAGAAAACGGAAAAGGAATATGGGAAAAGGAGAAAAAGGGGAAGGAAAATAATCCCTGATTGCGCCCAGCTGGCAGCGGGACGAGGCCCATCCCGCGACCCAGCCCGTGCCGCCGGAGCGGGAGCGGGAGCGGGAGCGGGAGCGGGAGCGGAGCGGGACTGGCTCAGCCGCCGGCGCGCGGGGCGGG